>CM067495.1:23502360-23526052 GCA_034552555.1 Semaprochilodus insignis | reverse complement strand
TCATTTAACTGCATGAAAATGTATAGGTTATTTATTTTGTCAAAAATTATTTGTGATTTTTAATTTGTGGAACAAAACACAGATTTTTATTTGTATTTTTTATATTTAAAAAAATGACTGTATAATATCAGGATTTATAAAATATTTATCACGTCTAACGGAGTATTTTTAATTTGTGACACAGAACACATATTTTTATTTATTTGCTTATTAATTTACCAAAACAGAATATGTTTTTAAAAAGTTAACTATATAAATACCAGGACTTATAGGTTATTTAGATTAGGTAGAGTTAGTATCAGTACGGTATCGGAAGGGAAAACGTGTTATCGGTGCATCTCTATTAACACCGCTGACCTGAATAATCATCGGAGCAGAAAACCCCCTCAGTTCTACTGCAGGAAGAGTCGTTCGAGAGAGTCGACTCCCGCTGAAAAGAGCCGGAACATGCCCATCGCTGCTCGCCCAGGCTTGCGCACGCGCACTCGCGTTATGGCAGCAGGCGGCGCGCCGCTCTGCTAGTGCTCGCGCTCGCGCTCGGCTGCTGCGCGCGCTCACACCGTCACAGTGAGGAGCGGAGATGAACGGAACGGGCTCGTTCGGCGCGGGCCGAGCCGGAGCCGCCTTCGAGCCGCTCAGCTTCGCCAGAAGACCGCAGACCATCCTCAGAGCACTGGCCTGGGTAAGAGAGGAGCGGGACCCCCTGCTCGCTCGCACGGCTGTTTATCTCTTAGTAACACAGCGGCTGCTGGACCTGGGGGGGGGCTGAGGTGTTCCGGGCTGAGGTGTTCAGCTTTGGGTGAAGCGTCTGTTACTTAATTAATTGATTTATTTATTTATTTCTGTAAATATATTTATATATTTCTGGGTGACGTAATGCCACATTAAATAAGCGGGTTTATTTATTTATTTATTTGCCTGTCAATGGCCGTCAATGGCTGCATATATATTATTACTATTATAATTTTTAATAGGAACATTATTGTTAATATAATTACCTGCTCATTTTCCTGAGGGACTGCTGAGCAGCTCTCTCTGCGTTATTTAACCGTCATTGTGTGTAAACGGGGCTTTACAGCAGCAGACGTCACATGTTGCCGTGGAAATGACGCAGGCACCACGTGCTCCGCGTGCGTGGAGGGGTTGTGGTTGTCCTCTGGTAGCTGGAGTGGTGGAGGCGCCGAGCTACTGGAACGGGTGTGATGCGCTTTCTGGAGCGAGCTACGTCAGCCAGCAGTTCATTTCCACAGAGGAGCAGAGAGGAGTAGTAGGGCTCCTGCCGGAGGCTGTGGAGAAGCCTGAGTGCTGTGTGAGCGCCCACACAGAGCGCAGGCGGATGTGAGCCAAACACGTGGTACTGCTGGTCCACTGTCAGCACTGGATGCTGGTCCACAGTACAGCCTGCTGATTTGGTGCACCTGTCCTCAAACTATAGAGGCCAGTTTCCACCACCTGGGGTGGGCGGAGGCCACGGAGGAGGTCATCATAATGACTTAGTATGTCATATTTATGACATAGTGTTTCATAATAATGGCTGCATTCGTTTTCGGCTTAGCCTGGCTTCTGCTGACTTCATGGTCATCGTGAACTGCCGATGACTGCAGGATGTAAAAGTACTGCTGTCAGGTCGGGGGCTGTGCTCACAACAAAGCGTTCCCTGTTCAAACTGAACTTCCCAGAATAAAACCGGCAGGTACAGGACACGGAGTTCATCACAGTTTGTCACTGGAGATTCCCGCCTATGAGGTTGATGTTCTGATGTCACGGAGGCGTGTTGTAGCTCATGCAACGGATGGACGGCAACTGGATAACATCCCGACCTAAGGTCTCTTAGGAATGAGATACGTTTAGCCTTAATAATGACATACTAAGACATAAGTATGGGGACATTTCTGTATATGCATATTCATACACCTCCACAAGCACCAATAACAGCTTGGATTGGATTTGGCATGGCCTGGACCCATTTCTGGCTGTAGGCCACATCAATGTTCAGACACTCTTGCAAATCAAAGGATTGCGGAGTTGGGTCAGATTTAATGGATGGCTTCCCTGGCTGGTTTTACTGGTTGTTCCAGGAGTTCCCACAGACTTCCAAGAGGACTCAAACCTGGGGATTTGAGGGATAGTCCGGATGTGCAGATGCTCCTGAATGTTCATCATGCCAATCAGTCACATTTGCAGCCCTTGTGAAACTGAGAACTGTCATCTTGGAATACCGGGATAGGAATGTTATGTTCCTCAGTAAGATGATGATGAGCAAAAGACAAAGCCTGCTCAGTGTAGGCACTGTGGTTCAAACTTACTGTCACCTCAACCAAAGAACCCATTTCCACGTAACTAAAACACCCCCCAGTACAGCACAGAGGGGACTTGTTTTGTCCAGGGGGCTTATGCACTACTACTGTGTCCTTTATTTGGCAGCCGCTAAACTGGACTCTGGAGTTCTGTGATATAACAGACACAGAGGGGCCGAGTCGGCCTGTTATTGCCCTGATGCTAATGTCTTTATAGGGAGTCCGCTGGGCCTTGGTAATTGCTTGAGAGGATCTAGGATGGGTTTGCTTTGTCATGCCATTGTGACTGGGTGGGCTCCAGTATCTGCTTGGCACAAGTGTAGGTTTGTTTTCCACTCCACTTGTAGGTGCCAGATGATTGAGCGTATGCCGATTCCCACATCTGGAAGTTCCGGCTCAGTCAGGGAAGTTTCGGCATATCATACAGGAGTTTCTAGTGGCCTGTTTATTTTCACTGGAGATAGGCTAAGCAACAGTTTACAGAGGAGCAGTTAGGAATGCCACTGAGACTCCACTTTGAGATTCCAGGTTTCTCCGCACGGGCACATGGAATGCACTCCGGGATCGTCACAGCCTTCCAAATGGATACCTGGACCAATCAGTTACTCAGATTACTGCCCTGAGAGATCTTTGCCAGAATGTGTTAGAAGGAGGTAGACTTTGTGTTTGCCCATTCACTCACCGTCCACTCAGCTTTTACCATATCGTTGAACTTTGTAGCTCTACGTTTACAGATCTGTTGTTGTTGGCCCCCCTTTACCATGTTCATCATTGATCAGGACCCCCACAGGGCCGTAGTACACAAATCAATTTGGTTACAAATACTGATCAGCTTCAGGCTGGCCACCTGGAGAAAGCTCATTAAAGCCATGTCATTATAGTCGTCTAAATGTTGTCTGTCAGTTTGTCTTAGTCATCTGAGCTTGACATCCCTGCTCTAGCCCTTCACCAGTAGTGAAGGAAGTGTTGCCGTTGGGAAGGAAGATAAAGGTTACCAGGAACAATAAATGATGATAAATTTAGACTGATATGATCAATATTTATTGAGCTACACATACAGAAGTAGTGTCTCTCAGTATGGAGTCAGGCTGCCATGTTTGCTCATCCAACATTCCAGACGTCTCAGCATGGAGTTGTAGAGGTTCCTAGTGGTGTCCTGTGATAATCCACCCCATGCAGCTTGAATATCCTCACACAGTTCCTGCAGATGGTGCAGTAGGGGTGGAGGTGGAGTGACACCAGGCCTTCTGGACGTGTACCGCGTGACAACAAGCCGTTCATCTTGGCGCTGACCACGGTGCCTCCACACATTGATTCGTTGGTCGTCTCCACCAAGACAAAAGCGTGACTCATCACTGAAGATGACCCGCTGCCATTCTGAGTCACTCCATGACAGTCTGGCACGACACCGTTTGAAGTCCCGTTGACGTCCATGATGTGTTTTGTCCAGTTAGCGTCACATAAAAGCTGGATAATGAATTTAGGTCTATATGAGTGGCGACGCAGGCTAGGAGTGTTGGACAGAGAGCTGTCAATCAAGCTGCTCATTAGCCACGCCCACACAGACCTGTCTCAGATAGGTCCCCTCCATTGCAGCACTACAGTCTCATCATGTTTCAACAGTACCAACATTAGTTCACGCGACGTGGCATTCCCATGCTTTCTCTTTCATCAGCTCATTTTCACCAACCTCTCTTATGCTGCTGTTGGGCCTTGCCATTCTGTCTCCGCCATCAAAGCTTGCTACACCGTTCTTCGTGGTCTTTCATGGTCTTTCACTGGACTCTGGCTTGTCACCATCTCTTTGCCACAGGGGGACGTTATGATAACTAACCCTGCCTAACACAGAACAATGGAGAGGGGCTGGACACATGGCCACAGCTCTGCATACGACGTCTCTAGACCCCCTATCTGTGAATCAAAACAACTGGCAGTCACCACAAGACCTTTTGTTGCTGCAGTTTATTAGACCCCCCCATTAGACCCAAGTGGTCAGTTTCTGATCACAGGACCAGATGAAGGATGGATGGATCGTTCTCAGCATCCCAGCGATGCTGCCATGGTAGCGGATGTGGTGCTCAGCATGACAGCTAGGTTGAAAGTGGACCACCACCCAAACATGTCCACACAAGAGTGCGCTGTGATCAGAAACTGGCCACTGATGAAGTGCTAGACGACAGAAAACACCAAACTGTTCATCACCAGAAGTACACCAGCAAGGTGGAGCTACAGGATGGGGGGCTACTAATTAGACATTCAGATTGTGTGAAGAACTTCAGCAACACCGCTTGTACCAGCGCCACACTACAGTTTACTTCCATGTCAGTATCAGGAGTGGTGGTATGGGGGTCCCTCTTCATTGATGGACAGGGTAAATATGCAAATAAATAAATTATGCAGCAACAGATGGAGGACAGCTTCCATTGTTCTCAGGATTCGTTACAAGTTGGTTGTAACTGCTGGTTCTCACCATCCCAATAATCCCAAACACATTCACTGATCTGGAGGAGGTGGGGTGGGGTGGGGGGGCTCTCTTGGAGCTTCTTCACAGTGGAAGGATGGATAGAAACACCTGTAGATGTTTCCAGGTCCAAAGCAAGAGTGGAGCTTGGTTTTTGGAGCATTACAGTGTTGGTGGTCTTCCAGGTCTTGTTGTTAGGAGTCCCATTTAACTCCTCCCTTCCGTATGTAAGTGGATAATGTACTTTGAACCTTCCACAGAAGTATCTCCTGAAAGATGAATAACCTGGACATTAAGTCCATTTTGACTGGAAATTTAATGGTCTCTGATTTCAATGAGTGTAGATACCAGGTTGGTGTTTCTAATAAACTGGCCACGCAGCGTGTTTGGCTCGGTCATCTTTTGAGAGCAAGACTCCCATTTGTCTGACTCATAGAACTCTCTGGTGCGTCCTCTGAGTGCTCTCTCAGCGTGTCCTGCCTCTCAGCGTGCTGCTCCCCGTCCGCCAATAGTCACCGCAGCTGGGATTGTTGCCATGGTGACGGCGTGATGTACACGCATGCGTCAGCTTACGGTGTGACGTTGCCTAAAATAGCACAGGCCTCACCGACGCCTCTTCTGCTGTCTCCTATTCAACTGCTCACCCCAGTCCTCTCCTCCAGCTGTTCACTTCACTGTGCATACCGACATGTCGGTGACATCTTACCTACGGGCAGCATTCATAAAACCCCCTGCACCTACGTAGGCCAGCATAAGCCTTTATAAAGGCTTATTCCAACAAGTTGTCAGATGTCGTAGAGGCTGTTTGGTTTACTTTGATGATATTTACAATAACTGACCCCTTTTGGAATAAGCCTTATTCAATATATGGCCAAAAGTATGTGGACAACCCTCCTACTTATTTAGCTTCATCCAGTCCCATTACTAACAGGTGTATAAAGAAAGAACACTTAGTCGTGTGCTTACATGTTCGTAGACAAACACTGGCAGTGGACTGGGTCCTACTGAAGAGCATGGCGGTGTTATAGGATGCCACCTTTGCCAGAAATCAGTTTGGGAAATTTCTGTCCTGCTAGATCTGCCCTTGTCAAATGTAAGTGCTATTATTTTGAACTGGAAGTGTCTCAGAGCAGCAACAGCTCAGGCACAAGGCGATAGACGCAATACAAGAACTCTGTTTTGGAAACTTCATGAAATGGATTTTCATGGCCGAGCATTTAGACACAAGCCTAAGATCACTGTGTGCAATACCAAGTGTCGGCTGGAGTGGTGTAAAGCACGCTGCCATTGGGCTCTGGAGCAGTGGAAACGTGTTCTCTGGAGTTATAATTCAGACTATCTGGAAGTCTGATGGATGAATCTGGGTTTGGTGGATGAATCCAGGAGAATGTTACCTACCCGAAAGCAGTCCCAACTGTAAAGTGTGGCGGAGGGTGGGCAATGGTCTGGGGCTCTTTTCAAGGGTTTGGGCTCCTTAGGTCCAGTGAATGGTGATGTCAATGTCACAGTCAATTATACAAAGTCATTTTAGACAATTTCAAAACTTTGCGGCAGCAGTTTGGGAAGATCGTTGATTGGGCATGATTGGGCCCCTGTGTACAAAGCCAGCTCCAATAAGCCATGGCTTGAGGAGTTTGGTGCGGAGGAACTCCAGTGACCTCAACCCTACTGGACACCTTTGGGATGAAATGGAATGCCCATTGTGAGCCAGGCATCAGTGCCTGACCTCACAAATGCTCTTGTGACTGAATAGGCACAAATTCCCAAAGACACACCTTCATAGAGGCCACAAAGTTGGGCAACCCTGTATTAATGCCCATGGCTCTTTAACCATCAAGTAGATGGGTGCCCACATACTTTTCCTCTGTATGGATTCATGTCAGGCTTATGTAGGTGCCATGCTCCAAATCGTCTCTAGCTGTCTGATTATGGTGCATTAGATCTGCATAGAGAATTGAAATCGAAAGGACTCCATATGTGCGTCTTCGAGAGAGCAAGGGATGTGCAATATCTTGCACTGGTGCGAATTAAGCACATTCCGAGTCTACGGTGTAAATGACTCCACACCTACGTGAGAAGTTGGGGCTCATCTCGAGGCGAGGTGTGTAAAAGGAGCTATGAGAGAAAAAAAACAGACTGAGTTCTTCATCACTCTATATCCTAAAATTCACAGGAGTATTGTTTCAACAGAGCTAAAAGCTAACGTCTTACTTATGCTCTCTCTCTCTCTCTGTCCACAGATATTCTCCATGGTGGTGTTCGGCTCGATAATAAACGAGGGCTACGTGAACATGGGCAGTGAGCGGCTGCACTGCGTGTACAATAAAAACGCAGACGCCTGCAACTACGCCATCACTATAGGGGTGGTGGCGTTTTTAGCCTGCCTTTTCTTCATGGCTCTGGACGTCTACTTCCCTCAGATCAGTAGCGTGAAGGACCGAAAGAGAGCCGTGCTGTTGGAGATGGGCTTTTCAGGTAGACCATTTACACTCCCACTCACAGACACAACCAAATACAGCTCTATGTATCACCGATGTGCACTCTACCCTTCAAACTTTGTAATGGCATCCTACGTACGCAATGTGAATGGAGAGGTTGGCCAGAGTAATGGCAAAAAGGTATACCGCCGAATCACCAAAACAAGGACGGTAATTAAAATGCTCTGAACTGAACGTGAATAAACCCATTTATATTTTAGAGGGCTCTTTAACTGGTGTGATGAGAGTTCATTGATAGGTAGGGCTGATGTTAAGAGGGGAAGAATCAGAGCCAGAAACTGCCTTCAAAAAACTAAGCATGATAGCTGCTCAATGATGGCTTACCATGCGTTCACACTAGCAGCTGGCAGGTCGTTTACATTGCCCCAAGTTTGTCTCTCTGCTCGCGTAGCAGTGTGTACAAGGAAAGCTAGCTAGTTTTGAAAGCACGTATTTGAATGGAAACTGCTCACATTCATGGGTAGCTGTAATTGGCTGGTTAGTAAGCTGGCTGACCTAGCTAGCTATCGAGTGACCTGACTCGCCGGAGACTCCAACAGTATCCGCTACAGCCTTCCACACTTCATTTTTCTTAAGATGCATATGTACAAAGACGTATCATATGAACTGGGAAAAGAAGAAACAGCGGTTATGAGCTTCTCTTCCATGTTCACCATGGCTACAAAACCCATACACCCTCAGAAAATGACTGGTCACTAGGGTGGCCGTTTTGGGCCAGACCTTCTGGTTTTTCAACTCCCAGTCCTTCGTCCGGCATAATACCTGCACGGACACCTATTAGTCCTCTTTTCGGGATGAACTATTTAAAATGTTCACTTGCCAACAATATTATGTGTGCCATTGGCTCACGTCTGTGTCAAAAGACATGACTTGCATTTCATTGGTTTACCAAGGTCATGTGACATCGTGACTGGCCTACCGGCTAACTGCAGGCAAGCCCTCTAAATGCTAGTCAATTAGTAAGCTCCTGCCTGACTCACGAATGTCTTCCATTTTCCACCAAATTAGGAAAGTAAAGCAGTCGTGTATGTGTTACATAGGTTAGCTTATGATTTTAATTCTGTTTTAGTATCGTGCCCCACCTCCCCCCCACCTTATGATGTCCTCCTTTTGGGGGTGGGATGTCCTCCATTTTTGGGGTTATGAAAGTGACCACCCTACTGCTCGGCTGTCACTTTTGTCACGTGTCAACGTAGGGTTAGAGCCACAAACACCACAGACCACGTTCAGCTTTCAAGCTAACACTACTCACTCTCAGATGACCTTTAAACTGGTGTCATTTTAACATCAACTGGCTGGTACCAAACCAGTCCTGTGGTGTCTAGCATATTTGGGCTCTCGGTAGCTTAGTCAAAATGCTACAGTCCCAAACACCACAGAACAGGCCTTGATTTAGGCTTTCAGCCATTCCAACACCAGTCACTCTACGTCTTCTCTCTCAGATATCAGTTTTCATCAGCTACAGTTGTGTCACTAGAGCAGTGGTTAGTCAGAATCAAGCCTGTACTGTAGTGGCACTGGCACTGTTTGGGTCTGTAGCCTGCTCGCTAAGCTAACATTAAGCTAGTCAAACAGGCTACAGATCCGAAAACCACAGAAAGGGTTTGCTAGACATCTGCTAGGCTTCATTCCCTCAGATTTGAATCATTATCGTCTAAACTCATGTTTTTGGTGTCTTTTGTTAGCCGGGATCAAACATATTCTGTGCTGAACAGAAGTGTTATCATGCTAGCTAAGCTAATGCTTACCAGCTCCTCTCTGCTATTAAGTCCCAAACTGACCCAAGCTCAAGAAAAGTCTGACCCAAACCTGAGAGGACAGTTCCGGTTATACAGTGTAATTATGCTTTAAAAAATGTATTGAATTCAAACAATGTTTTTGGTCTGGATAAGCTGTTAGCCGTACCTGTTTAATCCTAAACCATCTATCAAATACCCAGATAGCAAAAGAACGTACTCTGACTCTGACTGACTCTGACTTCAGTGTATTTCCGCTATCTAGGTAACATGTTACATGTAATATATTGAACATTTAAATGATTTTTGTTTATACAAATGCTACAAAAACATCCTTTAGGCTGCACAACACTGAATGAAAGTACAGAGGAATGATGAAGTAGGGTGTATAACTGAAGCTGTGGGAAATGCAGGATACGATATGTTAAAAGAGCGAGGCAGGATGTGACACAAGCCCCACATGTATTTGAGAAAGTTTTAGCAGTACCAATATTTCAAGTTTTAGCAGTTTGTACTACACTTGGCTAACTAGCAGCCTGCTAAACTATCAGGATCAGCTAGCTCTTACTTTCAGCAACTCAGAATTTTCACCTACCAATTCTGAAATCCATTTCTACATAAATTTAACATTACCAATTAATATGGAAACCGCTAACATGACATGACAGATTCATGACAGAAGTCATGACAGATTATGTACAGGAATATGACAAATGACAGGATAACTATCAGCACAGTTACCAGTGATGGACTCCATAATGGACTCTGTAATGAACTGTTATGAACATGATATGTCATGGCACCATTCACTGTGTCCTGACATGTTTATACAGCAAAGCTATCTGTGAAAGTGTTGAGACGATTTCACCCACCACGCCCAACAATTTCAGATCCTGCTCACGGCATTTCCTTAGATCCTTTTCCTGCCTTTTCCCCGCAGGGTTCTGGACGTTCCTCTGGTTTGTGGGATTCTGCTTCCTGGCCAATCAGTGGAGCCGCACCTCCCCCAAAGAGTTGCCATTAGAGCAGGCCACAGATGCAGCGCGAGCGGCCATCGCATTCTCATTCTTCTCCATTCTTACCTGGGTAATCCACACTCACACTTACTCAGCATCCTCTACAGGGAACAAATTCAAATATGGCATCGTTCTGCAGATTTCAGTGCAGAGTTTCTAACTGAAACATTGAAAATATTAAATATTTAATGTGTTATAACCTTTGCCCAGGTTATTAATAGTAATTATGGATTCAAATGTGCAGAAATATGTTTTCTACAGAGCATGTGTTAACTTATTTTGACTTAGGCCAAAGCCTTTCAACATTGCTGCCATGTTTTTGAAGCTGTGCATCTTTAGTGTTGTACTGTAGATTGTACCCAACCTCTAGTTGTACTACCGAAGATCTATTAGCGGTAGAAAAACAGAATGATACTGGAAATTATGCATTGGTTATTTAATGTAGTACATGATTCCATCCAAAGGTGAATATTGGTGAAAGGTGAAGTTTCTATGGTAACGATAAGAAACATATTTAATTACATGCCAGTATCCAATTGTATTTGGGTGTTTGTGTTCCAGGGCTATCTATGCCTGCTAACTATGCACAAATATAAGAACATCGCCTTTATGGAGGACGAAAAGAGGCTGCTGACCAAGCCGCCTCCCACTTTGTTGCTAGTGTAGATTCACCCTGCTAACTAACGTCTTCTAATAATGATGCACAGTATGCAGTAAAATACAGTAGCTCAGAAATATTACACTGTATACTGAACATGGTATTTCTGTATAGACTGTATTGTACACTGCTTTAGTGCAGTAGAGTTGAGCCCTGATAAACCGGAGCTCCGCAACCGTGATGCATGGATTCACCCCATACCAATAACACACCTCAGTACCCAGCAACACGTATTCTAGTTGTGACACGTTGACAATATGCTAGATGGTTGTGGCAACGTAGTGACAATATGGACTTCCTAGAACACTTCATTAGTTCCGTTATGTTCTTCAAGAAACCCCATGGAATTTTGCTAAGCTGCCAGCAGGTAGACATAATACCACATGGCAAGCTTACTCAATAATGAGGTTTTCAATAATGAGGTTGTGACCACATAAACAGCACCACCAACTTTTCAACAATGTTAGACAGTACACAATGTTGTGACAGTGATGTGTGCTTGCTGGGTAATGGCCTAAAGCAACAATCTGGCTACAAATAATATCATCGCTGTCCAAAGAAAAACAGGTATCTCCAAAAACCTTATTTAATTTTAATGTAAGTCAATGGAACCAGACTTTTTACCAAGCCATTTTGGGCCATTTCTGTTGGTCCATTCGTCATGAGATTTTCACACAGTATAAACGGCAGTTGCTGTGTTCAAATGACGCATAAAAGTCAAAATCAACAAAAATGAAGATGCATGTTTTTCATTGGACAGCGACAATATTTAAGCATTTTTTTAAAAAATGCGGTTTAAAAACCGCCAATTAACTACACATCCCTGATAGCAAAAGGGCTAACGGCTAATAGCAAAGCTGGTGGTCCACTGCTGTTTTGCTTAGCATTTTCTGGATGACCCACTGGTGGTTATGCAGTGAATATCCCACTTTTTGTCCAAAATGGTCAAATGTATAGTTTTTCTTTATTTCTTCATATTCAATCTAAATTTTCTTTTTCAGTCATTTCTGCCTCACAAGGCATCAGAAACAACATTTCCAAGTGGATCATTTTGCTTCAGGCCTTGTCAATATTATTTTTCACTCAGTTATTTGTAAGAATTGTCTTATTTTCTAAAATTAAAGGCTCTCTGCATTTAAAATCAGTTTGTGGAAATCAGAAACTAGTTGCATCTTGTACGTAGGACAGTAATCAGGGTGGTCCGAGGGTGGGCCAGTATTGACAACTGGCCAGCAGTGTATATAGGCTCAGTATGTGGGCATTATACTATTTATCCTAGCTAGCCTGAGAACGGCACCAAATTGACGTTTTTATTGTCTGTATCTTTTAATAGAGGTTAGCATGCCGCACTATGCTACTATACTAGCATAGAGTATATGGTTATCTGATAGAATTACTGTCACATTTGTGTTTTTAGTGTTTATCATTAGCGAGTTTAGCTTAGCTAGCTTGAGAACGGCACCAAATTGACCTTTTTATCACCTATATCTTTTGATACAGATTAGCGTGCTGCACTATGCTACTACACTAGCATAGAGTATATAGTTATAGTGAGAGTATATAGTTATCTAATAGAATTATTGTCATGTTTGTGTTGTTCCTGTTTATCATTAGCAAGTTTGACATTTTGTTGGTCCAGCTTCAGTCAAGACCATTTGGCATGGTCATGTAATGTCTAGTTGGACTTTAGTGTGGCTTTAGCTTCGTAGCTCCTGTACCAAACTAAGGAAACCAATTTTAAGCACCATTTTGGTTGGTCAAATACATTCGTCATAATTGGAAAATGTTGTATATTCGATTTTTTTCAGTGAATTTACTCATTCATAACTTTCAGAACTAACCTGTAGCTGTTATAACTGCCTGAAATGCTCTTTCACACTGCCTTGTGTGTTAGATTACTGAATTTTCAGGATAGTTTTGCTAACACATTAATATGACTAATGTGGTTAATACGACTAGGCGGCCCTGACAGCGTGCGCCGTGCAGAAGTTCCTGCTGGGAACCGACATGACGCTCTTCACCACCGAGCACGTGGCCACCCAGTCCCCCAAACAGGCCTATCCACCCAATGACGTGACCGGCCAGACCACCATCCCCGTCAACAATGCCTACCAGAGCCCACCACTCATCGAAACCGTGGAGACCCGCCCACCCGGTTACCAGATCCCGCCAGCTTTTTAAGCCACAGCCAATGAGGAGAGGGAATGCTTCTTTAGAGGGGGTTTGGCTTCTTTAGTTATATGTATTTATTGTAATTAGGGGTGTAAATCTAAATCACACAACCAAGTTTGATCAGTCTGAAATTTTTAATAGAACTCTATTCAACTACAGTTTGTTCTAGCATTCGAAAAATCTGTGCATTGGTAGATTTTACACCCCTAATTATGAAGCTTCACATTCTAGCAGGGGTGGGAAGGGAGGCTAATACTTGCGTATGCATTGCCAATGTATAAACAACATGAAGGAATAATGTAGCCTGGCTATACAGCAAGCGTGAAGTTTTTTTTTTCAGGGCATTTGTTTAGTTGCTTTCCAGATGTTTATGAGTTTAGAGGGCATGGAGGAAAAGTATTGCCAATCACCATGTGCTATTTATGTATTTCTTTATGTGTCTTGTTATTTATTTTCACATGCTCTTAACATACATAATGCCAAAATTCCAAATGATTTATTTAGTATTAATTTGTAAGATTGTCTGATTATATACTCAGTGATAACATTTGTTACAAGTATAGTGATAAATAGGCTCAATGGAACAATGACTCATCATTGTAACAGCTAGAGTGTTTTTTTTGTGTCAAATTGAGTTTGTTATGAGAATTATTAGTGCTTAATTAAAGATATTGCGGGGCAAGACGTGATCTTTAAACATGAAAACTCATCTGGGGGCATCTGGTTAAACGTCGGCAGCAAAATCCATTGCAAAAAACAAAAGTGTGTCCTTCTAAAACCTTTTAGTCTGTTTTTTTTACTGCAAGGGGTAAAATTGATATGGATAACAAGCAAAACAAACTAGCTAGAGAAATGCTAATGCTAGCTAATAGAATGCTTACTAAGGCTAACTTACATAACATGGCCTAACATGATGTTTATGTATAGTGCAGATGAGGGCACCGTTGCCCCCAACTTTCCCCTTGTCCTTCACAAGGCATTGGATTGGTGTATCAATTTAATTAGTTAGTTCTGTGGAAACGCGTTTCCGTCAGAATACATAACCATTTCTTATGTCAATATTGAAAAAGTTTCCCGTAATTATGACTTAGTATCTCATATTTAAAAGACAGCATCTTGTAATTATGATGCTACCTCACAATAGAAATGTCTAATAATTACTACTTAGTATGACATAAATTTGACTCGCTGTCTTGTTATAATGAGGTGTTGTTTCATAATTATGACACAGTATCTAATGACTATTTCACAAATACAATTTACAATCTCATAATTACAACTTAGCATCTCATATTTGTGACTTGCAATCTAACAGTAGAGATGTGGCTCAGTATCTCATAATCACTAATTAGCATCTCACAGTTCTGATTGCCCATCTCATAATAAGATAAGAGTCGTAATTATGACTCGCTATATCTCATATTTGTTACTAGCATTCTCACAACAGAGATCTCTTAATTATGACTTTCTGTTAGATACTGTGTCGTAATGATGGCTTAGCACCTCATATTTACACTCATTACACAATTGAGATAATAATATTATTATATTCTTAAATAATGACTTACTATGTCATAACTTGCAATCTCATATTTAAAACTTATCCCACAATTAAGACTAGCTATCTTAAAATAAGATACTACGTCGTAATTATGACATAGTATCTCATTTGACTTAATATCTCATAATTTTGTCTTATGTCATTATTACAACTTACAAAATCATAATTAGAACTTGTATGTTACTACTTAGCATGCCACTGTTGTCATGGCCCATCTCATTAAAAGTCGTAATCATGACTTACTGTCACTTAATAATGAGAAGTTTCATAATTCTGACTGAGTATCTCAAAATTTTGAGTCATGATTTGCTATCCTGGGAGATCCTATGTCATAATTTTGACTTGTAGTCACATAAATTACGTTTAAATTTAATTTAATTTAAACATAACTTAGTTTCTCATAATTACGACTCTGAAAATACTTTTAGTAATAAAGAGAAACGGTGTCACATTTATGAGATAATACTTCAAACTTATGAGACACAGTCATAAGTCATACTTTTGTTATATTGCTTGTCATTATTATGGCTATATATATATATATATATATATATATGGCCTTATTTGCCTTTCGTGTGATGGAAACAGGCTTCCGTAACATGCCAACCTACATTTAGCCCCAGTTTTGTTTCATGGTCGTCCCCAGATGTTCTCGTTAAGAGGTCTCGTCTGGTCCCGCGAGACCACATTTAATATAGACAGTATAGAGTTTATCAGCCGGCGAGAGCCAGAATAGGCTGGAGGGACGGGAATGGGTGGAGATCTTTTTTGTACAAACAGAGTGTACAGGGAGGTGGGCAAACATCAGCTGCTGCAGCCAGTGACTGCATGTATGTACCTGGTCAGAAACTACATTCCTAGTGAGAGTCCTAGTGAAAGCATCTCAGCAATCGGTTTACTGTAAAACGCTGTGTATGTGTGTGTGCGAGAAAGAGAGACAGTGTTTGTGTGTGTGTGCGCGAAGAAGCTCTCATGTCCTCAGTCTTACTGCATGATAAGACAAGACAAGTCAACAGGCTTGTAGAAAACTCCACTTATACATAAGGGTGTTAGCGTTAGAGCTGCTGCTGAGAGACGGAGGGAAATGTACAACGCAATCCCAGCGAAATAAAGATTCTTTCAGAGAGTGCTGCGGCCCTTTCAGTTTCACTGAGTCTGAGTTTAACCCTCACTTCAATCTGAGCATGAAATCTACAGTCAAGCATTCTTCGTTCCAACCCTGGGGACCACTCAGATGGCTTCTGAGTTTTCCCTGCCTTTGCCGGTAGGGGCAGGAAGTCCACAAAGCTGGAACTGCGAAACACAGTGTTGGGTAGAGAAAGTCTGTGGAAGGTGCGGATTCCATCTACCGTTCAGTCAGTACCACCTGTGTTTGCAGTTATGAAGTTTGGTTTTCCTGGAAAAAGCGGAACGTCGTTTGTAAACCAAATACACTATACTGCCAAAAGTATTCGCTCGTCTGCCTTCACATGCATGAACTTGAGTGACATCCCATTCTTCAGCCATAGGGTTTAATATGATGTCGGCCCACCCTTTACAGCTATAACAGCTTCAACTCTTCTGGGAAGGCTTTCCACAAGGTTTAGGAATGTGTTTATAAGAATTTCTGACCATTCTTCCAGAAGCGCATTTGTGAGGTCAGACACTGATGTTGGACGAGAAGGCCTGGCTCGCAGTCTCCGCTCTAATTCCTCCCAAAGGTGTTCTATTGGGTTGAGGTCAGGACTCTGTGTGGGCCAGTCAAGTTCTTCCACACCAAACTTGCTCATCCATGTCTTTATGGACCTTGCTTTGTGCACTGGTGTGCAGTCAGGTTGGAGTAAACTGTTCCTACAAAGTTGGACTTCAGTGAGCTCCTGAGAGCGACCCATCCTTTCACTAATGTGTGTAGAAGCAGTCTGCATGTCTAGGTGCTTGGTTTTATACACCTGTGGCCATGGAAGTGACTGAAACACCTGAATTCAGTGAGGGAATCAGTCAATATATATTTTTTGGGAAGTTGAGGGAAAACAATCCCCTTAAGAACGTTGTCCACTTACAAACTGATGCAGAATTCAACAGTGGGCTTCATATCCTGGGGTACGAAGTCCCCTGATAAATCTTGCATTGGTTTGTCATCTAATGTCAAATTATTTATAGACCACTTTTGGGTTTGTAAACAGACATGAAGTTTTATGGGCAGAGCTTAAGTGCTAAGAGCTTAAGACTAAAGTGATAGTTAGCGTAGCCATATCAGGTGTAGGAACATAGGAATGTGGATCATTAGGGCGATGGCTTGCCAGCAGAAGGAAGGTTGTTGCATGCTAACACGCAAACCCTCACCGTAGTGGTACCAAGGTTCCCTGACCCGTACAAAAAATGATATCGTAGCAAGTAAAACGATCTTATATCTAGTTGATGTATTTTAAAATTCTCATTTTGAGATTATTGTAAGCTCATTTCAAGACTATTTATATTTTTAGTTTCAGATATTTATTTACTTGTTTCACTTGTAATTTACTTGTAATGTCTTTAAGCCCAATGTTCTCTCTATATTGGCAGATGATTTAGCTTATTTTAAACAAATCTGCCACTGTAGTGAGAACATTTGGCTTACAGAAATTGCTTAAAACCAGCAAAAACGGTCTGAAATAATGATATATATATCCAAAAATGAGATATGTCAAGTAGATATAAGATCATTTTACTTGTAAAGATATAATTTTTTGCAGTGCGGGTCAAGAATCCAACTAAACGGCCAACATTGCAGTTGCTTGACATGTTGGTACATTGTTTAGCCAGCTACAAGGACATATGACAGGTATATACTGCACTTGCACGACTGAGTTATTATTCAAAATTCAAATTGGTCTATAGCACTTTTACAATATTGTGTTACTCTTGAAAATACTAAAATCTGATAACAAATTACTGTATAACTTAATTTATTCAGATCTCCAGATGGTTAACCTTACAGGAGAAGGTCAAAACATATTTAACTTTTAATTTAAGTCAGTGAAACCGGACTTTGTCTAAGTCATTTTGGGCAGTTTCTTTTGGTGTATTCATTATGAATTTTACATGCAATGTAAAGGACAACAGATACTTTCATATTATGTCAAAAGCTGGAAAAGGGCATGTATAATAGTGTCAGGGAGAAGAACAATCATGCTCAGGAGGCTCTTTTCATGAGAAGAAAAGGCCCAGAACTTCAGTGGGAAAGTGGGGGAAGATCACCTGTGACCCATCAAATTCACCAACAGCCCATAACAAAATAAAACCCAGAACAACACATGAACACAAGAAGAACACAACCACCAAAAAATGAAGAACATCAAACCAAAAAATGACATCAGCCAAAATGTCTCTTTTAATGGGAGCTCGTACCTCCCGTTAGCCTTGTTTTGTGGCCATCTGCATTGCAATGCTGGGAGGCAAACCGTAGGGTATAAAGGGGCGTGTAAAGCCGTATCTGAGCAGTTTTCACCCCAAAGTCACCAAAGTCATAAACCTATGTAGAACATCAGAGAACAGATAAAATAGCAAATAAATCGAATCAGACCTCTTGTACCCAAGGGAACTGGCTATGACCACAACTGTGTGGGTGGAGTTCTGTAACTCTCACCAGGAGGACACTGATAGCTTCATACACTGCATCAAGGACTACTTCAACTTCTGTGTGGAGAACACTGTACCCACCAGGACTGTACAGTGTGCTCCAACAGCAAACCCTGTTCCTGTGCCCAAGACTCTGCACCCCAAGGACCTCAGTAACTACAGGCCGATGGCACTTGCATCCCACCCGATGAGGACCCTGGAGAGGCTGGTCCTTGTTCATCTTTGCACCCTGGTGAGCCCATGTATGGATCCAGTTCTGTTTGCTTATCAACATGGCACTGGGGTGGACCATGCCATCATCTTCCTTCAAAGAGTCCTGTCTCACCAACCATCCACAGTATGTCAGGATGCAAGACTGGAAGTCTGATATGGCTGTCTGCAGTACGGGAGCTTCGACAGGAACACTTCTGGCCCCATTCCTTTTCATCCTTTACACTGCAGGCTTCCACTGCAACTCCACCACCAACTCCACAGTTCTTGGCCAGATCATGGATGGGGACAACAAGGAGTACAAAGAGCTGGTACAGGACTTTATAGACAGGTGGCAACAAAAACTGCCCCCAGATCAGCATGGAGAAAACCAAAAAGCTGGTGTTGGACTTTCACAGGTGCACACTCTTCCCTCCCATACCGGTGAATACTCAGGGAACGGACGTTGACATGGGTGTTAACCAGCACAATAAATTGGACTAGTTGGACAACACCAATGCACTTGGACAGATCACACTGTACCTGCTGAAGAACCTGATGTCTTTTGAAGTGCAAGACCTTTTTTGACAGCGTGGTGGCAGCATTGGCCAATTTTATGTAGTGGTCTGCTGGGGCAGCACCATATTGGCAACAGACAGGAAGAGTCTTGAATAACTGATCAAGAAACTCAGTCTCGGGGTGTTCCCTTGACCCAGTGGAGGTGGTGGTAGAGAGGAGGATGACGGCTAAACTGTCATCCATGATAGACAGCAACACCCACACCATGCCAAACACGTTACTGGAGTGCTCCATCAGTGACAGGCCGCTACATCCGAAATGCACGAAGGAGAGGCATTACATTACAAAAGGAGCTTCTCAGCTCTGGACACATTCAATACAAGCTGACTGTGGCGCCTCGTCCACCAGGTGTCAGCAGAACACCAATGTTGAGACCATGTGGGCCAAACAGTTTGTGCAGTAGCCAATGATGTAGACTGTATCAGTGTAGGATATTTGCCATAAACAGATTTCCATGGATGATCGTGACATCACATTTGTCTGAGGAGTCCAAGTTAATGTAAGCTTAAACCAAAAAACACTGGTAGCCCACTATAACCACACTTAGCCAGACATGTAACCATTAAACCATTAAATACTTTAATACTTTTAGCTTATTATTTATCAATGTGGGAGTCCATTTAATATCTCATGTTTAAAAAATCCATTTTTTCACTGGTCTTTCATCATAGTGTCCCACAACACGCATTCAACCCTGTAACTGATTACCTTCACCCCATGGAATATATGGGATATTCCACCTGTTCAACCGGAATTAGCCTTATCCTGATCCTGAAGATGTCCTAAAGGAAGTAAGTTCTCTGATTCTTTTCCAGTAATATTGTGACATTGATGGACAAGATTCCTATGAAAGATCAACCCTAAACTCTGACTGAAAGTAAATTGTTCACTGAGAACCCAATAATATTCCAATGCTAATAGCACAGATGCTAGTTAACCACATTTTGTGAATTTGCGAATTCTACATTAAATGAAACTCATTTTTAGACCATGTAAGCCACTGTAAAACTTGAAACCTTGTAGGAACAATTCTTTTTGATTCTTTGTTTCAATATTGAAAAATGACACAACATAAAGTTTCATTTTTAAGAATTAAAAGAATAAGAAAAGAATAAGAATGAAAGGCACCTTAATCACCGAATCACCCAATTCCTCATTCACTTAAAGTGCAATAAGTAGCCCACTTAGGTATCACTAGACATTCCCAACCTTTATGGGCACCTTACATTGAAGAACTATATTTATGAGTAAAATAAATAAATACATATATATCCAAATGAATTCCAGAATTAATTCTGGAAATCTATCGAAGAATAATAATTACTAAATCCATTATTTTATGATTAAAGTCACCCATACACTTTTTTCAGTGCCTGAAGATGTGTTTTGCGGAATCTCTACTCTGTTACAACAGGTGGTTCTTCGAGAGTTCTATAATAAAGGGAAAGGTTCCTATTAGAACCATGAGTTCTACTGTGTATAGACCTATTTCATGCTTGACTGGTTCTTTGCATAGTGAAACAGTGTTGTGTATGACTCTAAAAAAGTCTGAATATCAGAAATAATTATGATAAAATAATCTACATATCTGCTTCAGTTCAAATATATAGCTTGCAACCACATAAGAACAATTTTTGGTGCTTTATAGAACCAGTTTCAAAAAAGGTTCTATATTGAAACATATACGACACATTATGCATCGCTCCAAAGAACCATTGAAGAACCATCAAAGAACCATCAAAGCATGAAATAGTTCTATGTACCATCTTATACCAGAACCGAAAGTCTTTCTGAAGTATGTAGAATGGAGGTAAACTAGCTTCTAAATCTTTATGAGCACAAACATGTTGTTTGACTCGGCGGTATAAGTCAAGTCGAGAGTTCTCTGCTGTGCAGCTTGTGAGACATGAAGTGAAGGTAACGTCAGGACAAACTTTCTACCTAGCGCCATCAAAACAGCCATCTCAGTGCTCCGTTCCTGGGCTGTGGAAGCAAAGCAGACACATCAGGATGGAAACAAGACTGTGGTGAGTGCAGTGAAGAGGAAAAGCGAGGGCTGCTCTTCCTTTGATACTCAAACCTGGAGCATCTCACTTTTAGATGTTTGTGCTAAACAAAAACACGTACGGCAGCCGACGAGATAGACGCTCACCACCTCCGAGACCAAATCCAAAACTGGTTCTGATGATCTCAGAAGAGATTGTGTTTGTATGCCCTTCTAGAACCCAGATTAGAAGGGAACACCTAATGTAATCAGCTAGCCACTTAGTGTCACACCTACCAGGGATTTTAAAGTCCCAGGACTGGAAACTGGATTCAAGGTGCAGATCGGTAGACCCCTGTTCTGGAGGGTTCGTCTTTTGCATGTTGCTTATCCTTCTGGGTCGTGGAGGGTCCTGGAGTTTATCCCAGCGCTCATTGGGTGGAAGGCAGAAACCACCCTAGACGATTCGCCAGTCCAGTTCCGGATGTACACAAAGGTCGTTTAGTACTTCCAACTCACCTGACTACATGTCTTCGGGAGGAAACCAATGCAGACCCTGCTCACCCAGACGGGGAACCGAGCTCGGCCCCTGCACAACTGTGCTGCCCATCTTGTGAAAGGAATAAAAGGAAATATTAGCTCTCCTTTTCTCAGCGAGGAGCTTCTTGAACAGCTACACATCCTTTCATCCATCCATAGCGTTGAGGTGTCTTCTCTCATTGGAAGGATGGACAGAAGCACCTGTCAGTGTTCTCAGATCTGAAGCAAGAGTGGAGCTTGATGTTCTCCTCTCTCTCGACGATGCTTTAGGTGCTTTTTACCTGACGGTGGCAGTGTTGGTTGGGTCTGCCGGGTCTTCCAGGTGGTTGTTAGGAGTCTTATTGTGCCGTTGGACTGATGAACCTGAAGAGTTTAATGCGGTGTCGCGAGTGAGTCAATTCTGAGCCAGCAGACAAACAGGAGGACAAAACCAGAGCGACTTAAACAGACATGGGCAAGACATTTGTAAATCCAAGTACAGGCAAAGGTCGAAACCAGGCGATCAAATAAGAGGGACAGGCAAAAGATGAAATCCAAAGGGCAGAAGAAGGTCATACACGGGAAATCACGCTCATAAAGCAACACTAGGGTTGGCAATACTTCGCAAAGTATTAGAGGGCAGGTATATACAGCTCTGGAAATAAATAAGAGACCACTCCAGTTTCTTCTGAAGTCAGCATCTCCACATGTACAGCAGGTTGTTAGTGAGGAACAGAAGGTTGAGTTCTAGCTTTACTGGCAGATACAGTGAGCGTCTGGTTCATAAGAACAAGGTCAAGCAGCAAACACACAGGACAACACAGCTACAGACCGGTAGAGGGCCAAAACCACTCTCTACTGACCGTGATGAGCGCCACCTCATTCCAATGTCACTTAACCACCGTAAGATGACCTCAAGTGACCTACAGAAAGACTGGCGAGCGGTGGCTGGGGTGAAATGCACAGCGAGCATGGTTCACAAAACAGGCTTCTGGAGGCGTCATTAGTGATTTTCTAAATAAACAGATCTAAATACAATATTTGATCTGGAATTTGGGAGATGTGTTTCCAGTAGGGTATAGAATCAAACAGAGCTGCTCATTTCGGTCCAACACAAACCCAGAACCTGTACAACTAGAGAAACAGTTTGATCAGTTTGAGGTGGGCTCTTCAGTTTTTCCAGAGCTGCATTCACAACAGGTAAATGTAAAACACATGAGGATAATCAGAACTCTGGGGAAGCAGAGCGGGGAAGCTGTTCCTGTTTGGGGGAGGTAGCACTCGTGGTGTTGGCGTCATGGAGGTCATGGGGAGTGTAGTCCCCGGACTCGGCGGAGGAAGAGTCCCGACACGTGACACCCATTATATCTCCACCTTCTAACGTTTTCTTTTTGACTTTCTCTCAGAAGGAGAAGTGCCAGAACAGTACACCAAAGTAAATGCCGATAGATTGGATGGAGGGTTTTGGTGCATTGCAAAAATGATGCCATGGCAACTAAAATGGTCTCATACCTGATATGCTGATATGTCTTATATTTCTAGATGTATCTTAGATTAAGCTTAATCTGTGGTTACGTAACTAGTTTCTAGGTGTTGTTAACTTGCTTTCAGTGATTTTAGTTTAGACAAATTATTTCACTATTCTGACAGAAAATCTGGCTTGTTTGAAGCATGTTTACTAATAACTAATTATTTATTCATATAATTTATTACTAAAATTATTTGCCAGCATAGTGAGGTCATTTGAGATCATTACCAAACCGGAACCGGAAAACTGGAACAAGAAGCTGGAGAATGAGGAGCTGAATGTCAGCGCCAGAAATGGAATGCTGCACTATTTAAGGTGGAACTGGAAAACTGGAACAAGAAACTGGAGAATAAGAAGCTGAATGTCAGTGTCAGAATACAAATGGTTCATTTTTTAAGTGTTGTTTGTGCTATAATGACAAATGGTAAAAAATGATAGATTTAATATATATTATTATATTATATTAAATATATATAAAAGTATATATATATAATGCATATATATATTATTACATATATTGTCATTTTGTATTATGTTTCCTGCATAACAATAGCAGAAATCCGGTAGTACTGTGTCCCTGGAACAGCAGACTGCTGTATAACGTGGTGCATTCTCAGTGATGCGGGTCTTCTCAAAGTGGTTACGGTGTCGGTCATTTGCCGAGCATATTGGGAAAGTGATCATTAACGTAGGCATTCCTGAGCAGGACGTCTGCCGAGCTGTTGCTAGTTTCTGTGTTCTAAGATTCTGTATCTTCGTTTACAGTTGTGTCACGGTGTCCTCAGTGTCAGGGTCGGGCAAATCAAGACGTTTGCAGAGAGGCTTAAAAGGTTTATTAGTAAAGGACACAAACCAGACCGGAGTCAAAACACAAGCAAGTGGTCAGGAACCGGCAAA
>CM067495.1:23449705-23487672 GCA_034552555.1 Semaprochilodus insignis | reverse complement strand
GTCTCGGCATGGAGTTGTAGAGGTTCCTAATGGTGTCCTGTGATAATCCATCCCATGCAGCTTGAATATCCTCACACAGTTCCTGCAGATGGTGCGGTAGGGGTGGAGGTGACATGTGTGACACCAGGCCTTCTAGACGTGTGACGTGTGACAACAGACCGTTCATCTTGGCACTGACCATGGTGCCTCCACACACGGATTCGTTGGTCATCTCCACCAAGACAAAAGCGGGACTCATCACTGAAGATGACCTGCTGCCATTCTGAGTCACTCCATGACAGTCTGACACGACACCATTGCAGTCTTTGGATGACGTTGACGTGGTGTTAAGGACAGTCGTCGTAACGGTCTGCGTGCATGTAGTCCTGCATGGTGCAGCCGTCTGCCAATGGTGCTGGCACTAACAGGATGACTCATGGAGGGCGTCACTGCTTGCTGAGTGTCCACGATCGTGGCTGTTGGGTCAGTCAGGTACAGCGATAAGGCCCGTCCTTGCTTACATCACATGTGCGGCCAAGCATGTCTCATAATGTCAAACCTACCCACCAAGTTTCATTCCTGTGGGTTGATTCCTTCTGGGTGCAGCTATTCTTCTGATGATGTGCATTCACACAACGGATAAGGAATAACCCCCATTCCGACGAAGCTTGTTTTGTCCGGAAAGGTCTTTCTGTTAGGGATCAGATTACTGATTATCAGCTAAACGTGATGGATTGTTTATTCACACCCAAACAAGCAAAACACACTCACTCCTGCGCCTCTTCTCCAGGCGCCGCTGCCTCTTCTCCTCCCTCAGCCGCGCCTCCTCTTCCTCCTGGTCCTGCCGGCACTTGTGAAAGTTCTCCACCACCACGCCCACAAACATGTTCAGCACAAAGAAGCTGACGATCAGCAGGAAGGAAATGAAGTACAGCAGCATCCAGGGGTTATGGTTCCTTATGGGCTGCGGAGACAAACGGAGGGGGCGGAAAGAAAACAAGAAAGAGAGAGAGAGAGAGAGAGAGAGAGAAAGAGAGAGAGAGGGAACATGAGGCAAGCACAGAGGGAACAAGATGTTTCCTCAGCTGTTCATTTATTCATTCTTCCAAGAACAAACGACATAAAATACATCAATTAGTCAGACGACTGGACTGAGGCGAAGACTGGATGTTGGCGTGCTGTAGCTCGGGGGCATAGAAGGAGACCCAGGCCTGGTTCCCTTCACGCGCAAAGGGTTGGGTGCCCCGGTCATATGACGTTCCGTGTTACACTAAGTGAACATGTTCTCCAAGGAGAACATGCTCCTGTACAGAACCATCTACAATCACAGATAGATAGATAGATAGATAGATAGATAGATAGATGGATAGATAGGCAGATAGGCGGATAGATAAATAGGCAGATAGGCGGATAGATAGGTAGATAAATAGGCAGATAGGTGGATAGATAGGTAGATAGACGGATAGATAAATAGGGTGATAGACGGATAGATAAACAGGCAGATAGGTGGATAGATAGGTAGATAGATGGATAGATAAATAGGGTGACTGACGGATAGATAAACAGGCAGATAGGCGGATAGATAGGTAGATAGACGGATAGATAAATAGGGTGATAGACGGATAGATAAACAGGCAGATAGGCGGATAGATAGGTAGATAGACGGATGGATAGGTGGATAGATAGGTGGATAGATAGGCAGATAGACTGATAGATAAATAGGGTGATAGACGGATAGATAAATAGGCAGATAGACGGATAGATAGGCAGATAGACGGATAGATAAATAGGGTGATAGACGGATAGATAAACAGGCAGATAGGCGGATAGATAGGTAGATAGACGGATAGATAGGTGGATAGATAGGTGGATAGATAGGCAGATAGACGGATAGATAAATAGGGTGATAGACGGATAGATAAACAGGCAGATAGGCGGATAGATAGGTAGATAAATAGGCAGATAGATAAATAGGGTGATAGACGGCAGGAAACACCCTGGACAGGCTGCCAGTCCATCACAGAGCAGACACACAAACACATTCTCCCCTACAGGTGCATTTCAGCATCTCCATTTCACCTGACTGCCTTTGGACTGTGGGAGGAAACCCACACAGACACGGGGAGAACATACACACTCCACACAGGAAGGACTCCGGACGCCCCAGCCGGGAATCAAACCCAGCCCCTACCCACTGCTCCACCTGCCGTACGCCTTCAGGCAGGAAGACAGACTGTTCTACCTTCTTAAAAGACCAGCTCCTCCACTACACTGCCTCCTCTCAACTTCCAGACCCTCAGCGCTGCCGAGGAACCACAGACTTCAATAACGTGCTCGCTTATTGCCATGAAACAGGGAGGGAGGGCAAACGACAGAACGAGGGAAGGAGAGGACGAAAGGACAGATGTGATAGGAGGGAGTGACATTGTTCCAGTGAAGAGGTGCAACTTTCATAACGAACGTGAGGTGAATTCCCGCCTTCCATGCAAAAGGGAGAGAAACTGTCAGAGTGAAGAGGAGGCTGGCAGGAAAGGAGCTTATCAGCGAGAAAACAGAGAGAGAGAGAGAGAAAAAGAGAGAGAGAGAGAGAGAGAGAGAGAGAAAGAGAGAGAGAGAGAGAGGGGTATTTATATACCTATACTGTTTATGTCATATTTCTCTGGGAAAGCAATTGATACTTGTCCATGGGCCTCAGCTACAGCAGCATAACCCATTGTTTCGGAGCTGTGCTATTGTTGCTTTGTTGTGTGTGTGTGTGTGTGTGCGTGTGTGTGTGTGTGGATTTTAAAGCCCCGGGGAACTTAAATGAGTTTTCCTTTCTAGTGGGTCTCTGGAGAACCTGCTCTTTCAGGCACACAATCTACAGCCACAATATACATCCAATGTCCGAAGCTAATGGGTTTCACCAAGGTTCTCCTCCTCCGATGTAAAGAGGAGAGTCCTAATAGGGGTAGGACTTACATTAGCAGCCCCCTCACCAATCACAAGGTTGGTGTCCCACCCACACAGCTGTAACAAAACTGCACCCCCACTCCCAGGGTCTGTATATTGGCATTTGAGGCAGAGAAGCTTACAGAGGGAAAGCTAACCACCAAGCGAAAGCTAACCTAGTAAGCAGTACCCAGCTATTACATTCCCTCAACTAGACATGCCTCAGTGAAAGTGACCTAATACCATGTAACACCTCCATGAGCACCAATAACAGCTGGGGTTGGATTGGGGATGAACTGGACAAGTTTCTGGATATAGACCACATCAATGTTCAGTCACTCTTGTATCAAAAAATTGGGCCAGATTTGGTGGATGCCTTCCCTGGCACAATTCCGAGGAGAATTCCCTGTAGACTGGGATTTAAGCCACTGCTGGTAGACCCGCATGACCATACGCTTCCATACACCTGCTACACCTGGCAGTCAACTAGGGCGGTCGTGGGGTAGAGGTTAGGGAACCAGCCTTGTGACCGGAGGGTCGCTGGTTACATTCCCTGAACCGACAGTAACGTCTGAAGTGCCCTAGAGCAAGGCACCTAACCCCCAACTGGTCCCTGGGCATCATGGATAGGGGCATATATGGAACGAGACATTCACTACACTGTAGCACCTCTTCTCAATCTATGGATCCCGTCACTCACACCCCTCAGGTATTTATAGTCCTATCATCCTCGTGCAGCGCCATCTGCAGGAGCCTGAAGTTACTACCACTAACGCTTTAAGCAGTGAAGTGAATAAGAGCCTGACCTTCATTATGAAGGTGCAACATGAAGATCTGGGCATATTTGTATATGTAGTGCCCAGTTTCACCCATTTCTCCCTGTGTGCGGCATTGTGTTTAGATCTGGCTCAGTGTACCAGACCAGGAAGTGTATCCTGGATTATATCCCGTAGGATACTAGCAAAACAACAATAATGAAACAAATCAATTTTTAATTTTAGTTCATGACTAGCGAGCACAA
This sequence comes from Semaprochilodus insignis, assembly GCA_034552555.1. NCBI lineage: Eukaryota > Metazoa > Chordata > Actinopteri > Characiformes > Prochilodontidae > Semaprochilodus > Semaprochilodus insignis. Next base: position 23,483,741 of record CM067495.1, on the reverse strand, counting down.
CGGCAGACAACATTAGCGTCAGGGCTTGAAAAGTGATGCTAATGTTTCTAAACAATAGGATATGACTACTCACCATGTAGCCAAGAGGGATACAATCTCACTTCCTGCTCTAAAATGCAGGGGTGTGGCTAAAACTCGAATATAATTTTTATAATTTAGAAATTCCTTTTAGTATCATTGTAATTCTTTTAATACTGTGCAGGTTATAATATGTATGTTGCGCATTTATAAAAGTATGTGTACGTTATAATATGTAGGTTATGTAGTCAACGGCATGTATCTAAGTTCTAATATGCAAATTATGCAGTCATAACTGTATGTGTATGTTATAAAGTGTAGGTTATGCAGTTATAACTGTATGTGTATGTTATAAAATGTAGGTTATGCAGTTATAACCATATGTGTATGTTATAAAGTGTAGGTTATGCAGTTATAACTGTATGCGTATGTTATAAAATGTAGGTTATGCAGTTATAACTGTATGTGTATGTTATAAAATGTAGGTTATGCAGTTATAACTGTATGTGTATGTTATAAAATGTAGGTTATGCAGTTATAACTGTATGCGTATGTTATAAAACGTAAGTTATGCAGTGATAACTGTATGTGTATGTTATAAAGTGTAGGTTACCATTTTTACATTTGGAAATTCCTTTTAGCATAATTTTAACATGTTTTAATACGCCGTTGTCTGGGAATGACTGGTTGCTTTCCCTCAGAATTCCTCACCCCACCCGGTTCTCCTTCCTTTAGAGCTCTTCTTTGTTTTGAGATTAGTGTGTGTGTGTGTTCTTGTAGTGCTATATTTGTGAGGGCCACATGGCCTAAAAAGTAAAGGGCAATATGAAATTAATGAAACGTAATAGAGCAGAAAAGAGCCTTTTGCATACTGAGGTTAAGTTTCAGTTAAGGTTTAGGTGTAGTATTATTGGGCTGGATACCAACCAATACAGTACATATAATACAAACCCATGGAAGTCCTCCCAAAGACAGTAAGACAAATATGTGTGTGTGTGCCTGTGTGTGACAGGTTATTGGGAAGCGTATAATGAATAGCAGGCGTGTCATGGTGCCTTTGTTATTGAGCGCTTTAGAAACCAGAATAAACAGAAAACAGGTAAACAGAACACATGGAACACACACACACACACACACACACCTGCTGGTCCACGGCCACAGCGTCTAACCCGTCATACATGATGCTGACCCAGCCGTCTTTAGACGATAGGACGAATAACGACATCAATGCCTGCAAAAAGCATAAGACACACATTATAACACACAGTCATAAACACCAGCATCTGTAATTAAAGCCTTTAAAGTTCAGGGGTATCAGTCAGTGACTCGTCTTAAGACTTACTATTCAGCAACTACTACTGCAGTTATAACAGTATGTGGAAGCTATAATATGCAAATTATACCGTTATTATCGCAAGTGTACGTTATATATGTACATCATGCAGTTATAACAGTATGCATATGTTGTTATATGCATGTTATACAGTTACAACACACAGACATTATGCATATGTTATAATATGTAGGTTGTGCAGTTATAACAGTATATGTAGGTTATAATATGTAAGTTATGCTGTTATAACACCATGTACATGTTATAATATGTAAGACATGCAGTTATATCAGTATGTGTACGTTATAATATGTAGGTTATGTAGTCATGACAGTATGTATAAATTCTAATATGCAAATTATGCAGTTATAACTGTATGTGTATGTTATAAAATGTATGCTATGCAGATAAATTGTATGTGTAAGTTATAATATATACAGTATGCAGTTATAGCAGTATGTGCAAGGTATAATATGCAAAGTATGCAGTAATAACAGTATATGCAAGTTATATGTAAGCTATGCTGTTATAACAGTTTGTGTAAGTTATAATATGTACATTATGCATTTATAACAGTATGTGTAAGCTGTAATATGTAAATCATACAGTTATAACAGGTTGTATATGTCATAATATGTACATTATGTCATTATATCATTATATCATTATGTGTAAGTTATAATATGTAAATTATGCAGTAATAACAGCATGTGTAAGTTATAATATGTAAATTATGCAGTAATAACAGTATGTGTAGGTTACAGTATGTAAATTATGCAGTAATAACAGTATGTGTAGGTTACAATATGTAAGTTATGCAGTAATAACAGTATGTGTCAGTTATATGTAAATTATGCAGTAATAACAGTATATGTAAGATATAGTATGTAAATTATGCAGTAATAACAGTATGTGCATGTTATAATATGCAAATCATGCAGTAATAACAGTATGTGTAGGTTACAATATGTAAATTATGCAGTAATAACAGTATGTGTAGGTTATAATATGTAAATTATGCAGTAATAACAGTATGTGTAAGTTATAATATGTAAATTATGCTGTAATAACAGTATGTGTCAGTTATATGTAAATTATGTAGTAATAACAGTATGTGTAAGATATAGTATGTAAATTATGCAGTAATAACTATGTGTAGGTTATAATATATAAATTATGCAGTAATAACTATGTGTAAATTATAATATGTAAATTATGCTGTAATAACAGTATGTGTATGTTATAATATGCAAATTATGCAGTAATAACAGTATGTGTAAGATGTAGTATGTAAATTATGCAGTAATAACGGTATGTATAAGTTATAATATGTAAATCATGCTGTAATAACAGTATGTATAAGTTATAATATGTGAATTATGCAGTAATAACAGTATGTGTAGGTTATAATATGTAAATTATGCTGTTATATATAGAACCACATCAACATACAGGTGCTTAAATACTGAAATGGGTCATTTTGTTACAGGCTGACTGAGGGGAAACAAGCATTCAGACATTTTAGTTTTTGCTATCGAATGTAGTTCAAACATATATCCACTTCAAATTTACTCATCATTTTGACTATGTACTTGACCTTGTTCTCATACTCATAAGTATAAACAACGATATGCATCTCTAAAATCTCTAAAACATAAGCAGAGCTCTTTTGGAGCAATGTACTGTGGTCAAATGAAACAATAATAGAACTCTTTGGCAATGATTCAGCTCTTCACGCTTGGAATAATCCCAGCACCATTCCCACAGTGTGTTACGTAGTGGGAGCACACCTGATACGGGTCTGCTTCTCGGCAAACGGTACTGACGTCATTTAAGGAAACATGAATGGAGTGATGTACCAGGAGATTTTAATCTCATCAGCCAAGAAACTGAATCTGGAAGGAAGATGGATGCGTCAACAAGACAACGACCTCCAACACGCAGCCAAAGTAACTCAAGAACAGTTTCGAAAAAGGAAGGTGAAGTGCGTGCATGATCTGGCTAATATCGTGACTTGAATCCCATTATAAATTCATGGAGGATTCTGGAAATGCATGTCCATCTGAGGGACCCTCTTAACCTTGGGGAACTGCAGACGGTTTGCCTTGAGGAGCGGGTTATAACTGAGCCGCAGTGCTGCAAAAGCTAATTACGTCTTACCATAGATGTCTCGGCAGCGTAATGGCCAACAAAGGCCTTGCAACTAAGCTTTACTGTTAGTCATTTGTGGTGTCTGAAAAGTGTGTTTTCTTGAATATCTGTATCTGTAGCCAACCAGTACCTTATTTACATATCAGATGTTTGAGCAGGGAGCCAATAAAACAACGGCATTTATCAGCTCCTGAACCAATAGCTATGCTCGTACGTGGAATGTTAAGCAGTGTTCCATATTTGCATGTTCCAACCCATGAGTGTATATACCATACATATTATAAGCCCCCCGGACAAAAAATGAGTCACCTTGCTTGTTTAAGGTGGTAGTAACTTCAGGCTCCTGCAGATGGAGCTACACAAGGATGATGGGGCTATAAATAGGGGGCTATAAATACCTGCGGGGTGTGAGTGACGGGATCCATAGATTGAGAAGAGGTGCTACAGTGCAGTGAATGTCTCGTTCCATGTGTGGAAAATGGCTCCAAAGCAGATGTTAATGATTGGGTAAAATGAGTGACTGCATTTGGGCGTGCCAAAGACCATGCAGGGTCTACCAGCAGTGGCTAAAGTTGTGCCAGGGAAGGCATCCACCAAATCTGGCCCAACTGCTCAATTCTTTGATGCAAGAGTGTCTGAACATTGGTGTGGCCTACATCCAGAAATTTGTCCGGTCCATGCCAAATCCAGTCACAGCTGTTATTGGTGCTCGTGGAGGCATTACACACTATTAGGTAAGTTTCAGTCACAGGGGACTCATTTTTGGTCTGGTGAGCTTATATATCATAAACCCAGCCAATATCAACTCTTGCTCATACTGCTGGTGGTCTCTTGTTCCAGTGGAGGCTCTTAATGGGAACTATTTGCTGGTTTCGTTAGTTTGCTGTTCGCTGATTTGTCTATAGATCTCCATAAGCACCTCAAAAGTCAATTGAAGGTTGTATTTGAACAAAAGGTCTATAATCCCAGATCCTATCTGCAGCTGGGCTTCAGCCTGGACTACAAAGCAATAGTTGGAAGAGTCAAAACACTGGCTAAGCTACTTCTGTCTTAAGTGACCATGCGTGTGCACACGTGTACCATACCTGGCCCAGGTTGTCAAAGTTGTATTTCCTGCGTACCCATCGGTAGTGCGCTTGCAGACACTCAGACTTGTTGGTGATGTTTCTGGTGTCGAAGCCTTCGCAGTGGTAAAACTTTCCCTTGAAGAGCTGAGGGCGGGAAAAAGCTCATCAACACAATAAGTCAGCAGATCATGAATAAATAATATGCTAATACTGAGCAGTATCTGGAAAAGGTTCCTCCAGGCAAGAACCGATTAGATACAGGTCGATTCAGCACGAATAGTTCACACAATGTGATGTGGAAGTTACGCTGAAAACTGGGTCGAAGATGAGAAAGGTTATCCACATGCCTAATTAGTGGAAAATTAGCGCTTGACTTTGAGTTTGAGTTGGTCAGAATTGGAATAATTAGGGAATATCAGTTCTTCTACGCCCCTCATTTCAGACAACACTCTCCACAGACTCCAAGTATGTTCCAATAGTACAGTATACTGCCAAAAGTATTCGCTTGTCTGCCTTCACACGCATATGAACTTGAGTGGCATCCCATTCTTAATCCATAGGGTCTAAAATGATGTCGGCCCACCCTTTACAGCTTTAACAGCTTCAACTCCTCTGGGAAGACTTTCCACAAGGTTTAGGAATGTGTTTATGGGAATTTCTGACCATTCTTCCAGAAGCACATTTGTGAGGTCAGACACTGATGTTGGACGAGAAGGTCTGGCTCACAGTCTCCACTCTAATTCATCCCAAAGGTGTTCTATCAGGTTGAGGTCAGGACTCTGTGCAGGCCAGTCAAGTTCTTCCACACCAAACTCGCTCATCCATGTCTTTATGGACCTTGCTTTGTGCACTGGTGTGCAGTCATGTTGGAACATGAAGTGGCCGTCCTCAAACTGTTCCCACAAAGTTGGAATACACTGAGCTCTTGAGAATGACCCATTCTTTCGCCTAGGTGAACTTGAGTGACATCCCGTTCTTAATCCATAGGGTTTAATACGATGTCGGCCCACCCTTTGCAGCTATAACAGCTTTCCACAAGGTTGCAGCTATAACAGCTTTCCACAAGGTTTAGGAATGGGTTTATGGGAATTTCTAGAGTCCAGTGGCGGCGCTTTACACCACTGCATTTGACGCTTTGCATTGCGCTTGGTGATGTAAGGCTTGGATGCAGCTGCTCAGCCATGGAAACCCATTCCATGAAGCTCTCTACGCACCGTAGAGAGTGGACTTGTTGCGCAGGTGGCATCCTACCATCCTACGGTACCCCACTGGAATTCACAGCTCCTGAGAGCAACCCATTCTTTCACTAAGGTCTGTAGAATCAGTCTGCATGCCTAGGTGCTTGGTTTTATACACCTGTGGCCATGGAAGTGATTGGAACACCTGAACTCAATGACTCGGATGGGTGGGTGAACAATTTTGGCAATATAGCGTATGTGCCTAGAAGGTCTTTGTTGCTGTTTAAGTGTTCTACCTTAGCCCTTTCAGACTGAGTTAGGGTGAATATTAAGAAGGACTGCTGGGGTATTATAAATAGACCAAGTGCTGTAGTGGAAATGCTTTTCAGTTAAAGCAACGGGGAACCCAAACCCTTTATTTCCTTCTAGTCAGGTTGATCGTACTCTTGTGGGCACACAATATCCAGACCACCCTTTGATTTCCAGTCAAAATAGCCATTAAGTATGAATGACTTAGGAAAAAGGAGGAAACGTACTTCACAGAAATTCACTCAACAGCTAACTATAACAAGGATTCATTCCACTCTTCGGCATTATAGCAGCTTCCATTCCTGCAGGCTTTCAAAGATATCTGCAGCCACCCCTCCAAAGTTCACTCTTAGAAGTTGGTCTCAGTCTCAGTCTCACCATCCATATAACCCCAAAAACCAAACACCAACTCTGGGGTAGTCAGTCCATCATTCTGAAAACAGTGGCAGCTTCTTAGTTTGATGGGTTTGTCTCCTTTCCTTCCGCTTCAACAAGCTTCTTGAGCAGCTACACCTCCTTTCAGCCTCCATAGTGTTGAGGTGTCTTCTCACAATGGAAGAAGGATGGACAGAATCACTTGTAGATACTCTCAAACATGAAGCAAGAGTTGAGCTTGTCGTTCCCCTCTCTTCCAAAGCTTTAAGTACTGTTCATTTGATGAGGACAGTTTTGGTCTACCAGGTCTTCCAGGTGGTTGTTAAGAGTCCCATTTTCTCTGTGCACTCATTCATTCATTCATCTTCAGAGCTGCGTATTCTTCTGGGTTGTGGGGGGGCGGGGTGCTAGAGCCTATCCCAGTGCTCATTGGGTGGAAGGCAGGAAACACCCTGGACAGGCCGCCCCTCCATCTCTCTGTGTATTGTTTAAGTATTCAAAGTCTTTTTTGTGATCTTGGTACCATCAATGAACTTGTACCCTTAGAAGGTACCACCGGTGTCCAGGTGTGCACAGCCATTTCTGTTGTTTCATGCGCTGTTCTTCATTAATAACCTGATTTCTCGACGATGCCAACATGGAGACACATGCCTCGTAACCTCTCTGGCGTTAGATTCAAACAAGTACGAAAGGCTTGATATGGCTCAACAAGTTGTAGGGAGTTTTCACCCAATAGTTTGTCCCCAGGACCTTTTCTGGGCAGGTTTGGTTTCAGACTGGAGAAGAGTGGCTCAGTTGTGTAGTTCATCCTATGATAGATAGTAGGTTCCTCATCTTTGCTGGTTTTGCCAAGAAATAGATGGCAGTTGGCAACAGGCTTTTAGCTTAACATTGCCAAGTTCCTTAACACTGATGAACAGCAGTTGCTGTTCTAGCGGTATGTCCTCAAACAGGAACTTGCTAATAAGGAGCCGGAGATTTCTGGCCATGTGGGACGGCAAGAGGTGTGTGCTTTTGGCAGTACTCGCGATGCAGTAGCTTGTACTACTGTGCATCTCCTTCGTTGCCATTGCACATCTTGAGCCAGGGAGTAATGTGACTAAATGAGCCAATCACGGAACTTGACATGCAGTGCTGGAGGCAGATAGATTTCATACACCACCAGGCATCCCAGACCACTGTTTTCAAGAGGACCAGCGAGAGGTTCCTGGGTTCATAAACGTACTGAAGAGCTATCCTTGAAGGTACCTCAAGCGTTTGTAGCCTGAAAGATGTCCTAATGTTGAGTGAAGCTTGTGGGAGCTATACCTTCACTCATCGCAAGGCTGGCTGTCAAAACTTTGCATGTTAACTAGCAAGCCTAGGAAGCATGACTGAGCTAGCAGGCAAGTCCATTTGCCTGCCTATCTGTTATTCATTTGCTCGTTCATTCTTCCCAACAGCCATTCCAGCCTTTGCATATGTAAAGCCTCATTTCTCGCCACTCTACTGCTCTGCATAACCAGCTTAGTAGGTCTTTTCCTCACTCTTCTGGATGTTTAACACTCAAGTTTAGTATCATTCAACACTTTACTGGGACTTTAAAGCTGGTAGGTTGTGTGTTTTAAGCCAGAGGTTCTCAGATTGGTCCTTGGGAAACCTCCAGACGATCCACGTTTCTTCTTTGACCCAAAGCAAAGAGTGCATAGATATGAAAAATGACTGGGGCTTTTCAGGACCAGTTTGAGAACCACTGTTCTAAGCAGAATAGCCACGGAACCAGAGGGCTAATTCAATACTCAAGTAGGTGTAAATGTATAAAAATAGTGTTGCTTGAATGCATTTATACCTGGACTCCCAATATGCCAAACACAATGAAGAAAGCGCAGCAGATCAGCACGATGTTTCCGATTGGCCGAAGAGACGTTATCAGTGTTTCCACCACCAGCTTTAGTCCTGGAGCTCGGCTTATGACTCTGATTAGAAACACACACACACACACACACACACACACACACACAGTTTTTATGACTTCACTGGACCCATGCGATGACTCAACTTAGCCAGGGCTGTGTCAGAATGTTATTATTCCAAACAGCGCCCCCTTGTGGACAATAGCAGTTAATGCCATTTCAGCACCATGGACAGCAATGCCTAGTCTGACACCACTGAATGAGAGGCTACATACGTACAGTAGTTCACAATGATTAACAACAGCCATTATTACTGTAGTTGTGTAAAAGTGTACACACTGTATTCTATATATAGTTCTATATTCTGAACTATATTCTATATAGTTATAGCTATAACATTTTTAGGCCAAACTGGCGAGAAGTCATTTTGGACCATTTCTATTGGTCAGTTTATCCTGATATTGTAACGTTAAGCAAAGAGAGACTGGACTTTTTTTCAAATTATAAAAAAAAAAAAGGAAAATGATTCTCAAGATTTTGGCGTGACAGTGACAATACACCCATGAATTGTTCAAATTTATCGCCTGGTAACTAAAAAAGTAAGTAACTAAAAGCAACACAGTCTCAATAATACTATTTAAAATGATAATAATATATCATAATATAATTACCTAACAAGATTAACAATATTGTTATTAGGTAAAATATGATCCTGGATAACAAGTTTAGTATATGTTGCTCTGCAAAAGTTTTAGGCACATTATAAATATTCAGTATAAGGTTTATAAGCTCTGAAAAAACCCCACAAAAATTGGGGTAAAAAAAAAAATGAAAATGAAGGTTTTATGCATGCTAAAGTTTTCATTTAATAATTTCCACACCTTTTGTCAAAGAAGCCCAAGATAATTTGTAGCTATCATCCAACGCCCAGTTCTTTTTCTAGATGACGTCCAAAAGAAAAACAGCGTCCTTCTAAGCAACTACTCTTTTGAAAACAAGAACTTCTTGTTACTGCTTTACTGGGGTTGACTGATTATGATGCTATCAGAGGTGATATTCAGTTCAATTTTCCGATTATTGGAATCAGCATTAGAACTTGCTTCCTTACCATTAGAAGCACCTTTAACTCCTTCTGCACATATCCTACACATGCGGCATAATGTGGCCCAAAAGTGGTCCAATCAGTGTCCCGCCCATGGGATTTGTAGAAATGTGATGACTCATTGCGTAACAACAGACCAGCACTTCTGAACTCTTTGTTTCACCCCATGTCAAGTAAACCCAACCAAACGTGTTGTTGGTGTTGTTACAGACACAGAAGTGCAAATTTCAACACTTTGAACATCAAATTTAAGGTAAATTAATACTGGCTCCAAATACCGGGTTATCGGTATCCCCAGTCGCTAATCTCTCTTACAGCCCCAATAAATGGTTTTGCTGAAGTGCCTAAGACTAAGACTACTGTATATTGCATCATGATAGATCCCGCAGTTATGGAATGACTCACCACTCATAGTGTATTTACACAGTATACAGTATATGATTATATATAAACACAGGGGTGACTCATATGCCGCCTACCTGAGAGGCCTCAGTGTTCTGAGGAGACGCAGCACTCGCAGGATTCCCAAAATGCGGTTGCCTCCGGACGAGGCCAGCGACACCAGAATGTCCACTATAGAGACGAACACCAGCAGGCCATCCAGAACATTCCAGCTGCTCTGCAGATACGAGCCTGGACCCACGTACATCCCCATCGCCACCACCTATCACAGTGACATCGTCCGCGGTATCACCAGCGACTTCACCATTTTTCACCTTTATAGTCAAAGAAGCATGTTTGCCACAGATTGGACTTACCTTAACAGTCATCTCAGCTACGAAGATCACAGTGAAGATGTAGTTGGACACGCTGAGGAAGACACGCTCCTGTAGGAAGCAAGAGAGAAACCACATTCCAGTTGGATAAACATCTGGTTATCACTACAGCACAAGGACATATTGCTTTAAGGGTCAATATCTTTCACTTATTCATTCATTCATTCATTCATCTTTTAGCTGCTTATTCTTCTGGTTTGTGGGGGCTGCTGGAGCCTATCCCACTACCCGTTGGTCGGAAAGCAGGGGGTCAATATCCAACACTGAATATGGTTTTGTTCCATCTATAGGTCCACTGAAAAACACTCTATGGCCAAAAGTATGTGGACGTCACACCTACAGTATATGAGCTTGTCGGACGGTACATGGGTGTACATGATCTAGAAAGGAGCATGACCCAGACCTCCAAGTACCACCCTGGCCCCCTAATTTCCTGGATTTTAACTCAGTTAAGCATCTGTGGGACCACCTTGATCGTGGTGTTGGCTCAATGGACCCTCCCCCACACACCCTACAGCAGCTGCACTGCAGGGATGCACTGCAGTCAGCATGGCGCCAGATACCTGTGACAACCTACCAGGACCTTATTGAGTCACTCCCAGATCGTCTAGCTGCTGTCTGGGCTGCACACGGTGGTTACTCTGGATATTAACATATCTGGTCATAATAATGTGACTTGACTGTGTATGATACTTAATTGCTGTTTTGGATTTTTGAAATGAAATTAACCAAGGGTGGTCTCTGACTTTTGACTCTGTCTCACACTTTTCCTAACCTCCACATGCATATTGAAAAAAATCATACTGATGATAAATCAGTTCAGTTCATCTAGCTGGTGACTATCCAAAACAACATTGGTGGAAGCTGGTTTAACCAGCAAGGTGTAGAGTATTGGGGGTCCTGCAGAGGTTGGGACCCCCTAATTAGCCTCATGATCACTCATGATCATTAATGTCTCAAAATCAAAATTCTTGAAGGTATTCTGGGATCAATAAACACATTAACAAGTGAATATGGCTTTGTTCCATCTTTAGGTCCACTGAAAAACAATCTATGGCCAAAAGTATGTGGACGTCACACCTACAGTATATGAGCTTGTCGGACATCCCATTCCAAAGCCATGGACATTAATATGGGGTATCCCCCCCACCACATTGTGTCTATAGGAATTGTGCCCTGATAGGAACCAGGCAATGACTCATAACAGATGTTCCAATTTTGTCATGCAGGAATGGGCAAGAGTCTTCTGTTGCCAGTCTGAAGTGCTGGAACATTAACATCCTTCACTGGAACTAAGGAGCCCAAACCCTGAAACCTCCCAGATCATTATCCCTGCTTAACCTAACTCTACTATAAGGACTATGCATCCCAGTACGTAGTGTTCTCCTGGATTCATCCACCAAACCCAGATTTGTCCATCAGATAGCCTGCCAGATAGTGAAGCATGGTTCATCGATCCAGATAACACGTTTCCCCTGCTCCAGAGTCCAGTGGTGACATACTTTACACCACAATGATTTGGGACTGTTTACAACCAAGAAGCATGTGCAAAACACTTCATGGTTTTAAACCCCACATTTGCCCTGAAAAACACAGCAACTTTTGGGCTGAGCACCCACAAACAAGCACCATACGTCCAACTGAGGAGGCAACCAAGGATGCATCCTTTCTAGTCAGCCATCCACCATGGAGGTAAAGATAGTGTTGGCAGTTTTTGAACCCGCAGAGCTGTACAACCCTTGACACAAAGACTACCACAACCTGTCTATGTGTTTATTTTTATATATGTCAGGTTTGAAATGCTTATCGACCAGCCCAGCCATTCACATTCCCTCAAATCACTGTCTGGTGTTTACCTACTTGTCAGTCAAACGCGTTAACCTCCCCGTAAGGAGGATGCACTGCTTCTTGAGCAGTCTTGTCAGTGGTCTCTCAAGACAGTTTTATTTGTATACTGCTTTTCTCAGACCCAAGGTCGCTGTACGATTCAAGCCAGAGAGAACTGTGTATACCACAGAGGCAATTGTTGAACCATTTACTTCCAGTGTTCCAAAATAAAGTTTCTGCAGCCAAACCCTACCAAGTTCAGTCTTAGAAGTTGGTTCCATTTACTGATTCTCACCATCCAGTTTCATCTCATATTCCTTTGACTTCCCTCATTTGTGAAGCAAGTCCATTATCTTATACAGAGTATAGTCACATTATTATGACCACTTCCTACTTTTGATGACGGAAGCACATAGATCATGAAGGAAGTCACATTTTCACGGGCCCACTCGTCCATGTGGAAGGCACTCTGAACCGAATTGTGTATGAATCCATCCTCGCAGATCTCGTACACCCATGTGGTGTCTTCCCTGGGGCAAGTAAGATCTTCCAGCAAGACAATGCTGCATGTCACATGGCTAGAAATGTCTGGCATCTTTTCCTCTATGGTGGATGGCTGACTAGAAAGGAGGCATCTTCCAACCAATGTCGGACATTTCTGGCCATGTGACATGCGGCATTGTCTTGCTGGAAGATCCCATCCGCCCCAGGGAAGACAATCAGCATGTATGGGTGTACATGATCTAGAAAGGAGCATGACCCAGACTTCCAAGTACCACTCTGGCCCCCTAATTTCCTGGATTTGAACCCAGTTAAGCATCTGTGGGACCACCTTGATTGTGGTGTTGGCTCAATGGATCCTCCCCCACATACCCTACAGCAGCTGTGGGATACACTGCAGTCAGCATGGCGCCAGATACCAGTGACAACCTACCAGGACCTTATTGAGTCACTCCCAGACCGTCTAGCTGCTGTCTGGGCTGCACATGGCGGTTACTCTGGATATTAACATATCTGGTCATAATAATGTGACTTGACTGTGTATAATACTTAATTGCTGTTTTGGATTTTTGAAATGAAATTAACGGAGGGTGGTCTCTGACTTTTGACTCTGTCTCACACTTTTCCTAACCTCCACATTCATATTGAAAAAAAATCATACTGATGATAAATCAGTTCAATTCATCTAGCTGGTGGCTATCCAAAACAACATTGGTGGGAGTTGGTTTAACGAGCAAGATGTAGAGTATTGGGGGTCCTGCAGAGGTTGGGACCCCCTAATTAGCCTCATGATCACCTTAATGTCTCAAAATCAAAATTCTTGAAGGTATTCTGGGGTCAATAAACACATTATGAAGTTCTGTTCGGGGAAAATAGGTCCTGAAATGCACACAGCATTTCCGAACTGTTCAACCAAACCTTTTGTTGCCAGTGAAGCTAGCTGCAGGACTTCCACAGTGAGTGAGCTAGCAGCTAGCCAACGCTGGAATAGTTGGCCAACATGGGATCCCCAACTACCAGGCTCTATTACACACTTTGGTGACCAGTAAGGGATAGTGACCACTGATATACAGCTTCAGAAATATACAGCTTCCAAAGAGTGATGGGTGTCGTAGTCTCCTGGGAGCAGGGGGTGATGGGTATTGAAGTTCAGGACACTGGTATAATGACTACCGTAAGACTGGGATAAGGACGGGTGGATGCTACAGTGTAGTTTGATTCACCATGCTGTAGGGCTGGATGTCAGGCCTCTCGAGTGCGATGGTGATGCAATTGAGGAAGATGAAGATCAGGACGATGTGGTCAAACATCTTGTGAGTGATGACCTTCTGACAGCGCACACGGAACCTGCACAGAGAAAGAGAGAGATGGAAAACCGGAGAACCGGGTCAGTGTGGAGAGCCAGTGCCTTAGACCTAAGTCTACATGCTCGTTGACCTGCCGTAATGTGTCAACAGGTACTTGGGTGTGCTCACTCGTTTTGGGGCGAGAAGAGATACAGTGACCAGTCCTCGTGATCTCTGCACCACTGGGGCTTATACGGCTCCAGTATCCTCTTCAGCATCAGACACCAGCTCTACGAAACGCACATAAACAGGAAAACTCAATGTGCATAATGCAAATGCAACCTAGCTCAGTATATTTCACAGCCATTAAGCAAAGTAAATACAGGTTTAAGCACATTAAAGGCTTTTACAAACTCCTTTAATAACAGCTCGGATGCAATTTAGGACCATTAGCGCAACAACGATACAGTGATAATGAAGGAAAAGACTACTGAGATTATGAAAGAGGAGCTGCAGCTGGACTTGACAATGTAACCGCTACCACATGTGCTGTAAACACGCCTACTCGCCCAATGCAGAGAATGGAATAATACTTTACTTATGTAACATTTGAATATTTGCATATGTCAAAACAATGAGGAATTTTCAGCTTTCTATTATAGTGGAGCACAAGGCCTTGAATTCACCCAGAAGGAGGTGTGGGATTGCAGTGCTGTTGGGAAGGAAGATAAAAGTTACCAGGAACAGTAAATGAATATACATTTAGACTGATATGATCAATATTTATTGAGCTACACATACAGAAGTAGTGTCTCTCAGTATGGCTAACGCAACATGGCAGATGTCTCAAGGTTCCTAATGGTGTCCTGTGATAATCCATCCCATGCAGCTTGAATATCCTCACACAGTTGCTGCAGATTGTGCGGTAGGGGTGGAGGTGGACAAACCGCATGACAACAAACCGTTCATCTTGGCGCTGACCACGGCGCCTACACACATGAAATCGTTGGTCGTCAAGACTAAAGCGGGACTCGTCACTGAAGATGACGCGCTGCTATTCGGAGTCACTCCATGACAGTTGCAGTCTTTGAGGTTGACGTGGTGTTAAGGGCAGTCGTCGTAACGGTCTGTGTGCATGTAGTTGTGCAGCCGTCTGTCAATGATGCTGGCGCTAAAAGGATGACTCAGGATGACTTCTGGAACTTCTGACAACAGACCGTTCATCTTGATGCTGACCACGGTGCCTCCATACATGGATTCGTTGGTCGTCTCTACCAAGACAAAAGCGGGACTCGTCACTGAAGATGACCCGCTGCCATTCTGAGTCACTCCATGACAGTCTGGCCCGACACCATTGCAGTCTTTGGTGACGTTGACGTGGTGTTAAGGACAGTCGTTGTAACGGTCTGCATGCATGTGGTCCTGTGTCGTTCAGCCATCTGTCAATGGTGCTGCACTAACAGGATGACTCATGGAGGGTATCACTGCTCACTGAATGTCCACAATCGTGGCTGTTGGGTCAGTCAGGTACAGCGATAAGGTCCGTCCCTGCTTATGTCACATGTGACGTAACCTACCCACCAAGTTTCATTCCAGTGGGTTGATTCCTTCTGGGTGCAGCTATTTGTGCAACTATTCCTTTGATGATGAGCTAACCAGGGCCAAGTCCTGCCAGCATCTGAGACTGAGGCTAAGGTGATCGTGACTGAGCAATATAGTCTGTTCTACCTGGTTTGCCACATTGTGGTGCCCACTCCCTTTTCCCTCATGCAGTGTCCCTCTTATTCCTGAGCAGCTTTCAAAGCCGAACCTGTGGAGGAGGACTTGTCTGAACTAGATGGATGCCATTAAAAAGAATACACTGGTACCCTGAAATGACCCTTATACGTAGAAAGAGACAGGAAGCACAGAAAGAAACTTCAGAGAGAGAGAGAAGAAGAAGAAGAGTGAAACAGAGGGAGAGAGGCTCTAACCTCTTCCACATCCTCGTCTTCCTCTGCATGTGTTTGGGAGGGCTGTAGCATGTATGGAGACGAGGGATAGGATCCATCCAGTCTTCCATTGCACTCCATGTAGGGGCGGGACATGGAAGGAACCTGCAGGAGCTCTGGCATATCGAAGGACCCCAGTCTCGAAACTCCTCCCAGGCTGCCCGTCCTGCTGGACTTCCCCCCCTCGGACTGGTCGTCATCTAAGCTGTCCCGCCCTTCGCCTGAGAGGAGTGACTCGCGCTCCCCTGACTGGCCACGCCTCTTCAGGCTGGGGGCATGGCCTAGGCTGTTCCAGCTGGAGCGGCGACTTCCCCACAGGCTGGACTGCAAACATAAACGCATGCAAATATGCATTTGTGATATTATATATACTTTGTTATGATGACCTGTCCAGTCACCTGTGACTGAAACATATCTAATAGCGTGTAACACCTAAACGAGCACCAATAACAGCTGTGACTGGATTAGGCATGGACTGGACAAGTTCCTGCATGTAGGCCACATCAATGTTCAGACACTCTTGCATCAAAGAATTGAGCAGTTGGGCCAGATTTGGTGGATGCCTTCCCTGGCACAATTCCGAGGAGAATTCCCTGTAAACTGGGATTTTAGCCACTGCTGGTACACCCGTATGACCGTACGCTTCCATACACCTGCAAATTCAGCTACTTCCTTCACACTATGGTCTTTGGTACACGAACAAAAGCAGTCACTCCTTTTAGCCACTCATTAAGCTTTGGAGCCATTTTCCACACATGGAACGAGACATTCACTGCACTGTAGCACCTCTTCCCAATTTAATTCTTGCCCACTTCCACCTGCAAAACCACCTTGCACCATTTGCGGATCTTCAATTATTAATAGGAAATGACGTAACACAGGGGTAAACATGCTCCCGTCCCAACTGTTGTTTGGAACTTGTTTGCTGCATAGGCAAATATTTACATCCATTAAATTAAAAACAATGAAGATCATTGAATTAAATCATAAAATATTGTGTTTTAATACCATTTTCCCATTTAATACAGGCCAAACTGAATTTGCTTAACACATTTGAGTCTTTTCTTTTGAAGAACTCATCGATTTCACCAATGCTACATCAGCCCAGCATCTAAACCTTAAACTTTACCTCCCAAAAAATATCAGAAATATGGTTCAAAATATTAGACCTCCCACTGAAAATACATGAACTAAACTGTTATACTTGTTATATTTGTCGTTTTAGTTTTGTCTCAGAGCGTGTTTGAAGTGGTAGTAAGATTTTGCAAGAGCATGTGGACGAAATCAGTGGGTTAGGGTCTATCAACATAATAAACTGAGACCAATAAAACTGGTCACCATATGTGTTTAAGGTGGTAGTAACTTCAGGCTCCTGCAGATGGCGCTGCAGGAGGATGATGGGGCTATAAATACCTGCGGGGTGTGAGTGACGGGATCCATAGATTGAGAAGAGGTGCTACAGTGCGGTGAATGTCTCGTTCCATGTGTGGAAAATGGCTCCAAAGCAGATGTTAATGATTGACTAAAAGGAGTGACTTCATTTGAGCATGCATAGTGTGGCCATAGTGTGAAGGAAGTAGATGAATCTGCAGGTGCATGGAAGCATACGGTCATAAGGGTCTACCAGTAGTGGCTAAAATCCCAGTCTACAGGGAATTCTCCTCGGAATTGTGCCAGGGAAGGCATCCACCAAATCTGGCCCAATTCTTTGATGCAAGAGTGTCTGAACATTGATCTGGCCTCCATCCAGAAACTTGTCCGGTCCATGCCCAATCCACTCTGTTATTGGTGCTTGTAGAGGTACTACATGGTAGCTTTCACTGCTAGTTTTGGTTTAGGTAGTGCTGTTAGTGAACTATATTAACCCTGGTTAAAATAGCATTGAACATTAATAACAGCATTAACTGAAAATGACAGTATGTTTTATTGCTGCTATATTTAAGCATCTAGGGTCTCAAAAGACGGGGGTTTACAGCACACTGCGTGTGAAAAGATGTCCTTTTTCCAGGGCTGGTATCTCTTGTCCTACAGCTCAGTGGCAGTCTCTATTAGAAAGGCTGTCTGTAAAGCAGAACTGTGCCATTTGGCTCCAACTGAACCCAGCAGGACATCCAGGGGATTGCAACTGTGTGCACGCCAAGAGATGCCGGAACGTACACAGAGGTCAGTCCCTGTTTCTGAAAGCAGTGCACAGATCCAGTTGGGCGTCACATAGTTGTGCGGTAAATAGAGTGGTTATCCTTCGGTTCCAAGCTAAACCGAGACTGCCAAAGCTAAAGGGCTAATGACTTCATTCTCCGTGTTGAGTGTGCTACGGGGAAGGACTTAGAGCCTGAGAAGATCTGAGGATCTGGGGTTATGAATAATGGTAGAGCTGCCCAAAATCATTATGGCGACATCAGTCATTCGGAGTACTGCTGTTGCAGAAGGGTACAAGATATAAAAGGATGACTTTAAGCAGCAAATTAATGTTTTATTGTGTGCTGTGAACATCATTCAAACAACCAAACCTCTATTTACACTTGGAAGTACATTGAGGGGGACCTTTGTTTTTAATTCAGCTGAGCTTTTACTTCTTAAAGAGAAAAAAACATGAAAACGAAATTTTATTCTGGTTAAACTAACTTGAAAAACAATACATAAAGAATGTAAGAATAAAATCAAACAAAGAATTTAAAAAGTGATAAAG
This sequence comes from Semaprochilodus insignis, assembly GCA_034552555.1. Classification (NCBI taxonomy): domain Eukaryota; kingdom Metazoa; phylum Chordata; class Actinopteri; order Characiformes; family Prochilodontidae; genus Semaprochilodus; species Semaprochilodus insignis. The sequence goes on along the minus strand of CM067495.1, from coordinate 23,465,246 downwards.
ATTTAATTAAGAAAGGAAAAAAATAAATAAAGCCAAGATAATGAACTAATAAATAAGATTTCAACATAGAAGGAACTCTTTCGGAATTTTAGAATTTAGTTTTTATTGACAATAATTTAAGCTGAAAGTAATTCCGAAGAGTTTCAGCAATGCTAAATTAGCACAGCATCAAGACCTCAAACTTTACCCCAAAAATATCAGAAATATGGTTTGCAATATTAGATCACCCACTGAAAATATAAAAACTAACGTTTTTTTTTTTTACTCATAATAATATTTTCTAAAGGGTTTGAAAAAGAACTTATAACTACATAAACAATATGACAATAAAACCAAACAAGATAAATGGAGCCAACAATAAAAAAGTGAATACAATTTAATTAGGAAAGGAAATAAAGCCAAGATAATGAACTAACAAATAAGATTTCAACTCTTTTGGAATTTTAGAATTTAGTTTTTTATTGAAAATAAAGCTTTCTCAGTCCAGCTTTTAGTTTATTTCAGCTTGAGTTTTGGTTTTTTAAACTACTGAAAGTAATTCAAAGTAATTCCAAATTTGACTTTCCTTCCAAAGAGTTCAGGCATTTCAGCAATGCTAAAATAGCACAGCATCTAGACCTCAAGCTTTACCCCAAACATATCAGAAATATGGTTTGAAATATTAGATCACCCACTGAAAATACAAAAACTAAAGTTTATGTTACTCATAACAACATTTTTATGTATTCATTATTATTTTTTAAGGGTTTGACTACATAAAGAAGTTGACAATAAAACCCAGCAAGATAAATGGAGCAAAGAATTAAAAAAGTGAATAAAGNTTTCAAGTTTTACCTCAAAAATATCAGAAATATGGTCTGGAATATTAGATCACCCACTGAAAATACAGATAACAATTTTTGTTACTCATAAAAATATTAATTTTTTAAAGGGTTTGAAGAAGAAAATTAAAATGGTTAAACTAAAATGCAAAAGACTGCGCAAACAATTTGAACACAAAAGCAAAAAATATAAATAAAGCAAAAAAAATTGAACATTAAAAAGTGAATAAGATTTCATTATGATTCGAAAAAGAAGGATAAATAGCCAAACTAAATTTTAAAATTAAGTCAAACTAAAAAGATTTAAAAAACGAATAAAAATCAATAAATAAAACAGTAATAGAGTCAATATCAAATTAAATAAAAGAAAATGCTAAAAATAAGAATGAAAAATAAAAGTAAAAATGGTAAAATAATACAATTACATAAAAATAGAACAGAAATGCTAAACTCTGAAGGTGGCTAGAAACTTAAAGCTTAAAATGATTCAGGGACACCAACAAGCCAAGTTTTAGAGACTCCTGTTGTGAATTCCAGCTGGCTGGCACACTGTAACTAAAAGCAGAACATCCTGACCTATTACAGGGTTTGGACGCCATCACGTCCAATCAAACGCTTTTAAATCCATCCAACAAACATCAATGATTTGGTCCAGAAACTGCAATAACAATATACAGCAGTATACGACGAAAGCCTAATGCAACAACTGACCGCTCCACTCATCCTTCCCTGAGGTTTGCCATGGCTGAAGCTCTCTTCACACGGCTCTGCGATTAGTATTCAGAAGTTGTGCAGCTTCTGCAATATGGAGATTACCAGTCCGCTTGCATTTCGGTTATGGGGTCTCGTTACACCGCAACTCCCTTGGCATTTACAAATACCTATCATTTCACTCTGCAAACTGAATTTAATAAACACGCATTAAGCTGTGATGCACCTTCGTTCACAATGAGTTCCTGGATTCATTTAACATGCAGTACCCCCAAAGTACTCAGTCCGGGCCTAGCACTGCAGGTGGACCACCGCATGGATGTCTGATTTATTCCTCTGGCATTGTCTCAAATGCAAAACCATCATTACACTGATTAAGACTATACTATACTGCCAAAAGTATTTGCCCGTCTGCCTTCACACGCATACGACCCACCCTTTACAGCTATAACAGCTTCAACTCTTCTGGGAAGGCTTTCCACAAGCTTTAGGAATGTGTTTATGGGAATTTCTGACCATTCTTCCAGAAGTGCATTTGTGAGGTCAGGCACTGATGTTGGATTAGAAGGCCTGGCTCGCAGTCTCCACTCTAATTCATCCCACAGGTGTTCTATCGGGTTGAGGTCAGGACTCTGTGCAGGCCAGTCGAGTTCTTCCACACCAAACTCACTCATCCATGTCTTTATGGACCTTGCTTTGTGCACTGGTGTGCAGTCATGCTGGAACAGGAAGGGGCCGTCCCCAAACTCTTCCCACAAAATTGGGAGCATGAAAGTGTCCAGAGTCTCTTGGTCTGCTGAAGCATTAAGAGTTCCTTTCACTGGAACTAAGGGGTTGAAAAACTAACCCACTCCATAATCCCCCCTCCACCAACGCTCCCATTTTGGCATCCTATCACGGTACCACACACTCTTTCACACATGAGTTATAGCAATTTGATCATTTGATAAATGCAGCTGTACTTATAAACACAGATTTATATATATACACATTAAGACGGTCTAAATGTTCGTACCAGAAGACTGATGTAAATGTTTTAACTTACTGACATGCCTCTTTCTACTGTGATCCTGTGTCATCGATGACGTGGTCACCAGGAACTAAGCTTCTAACCACGGGTCTACCGCTGTAGTTCCAACTACACAACTTAACCACAGTGCTGGTGAAGGTTCGGTGGAACCACGGTTTTGGGCAACACCTGTGTCGCTTAACGATGGTTCGGACTATGCAAGTTACCAATGTATTTCCCTCCATAGTTCCAACCATGGTTTTGGGAAGCACTTGCGTTGCAGCTGTATCATTCCAACTATGTAAGCTGCTAACCTAGTTACCATAGTTCCAACCATAGTTTTGGGAAACACTTGCGTCGTAGCTGTACTGTTCCAACAAAGTAAGCTGCTAATATAGTTACCTCCAAACTATGGCTTTGGGAAAGGCATCCCTGATTGGCTAAGCCATGTTCAAGATGGGCATGTCCATTCAATCCTTACTGCTGTTCATGAATCATCTTAGATCTGATTTTTGTATTGAACATTGTATTTAATTATATTGCATTATGCTATACACTATATCACCTGTCACCATTTGTTATACAAGCAAAGTCACTCAAAGTCACGTATTACAGTGATTCCACCACAGGTAAGTGCTTTAAGTCATTGATGTAAGCCCTTGCCGTGGCCATTCTGCCTGTATCTAGAGGGGTAGGTCCATTTAGAGTGATCTGATTACATTTGACATATTCCCATATGTACAGAAGACCAGGACTCAGGACCTGTCTTAGACCTCTTGAAATGCTGAAACCACCCTCAGAAACGGGTGTTTACTGCATTTAAGCCACTCATTTTCTCATCAGTTTGTAATAATTAAGTCCTTTTTAAAATTCAAACATTATTGTAATATTAAAAACAAACAATGAGAAAATTGGAATTTCATTTCTGAGCCCAGCCGGCAGCCTGTATGCATAAATTTGTGAGCAGGGCTCCACTGTTAATGAGCCTGGAGTTCTTAGCAGCTAGTGTGTGAAAGACTATTATAATACCAACAGCATGTATTATCAACAACTGTGGCGCACTCGGAAAAACCAATTACTTATTTATAGCTATGAATTGTCCTTTAACAAAACCACATTAAATTCAATTTGCACTCCGATTTCTATGACATTTAGGGTTGCAGAACAGTGGTTCCCAATCTTAATATCAGCATGGACCGAGCACAGCAGCCCACAGTGGCTGCCAAGGACCTGTGTGGGTGGGGGATTGTGTGGTTGAGCCAATGATGCCATGATTAGCCTACACTGTCAGAAGAAAGGACAGCTGGTACAACCGGTGTAGCTGTACCCTCAAAAGAATGATGGGGGTCTTAAGATCCACTTGACTACCTTAAAAGGTCCCATAGAATGGAAAACTGTATGTACACTGTTGTAGCTGAAGACCTAGAACTGACGTACCATGAACCTCAAACAGAGTTGTTCCAAAAGAGGTACGGTAAAACGGCCTGATTCCAGAATCCTAAACTGTTACACAACAGTCTCATTAACATACACTGTATTGCCAAAAGTATTCACTCCCCCATCCTAATAATTGAATTCAAGTGTTCCACTTTCATGGCCACAGGTGTATAAAACTAAGCACCTAGGCATGAAGACTGCTCCTACACACATTAGTGAAAGAATGGGTCGCTCTCAGGAGCTCAGTGAATTCCAGCATGGTACCGGGATAGGATGCCACCTGTGCGACAAGTCCAGTTGTGAAATTTCCTCACTACTAAATATTCCACAGTCCACTGTCAGTGGGACTATAACACAGTGGAAGCGATTGGGAATAACAGCAACAGGCCACGTCAAATGACAGAGCGGGGTCAGCGGACGCTGAGGCACATAGTGTCTGACTGCATTGTGCCGAGTGTAAAGTTTGGTGGAGGGGGAATTATGGTGTGGGGTTGTTGTTCAGGAGTTGGGCTCGGACCCTTAGTTCCAGTGAAAGGAACTCTTAATGCTTCAGCAGACCAAGAGATTCTGGACAATTTCAAGCTCCTAACTTTGTGGGAACAGTTTGAGGACGGCCCCTTTCCTGTTCCAATATGACTGCGCACCAGTGCACAAAGCAAGGTCCATAAAGACATGGAGGAGCGAGTTTGGTGTGGAAGAACTTGACTGGCCTGCACAGAGTCCTGACCTCAACCCGATAAAACACCTTTGGGATGAATTAGAGCGGAGACTGCGAGCCAGGCCTTCTCGTCCAACATCAGTGTCTGACCTCACAAATGCGCTTCTGGAAGAATGGTCAGAAATGCCCATAAACACATTCCTAAACCTTGTGGAAAGCCTTCCTAGAGGAGTTGAAGCTGTTATAGCTGCAAAGGGCGGGCTGACATCATATTAGACCCTATGGATTAAGAATGGGATGTCACTCAAGCTCATATGTGTGTGAAGGCAGACGAGCGAATACTTTTGGCTGTATAGTGTATACACACCCAACATTTACATACAACCGCAACAACGGAGCTACAGCAACCAAAATGTGTTGAGAAATCTACTGTTCCAGGCTGTGAAGGGATGTCGGCACTTTTCATTTCCTTCTCAAGAAACCCAACTGTCAGTGGTACATGGTTGATGTTCATCCTTAAACCGCAGCCTGCTGGTTGGTTGTCTCATGTTCTGTGTATACTCACCAGTGATCTCTGGTCATGGTGCTCGTTGGAAGCGTTGCTGCTGCGACGTGACTGCATGTCGATGTGGGAGATTTCAGTCCTGGGCGTGGCGCTGGGGTGCATGTGTGTGTTGTGGGGGGGCATTGCTGCTCGTGGCTCCAAGTGACCATTAGAGATCGGCATCAGTGTCTGCATCTTCACCTCTGACCCTGGAGCCAACAATACATGTATTAATAGACACATAAACCCTGCTCTGACAGAAACACACACACGTATACACACACACACACACATCCTTACCTGAGCTTAACAGTTCTCTCAGTTTGTCCTCTTCATCAAAGTCAGAGGACAGAACATCATCTTCACTCTCTGACCTGCTGGCATCTCCCTGAGAGAGAGAGATAAAGGGAGAGACAGAGAGCGAGAAGGAGACAGAGAGAAAGAGTGAAGGAAAGACAGAGATGGAAGAAATAGAATAGCAGAAGAGAGAGACAAAAAAAATGAGAGAAATGAGACAAGACAGAAAGAGAAAAAGACAGAGGGAAATAGAGAGAGAGACAGACAGATAAAGAGGGTCAGAGGAACATTTGTCACTCAATAAATAAATAAATAAATAAATAAATACCTGGACAGTTATTCACTGTTACATAAACATAATTACGGGAAAATAATGGCCTCAGAAATAAACAACTCTACCAACAGACTGTGTCTTATCCACGTCAAATGTTAATGAATTTGTCTTCACATTTTGTTCAGACATGAGACTGAATGTTTGCCTGTATATGTACTTTGGGGTCCCAAATATAACACATCAATAATACATCGACATGATTAACCGCATGTACCTCATAGATTTTTATCCCATGACTGCATTTCTGTGGTTTGACCATTTGACCAGTAGTGCAGTAGTAGTAATAGTGTGGTAGTAGTAATAGTGCAGTAGTAGTAATAGTGCGGTAGTAGTAATAGTGCGGTTGTAGTAATAGTGCAATAGTAGTAATAGTGCGGTAGTAGTAATAGTATGATACTAGTAATAGTGCAATAGTAGTAATAGTGTGGTAATAGTAATAGTGCAGTAGTAGTAATAGTGCAGTAGTAGGAATAGTACAATACTAGTAATAGTGCAGTAGTAGTACTAGTGCAGTAATAGTAATAGTGTGGTAGTAGGAATAGTATGATACTAGTAATAGTGCAGTAGTAGTAATAGTGCAGTAGTAGTAATAGTGTGGTAATAGTAATAGTACAGTAGTAGTAATAGTGCAGTAGTAGGAATAGTCAATACTAGTAATAGTGCAGTAGTAGTAATAGTGTGGTAGTAGTAATAGTATTATTCTAGTAATAGTGCATTAGTAGTAATAGTGTGGTAGTAGAAATAGTATGATACTAGTAATAGGGCAGTAGTAGTACTAGTGCAGAAGTAGTAATAGTGTGGTAGTAGTAATAGTATTATTCTAGTAATAGTGCATTAATAGTAATAGTGTGGTAGTAGGAATAGTATGATACTAGTAATAGTGCAGTAGTAGGAATAGTGCAGTAGTAGTGATAGTGTGGTAGTAGGAATAGTATGATTCTAGCAATACTGCAGTAGTAGTACTAGTGCAGTAGTACTAATAGTGCAGTAGTAGTAATAGTATTATAGTAGTAGTAGTAGTAGTAGTGTTACATTAGTAGTAGTAGTAGTGCAGTAGTTATAGTAGGCAGTGGTAGTACTTCAGTAGTAGTATTAGTGTTGCATTAATAGTAGTAGTGCAGTAGTTGTTGTAGGCAGTAGTAGTAGTTCAGTAGTAGTAGTAGTGTTACATTAGTAGTAGTAGTGCAGTAGTTGTAGTAGTTGTAGTAGTAGTAGTTCAGTAGTAGTAGTAGGCAGTGGCAGTAGTTCAGTAGTAGTAGTAGTAGTAGTAGTAGTAGTAGTAGTAGTAGTGTTACATTAGTAGTAGTGCAGTAGTTGTAGTAGGCAGTAGTAGTAGTTCAGTAGTAGTAGTAGTGTTACATTAGTAGTAGTAGTGCAGTAGTTGTAGTAGGCAGTAGTAGTTCAGTAATAGTAGTAGTAGTAGTAGTAGTAGTTCAGTAGTAGTAGTAGTGTTACATTAGTAGTAGCAGTGCAGTAGTTGTAGTAGGCAGTAGTACTAGTTCAGTAGTAGTAGTGTAGTAGTTGTAGTAGTTGTAGTAGTTGTAGTAGTAGTTCAGTAGTAGTAGTAGTGTTACATTGGTAGTAGTAGTGCAGTAGTTGTAGTAGGCAGTAGTAGTAGTTCAGTAGTAGTAGTAGTAGTAGTAGTTCAGTAGTAGTAGTAGTAGTAGTAGTAGCCCAGTAGTAGTAGTAGTAGTAGTAGTAGCTCAGTAGTAGTAGTACTGTTACATTAGTAGTAGTAGTGCAGTAGTTGTAGTAGGCAGTAATAGTATGAACCACCATGAACCACACAAAATGCTATGATCAATTACTATTAACCTCACACACACAATATTGTGATCAACAATGATTAACTAGACCAATGAATGTGATTAATCACAATTAACCACATGAAAAATTCGATTGATTAGCCACACAAAACTGGTGAACAGCCCTAATTTGATTGTAAGTGTAATGACTTCTAACGTCAAGAACTTTGCTTCAAGAATGACCAGCTTTGGCTTGTTTCCTGAGGGGTATAATCAGCGGAGTGGAATCTGAATCCTTGCCATTTCTTTGTGTGTGTGTGTGTGTGTGTGTGTGTGTGTGTGTGTGTGTGTGTGTAGGCAGCTGTACTGTGTGTGAGAGCGTGTGCATGTATGCATCTGTGATACCTTTCAACAAAGGAGTGGGAAAGATGAAAGACAGTGCAGAAAAAAAGACAACAAAGGGATTTTGGGTGAAAGCGTTCAGGTATCAAACACGTACACGCAGCAGATGTGCCTAGACGCGGTGCTGCCATTGCACACACACACACACACACTCATATACACACCTTTACACAAAGTGATGGCAATGATTCAAATACCTCTGATTCTGATCAACATGAAAATGAGGCCCCACAACCCATTACGGAGCTGACACGTCTCTTTGATGCATCACCTGGTGGTCTGTCAGGATGTTCGCTGCTACAGGTGGGCTCAATTTACTGGTTTCTTGCGACAGAGCTAACAAGTAATGACAACCTACGAGCAGCGATTAGCATCATGCTCCCATAGATCATCATACAACTTTATAAACAGTTGATATTACAATAGTTCTGCAAAACAGGGATAAAAGCTCTTGGGAGAAATGTCCCCAAAAGTTACATCCCAAGACGCAGATTTATTTTGCTGAAAGCAGTGGCAAGCACGTCGAGAAGGAATTTTAGCCTCTCCAATGCTAACTGCTAAATGGGCAGCCCTCTGCTCTACTCCAGAAAACCCAACGCTTTGTTGGCACATTCTTGACTGTGAAAAGTGCTGGTTAACCCACTACACTATTAGGCCCATCCTGTATGATCTGATGCGGAACTACTGTCCATCCTGTCTGGTCTGATGCCGAACTACTGCCCATCCTGTGTGGTCTGACGCAGAGCTACTGCCCATCCTGTGCGGTCTGTTGCCGAACTACTGCCCATCCTGTGTGGTCTGGTGAGGAACAACAGCCCATCCTGTGCTGTCTGATGCAGAACTACTGCCCATCCTGTGTGGTCTGATGCTGAGCTACTCTCCATACTATGTAGTCTGAAGCAGAGCTACTGCCCATCCTGTGCGGTCTGTTGCAGAACTACTGCCCATCCTGTGTGGTCTGGGGAGGAACACCTGCCCATCCAACTGCCCATCCTGACGCAGAGCTACTACCCATCCTGTGCAGTCTGTTGCAGAACTACTGCCCATCCTGTGTGGTCTGGTGCGGAACTACTGCCCATCCTGTGCGGTCTGACACCGCTGCCTTGTCTGCCTTGACTGGGCGCCCACTGCTTGCCTGGATTTTAGAGCAGTTTACCCACCACAGAGCTTTCTGTTACCCTGTGCTATGAGGAAGTTTCACCTGTATCCAGCTGACCCATCACAGTGATCACAGTGGTGACTGGTTTCGTGGAGTTCATTTATATTTTCAGGTCTGTTTCTTATTGTTACTCTTATAGGACTCTAGTAGTCATTGGTTATTCTCTGTTCAATATTCTATAGAACTGTAAATTCTGGTCCTTTTCATGTTGCTTTTGTGCTTGTCTTGCTATCCAGTGTCAACCAGAGGAGGATGGGTTCTCCTTTTGAGTCTGGGTTCCTCCTGAGGTTTCTTGCTCTAAGGGAGTTTTTCTCTTTGCCACTGTCGCCCTTGGCTTGCTCACTGGGGGCTTGGACCCGAATTCTCTGTAAAGCTGCTTTGTGACAATGCCTGTCGTTAAAGGCGTTATATAAATAAACCTTGACTTGTCTTGATGGAGCAGAGCTGCTCTGTGAGTGCCGCAGTGCTCTGCGAGGAAAGCAGCTAGTGCTACAGTCCTACAAAATTCCAGCCTGTGTTGTTGTTCTGGCTTCAAAGCTGCTGACCGTTTGCTCTAAAGTAGAAAGTTGGTGCGTTCAGACTTGGCAGGTTTGGTTCAACTAGAATGAGACCTGAAGCGCTTCATTAGTGCAAGTTGGAGTGCAGTTACAACGTTCCTATGAACAGATATTATAGTGCATTATAAACCTGACATTATACATTTGCATACTCTTGGTTTATAACATGTTATGCATGTATTTATAACCAGTTGAAAATATTATACAGTGTTATGCCTGGTATTATAAGGTATTATGCATGCCTTATCACACCTTATAAATGCATTTAGATGTATTTAGTATTATGAATACACAATTTATAGGAAGTGTTACCAGATGTTTCTTAACCAATCAGATGGATTGAGCTCAGTATGGTCTAAGACAAGGGTATTGTTATTTGGCCGGGCAGTTTACACCATGCCGCCCATTTTTACATACATCAGCCTTGTAGTCCCAGTGCAGTCCTGGGTTTTTGGCTCATCGACTACATTTAGGATGAGGAGGAAATTATGGAAATCTGAAATCTGAAGACAGTACATCTGGGGTAAAGGGGGGAATTATGGAAATATGAAAAATGAGAGTCCATTTGTGATATATTTTAAAGTGAGTTCTGGAGCAGGATATTAATGTGAACCTCTCCCGTCCTTCCTCCTCTACTGCTGATGTTTCTTCCTCTCCTATCTTCTGCTCCATTCGCCCTGTCCTGATTATTCCTCTCTCCTGAGCTGGCTTGCGCTTCTGTTGGCATAACTTTTCGGCATAACAGTAGTTTTTTTTTCAAAGCTGTAAAACTTTTTTGGTTGTTTATTTCCTGGGAGGAAGAAAAATGAAAAATGAAGAAATAAAATCCCAGATTTTTCAAGGTGGTCTTAAACTTTTGGATCCCACTGTATGTTTTACAGTGAATGCTTATTGTAATGTTATTAATTTAAGATTATTATTATTACTATTATCACTATTCATTATTATTATATATAGGGAACTATTCAGATTTATAGCAATGGTCATCTCACTATTATAGCTATGAGGTTGGGAACAATACTGTAGGATTATGGCAGCTTCCCTCTGGGAGTGGACCGCATATGGACTGGTCCATTTTGGATTGATCCATGCAAACTCACTCTGGCTTTGCTCTTTCCTCGCTCTGCCTACTCATTATCCCCGACACCTGTGCCTCTGTGTATATATAGTCCAGGGCGCTGTCTCATGAAGCATGTTCAGCTTTGGCAGGACTGATTAGGTTTGGCTTTTATGTGTTGTTTTCCACCATATATTTTGTATTCAAATAGTTCTGGATTAGTAATCTGGAAATAGTAATCTGGATTTTCTAATGTATTTAAGCACTAAATTCTGTTTCTATATATACAAATTTCTCTCAGATGTTGTACTACAATTGCATGCAAACAACCACACCCCCAGTGAAATCAGGCGTGTGTATTTAGGCTCATATAGGGGGTCAAGCAAGAAACACTCTTAAGTCTTTGTGCCAAATGAACTTGTCTTAACCTCAGACTCAAGGAAGTGAAATTGCTCTGTTGTTACTTTTAATCAGTTTCTTTTTGTTGACTTTACTTAACATGTTTATGTAAGTCAGTGAAACTAAGTCAGTTGTGTTGTTTCAATTAAATGAAGTCAACTGTCAGATTTACTTCATAATGTGTTTGTTTGGTCAACATAATCTTGAGTACAACTCAACATCTTTCCCATTGGCTCTTGGCATCATCTATTTGCATATTGTTTTGGTTTTTTTATTCACCGTCTTTGAGTTGTCTTTCCCCCTGGCCTGTTGGGTCTTCCATTCTTCCATTGGGTGTGCTACTTTCCTATTTCCCACACTGCCTAGCCACATTGGTGTGCAAATTACCATGCACCCTACAACTGAGTGTAATCCCAGGACAACTCAGTAACACAGTAGTGAGGTACATTTTGTAGAGCTAATCTAAACCTAACTTTGTCTACTTTAATTACTAACCACATTAAACTGAATATAAGTAACACATAAAATGATCAGTCTAGTTATTTAAAATCATGTGCTCATTATTAGAATTCACTGAGTACATATTATTTAAATGAGGATCTGAATCGTAAAAGCTATATACTTAACACAGCCATGTTTAAAATGTTTAAAAAGTAAATCCAACATTTAATTTTTGGGTAACAACCTGAAAATAACTTGGCCAGTTAATTAGCACTTACTCAAATCACTTTAATGTGACTTTAATTTGTTAAGTATGTTTTACTCAGTCAAGTATCTTAAAACTTATATACTTAACATTGCTCTGTGTAACATGTTTAATTAAATCCAACATTTAATTTTTGGGTAACACATAAATACAACTCGGCCGGTTACTTGGCACTTTCTCAGATCACTTTAGTGTGACTTACTTGAATTTGTTAAGTATGTTTTACTCAGTCAAGTATCTTAAAAATCTACTTAACACAGTTGTGTGGGCCTGGTTGACATAAAATTTCATTTCTGAGTACTACATGAAATTACTAGGGCAGCTAATTAGCACATACTCAAATTACTTTAGTGTGATTTACTTAAATGTGTTAAGTATGTTTTACTCAATCAAGTATTGTAAGTTGACATAAAATTTGTAGTTAAATCCAACATTTAATTTTTGGGTAATACCTGAAAATAACTCAGCTGGTTACTTAGCACTTACTCAGATCACTTTAGTGTGACATACTTGAATTTGTTAAGTATGTTTTACTCAATCAAGTATTGTACAAGCTATATACTTAACACAGCCATGTTTAACATGTTTAAGTAAATCCAACATTTCATTTTTGAGTTATAACCTGAAAATAGCTCAGTCAGCTAATTAGCACTTACTCAAATCATTTTAGTGTGACTTACTTGAGTTTGTTAAGTATTTTTTACTCAATCAAGTATCTTAAAAAAACTACTTAACACAGTTGTGTGGGATCAGTTGACATAAAATTTGTAGTTAAATCCAACATTTCATTTTTGGGTAATACCTGAAAATAACTCAGCTGGTTACTTAGCACTTACTCAAATCACTATAGTGTGGCTTACTTGAATTTGTTAAGTATGTTACTCAATCAAGTATCTTAAAAGCTATATACTTAACACAGCCATGTTTAACATGTTTAAGTAAATTCAACATTTCATTTTTGGGTAGTACATTAAAATAGCTCAGCCAGCTAATTAGTACTTAATCAAATCACTTCAGTGTGACTTACTTGAGTTTGTTAAGTATTTTTCACTCAATCAAGTATCTTATAAAGCTGCTTAACACAGTTGTGTGTGCCCGGGTTGACATAACATTTTTAGTTAAATCCAACGTTTCATTTTTAAGAGCACAGGAAAGAAAACAAAGGAGCGCTGGACGGAAGAAAAGAAAGCGACAGCTTTCTTCTCACTTTCCCAACCTGTCAAAGGAAATAAGGGAGCGAACAGGCAGAGGGAGCATCCTCGGGAGAACAAATCTGAGCTTCCATCCAAACCTGCTGCTGTTATCTTTCCTTCCCCTGCGGCATTTTAGTTTGTGTGGTTTTTACACTTACACTAGATCTGTTCACAAGTCTCAGCACTTTGGCTCCTCTCAGATCAGGCGCAGGTGGAGGTGATACAAAGGCACCATGCTTCAGCACCTCCGGACCCACTGGGACTTCAAGCCCTAGTAAATGGCCAAACTGCAGTTTCGTGCAGTTGAACGCGGGGTCACCGAACCTGTCGTTCTGATAGAAAGTCCACACGAGTGCCCCGCCGCCCTTTCCTCCCAGCTTAGTGCCAAAGTGAAGGCTGTAAATGAACAAGCGACCCCTTCTAAGCTGGATGATAGTGGCCACGGCGGTTGATGGCTTACCTCAGCCTGGAAGCCCTCCACCAAAATGGCCACCAACAGGTTGAAGAGGACGTAATTGCCGAAGGTCATCAGAGCCACAAAGTACAGGGCTGCCCACGGAGACGTAGAGGCCATGCCGTTATATAACACCACGTTCCAGTCCTCCTGGGTCAATATCTGGAAAGACAGAGATTGCATGTGTGTGTGAGGGTGAGCGGAGGAGCAAGAGAGACCAGTACTGAGCACAGAACTGAACCTGAACATATGGTTTATGGACTCAATCAGACACAGAGTGGCCATCATAAGCTTCCTTTAATGGGACTCTTACACTGCAGACGATTTAAGAGTTCAAGGACTCTCTCTGACTTTCTAAGCATTTTGGTGGTGTACCATAATATTCCAGTCATAAAACCATTATGGGAGGAATTCCACCAATTTTCCAACAATTCCACATAATCCAAAGTACAGATGGGCGATATCCAGGAATTATTAGCATGATAAGCTGTTTACGGTGGTAGTACCTTCAGGCTCCTGCAGATGGCGCTATAAATACCTGCGGGGTGTGAGTGACGGGATCCATAGATTGGGAAGAGGTGGTACAGTGCAGTGAATGTCTCGTTCCGGGTGTGGAAAATGGCTCCAAAGCAGATGTTAATGATTGGCTAAAAGGAGTGACTGCAGTTGGGCGTGCCAAAGACCATAGTGTGAAGGAAGTCGCTGAATCTGCAGGTGTATGGAAGCGTATGGTCATACGTGTCTACCAGCAGTGGCTAAAATCCCAGTCTACAGGGAATTCTCCTTGGAATTGTGCCAGGGAAGGCATCCACCAAGTCTGACCCGACTGTGCAATTAATGCAAGAGTGTCTGAACATTGATGTGGTGTACATCCAGAATCTTGTCCAGTCTATGCCAAATCCAATCACAGCTGTTATTGGCGCTCGTGGAGGCATTATGCCCTGTTAGGTACCTTTCAGTCGCAGGTGATTCATGTTTTGTCCAGTGATCTTATTTTTTCTTTTTAGCAAAAATTGGGCTTATTAAATATGGCGGCCCTGCCCTATTTCCTTCTTTATTGTCTTTAGCATCTATAGAAGCTCATAGCTTCTGTCTATATACTTTATTGGCAATGACTTAGTAAATGTAAACCTGACATGAAATACTATAATACTGAGTAAATTAACTGTAAATTATGAACTGGCAATAAACCAGTGCGGAAAGCTGCACGTGTGCATTCATGAGCTCCTGTTGGTGTGAGTTCTTGGCTGCTTGTATGAGTTGAAGATGCAAAAGCCAACATCTGCCTGGAGGTGCATCAGTGCCCACAGTGCCTATACGTGAAGGTAGCATTGATGTGGAGGCATATATTGGGTCTCCCGTGGAAATGGATGGCGCATCAGGCTGAGGAGAATCAGACAACGATGTCCAAGGAGTGTTAAGCAGCTGAAGTCTTGTTTCGAGCAGGAATGGTGAAAAATTCCACTTGCAAAACTGTAACAATCAGTGTCCTCAGTTCCTAAACCGTTAAAAACTGTAATTACAAGGAAATGCGATGTAACTTGGTGGTTAGACACGCCTCTCAACTTATTTTGAGTGTGTTCCAAATTCTAAATTGAACAAAATGCTATTGAATTGGTCAGTGAAAACACTGTGGAGTTTTGTCAGTAAAATAAAAGTTTTAATAGAATCAACAAATCACAAATTCTTGTATTTTATTGCATCTTACAGAATTGTCCCAACTTTTGTCCCCAGTGTCCAGTTGTGAGGGTGAGTGGTAGTATGTATATTTCAAAGTGCTGCTCCTGCTTCAGTGATGGTATTGCAACAAATAGTCAACAATATTCTACAAATTTCACCATTTAAATATTCAAAAATCTGTTAGAATAAGCAACTGGAACTATTTAATCAAAGTCACCTGCCTCACAAAACCCCAAGTTTTTTGGCCTATTAATAATAACATATCATCATCATAGGCTCCTAACAGTAGTCAGTTCAAGAGCAATTCATATTCCTCTCAAGGGTTCCCTTCCTTTGCTCTTAGGGAGTTATCTCTTGCCGCTGTTGCCCTTGGCTTGT
>CM067495.1:23412896-23444837 GCA_034552555.1 Semaprochilodus insignis | reverse complement strand
AGCGCAATAGAGACACATTCATTAACACAAGGCCGCTGACATGCATATGAACAACTGACACGTGCTAAGATATTGTACGTCAGCCAACTCACATGGCTCACATGCACATTCGCACACACACACACACACGCTGCTCCAGTGTGACACCACATTCATGTTTTCTCTGCTTCCCTCCGCTCCTGCACAAAGCGGCAGGCAGACCCTGCTATTATGGGTGTCTACTGTAATGTAAATAATCATTTCCCTGGCAAGAGTGTGAATGCCCTCTTCCTCAAACCAACCGTGCTGCCTCACACACACACACACACACACACACACACGCACACACACACACACACACACACACCATGATTCGGCATCTCCTTCCAACACAGCCTAATTTCAACCAAAGTGTCAGTAAATGAAACAGACACCAGGGTGACCCCACGATCAGGGTGCCATAATAAAGCTGCTACTCGATTACACATCTGTCGTAGAATAAAAGTCATCAAACTATAAAATAGCACTGATGGAATTATACAGTCCACCTTAAATCCCTCCAGAATGGAGCTTTACAAGAGGATAAAACAGCTTTCTTAACCTGCAGTGGAGGCTGATAGAACAAGGTTTATTTTTAAGCAGTTCTGAGCAATTCTATTGGTCTGTCCATCATGAATATTCACTAACACTGTGCAGTAAAACTAAACTAAATATATATTAGAGGTGGAGATATGGAGAAATATAATACTGTGGTACATCGAGAGTATATGTAGTATATCAGGATATGGACTGTTTCAGACTCTCATCAGTTGGAGCTCTTAAATGTAAGACTGTTGAGTCTTTAAGATCACCAACAACATCCATTTAGCTGGGTGTGTCCAAACTTTTGACTGGTACTGTATATCAGCTTGATTTTAGCTGATACAAGTAAACACTTGAATATCTAAGAAACTCCTTATTAACTGAATATGATGGTGGTTTTACTGAGATGACCTGAGGTTATTGTTTCTGCTGCTGGTTTTTGTTTCTGCTGGCTAACGCCACCAGGATCTTCACTGATGTGGGATCATGCAGTAAGTAACTGAGACGGCACATGCGATTGGTATAAATTGCATCACCCCACCTTCTCATGTACAACCCCATTTACTTTATGCAATGGTGAAAAAAAGTGGCAAAATTAATAAAAAAATACCATGAAAAACCGTGTTCAGGAACTCGGCCTTGTTTCATTTAGTTGGGTTTAGTTGCGTACTTACTTATCTATATTGTTTTCTATACTGAACATCTGTACCAAGCAATTTAGCTGTACCTGAACATTAAGCTGCTTCTCCTACCTGCACTGTACACTTTATATATCTATACTGTTTACAACCACATACTTAACTGATACTGCTCTCACACTTTGCACATGTCTTGTACACATACTGTACTGTTTGCACACATTGTCTTTGTCTATTTGTCCTTGCACTACACTATTTATATATATTTATACACATATACACTGGAGAAAGAGCCTGACTGTGTTTCGTTATACTGTACAACCCTGTATTGGTATAATGACAATAAAGTTGAATTGAATTGAACTGAATTGAATTCAGCTTTGGCCACAAAGTTTCATTTCGGTGCATCTCTAAAAAATATGTACTGTATCTGTTTTATGTACTTCATTAGAATATCCATAAAGTCCTTCTGCCATTATCACTAATTTGCTAACCCACTGTTGCTAAAAAGCAGCTTTTGCTTTCAACCCTGCTGCTCATATAAGCCACTGTCAGCAAAGGAACCTTGAAAAAGATTAGTTATTGTTCCTAGGACGACGTTTGTCCTACATTTTCAATCATCACTTCTAACAGCGACACAAACTAAAAGGCACCTAAATTGTGGACCACCCATATAATACGCTGAGGCTCTGAGGTTACTGTTTGCTAATTGCCAAAACAACACTGCATCCTCAAGCTAATGCTGAAACTCAAAAGGTAAGGATATCAAATGAGCCCATTATAATGCTCCTGAGATACTAATATCTTTCTAAGTCCTACCTTCTTGTTCCTCTGAAATCAGGGCTTTACGTCTCACAACAACTTCATTCAATTACCGTTCATTAATGAGTAAGGACCTCTTAATTTAGAGGTCAAACCAGCGGCCCCATCGAGGTTTCCTCACCATCACACATACAGTGAGGATTAGAGGACAATGAGGAAGTTAGCTTCCTATTGGAATTTCCCTTGATGTGGCCGTTACATTCAGACACCTGCATGGGGGCTTGTGTACAACTGCTGCCGCTGTATTTAGGGTGGAATGGAAATTCAAATGTGTAGCCTTCAGTGCCGGTGTAATGTCAGGCAAGGTTCTTCTAATCCACATGACTAAGCACGAACCCCAAAGCCATCAGAACAGAGGCAAGTGTGGTCATTAAAGTGGGCTCTCTGTTGGAGATGTGTGAAACCAAAGTCACAACATAAATACTTTTATTTGCTTTTCACTGAGCCAAATTTGTAAATGAAACATCACTGGATCAAAAAACTAGACCTCTGTGACTGAAACTTACTTAATACCCTGTAATACCTCCACAAGCACCAACAACAGCTGTGACTGGATTTGCTAGGTGCTGGACAAGTTTCTGGATGTAGTCCACATCAATGTTCAGACACTCTTGCTCAAAGAATTGCGCAGCTGGGCCAGATTTGGTGGATTCCTTCCCTGGAACAATTCCGAGGAGAATTTCCTGTAGACTGGGATGTCAAGCAACCATATAACAACTACATGTTGACATGTTGTCACTATGTAACAGTTATTACAAGTTACCTAAACAATAGTTAACCATTGTTAATGTATTACCCCATGTTAACTAAAGTATCACTTCATGTTAGTTAGTCAATACTTAATGTAAAGTGTTACTCAGGTTATATATGTTATACATGTTATATATGATATACAAAAAGTCTATAAAACACATTCATAACAATCTTACATAAACACTTCATAACATATTCATGAATGTTTAAATCAACGTTCGTGAAGTTTACATGATAATAATACAGAGTAATTTTACTGAAGGAAATTTTTAAAAATAAAGTCCTCATTTATGATTTTGACAAACTATAATATTTTCAGCCCACACACTGTATAGAAAAACATTATACATCCCAAGTCTAAGTTAACAAATGGGCTTAAATACCTGTGCTTAGAGGTTTTATTTTTAGTTATGGTCATCCTCACTTCTGGTATTATAGAAAGCATCATATAGAAAGCATATATATATATAAAATTCCGCTAACATAATAACTTAATAACTTCCTCAACAGTATATAGACAGGTGAATTAACCATCTGGCACAATATTTTTTTTTGAAGAAGAAGAAGACATAAAGTAAATAAATGAGAAACAATAGCAAAGTACAAAATAAAATGCTTACAAAATATAATAATTAAGAAATAAGTTAAACCTTTAAACAAAAGGTCCCCAAAACACCTTCTGTCAAAACGGGTTTACAGTTTTTCCAAATAGTATTTTAAAATAATAAAAGATGTCTCTCACTAGAATGACATTGTACTCTATATTGTACATATGTACACTTTATGAACATTGAATATGTTGTGATGTGTTTATGTAAGATGTTATAAATGGGTTATGTAGACACCCTTCAAGTAAAGGGTTCCCGCATGGTATTTATGTTGTTACTTTGACTACAGGCAGTACTGGAAATTCATTTAGCCCTGACACAAATGATAAGAACTTCCAAATTGTTCCCAGACCTGGGATTTCTGAATGCCTGGCCCACACGTAACGAATTGTCTCAAATTGTTGGCAACTCTTACTTTGAGGGTCACCTCCAATGGGACCAGGGTTTATCTCAGTATCTTCCACACAAGCCCAAAGTGTGAGTGGGTGGGAAAAGGCCAAACCCATGAGGCCAAAACATCAGCCATAAAGAAACTGAATTTGGCCATAAAACTGAATGATGGGCCGCCTGCCAAATCTTCAGTCATAGCTGAAACCCCACATTCAAAACCTGGCGCGGTCGAGCGTCCACCTTGAGAACAATGCATCACGAACCCACATAGAGCCAGTCTGCCATGTACTTTCATCTCCTTTCATCTTCTCCTTCTAGACTTTTAACAGGACAGGCTTACGACGCAGATTTGCAGCACAGAGGAATAATCTCCCGGCTCCGGCTCCTTTCAGTCCTGCTTATATAAATTTCATCCACGTCGTTTCCGCCTAAAGCTCCGCTATCCGCTGCTGTCCAGACGAGGACGGCCCCTGCTTTGAGTCTTGGCTCCTCTCAGGGCTTTTTCATTACGCCAGCTCATGGAGTTTTCCCGTCGCCTTCGGCTCGCTCATTAGGGGTCTGGGCACCGAGCGCCGTAAATCTGCTTCGTGACAACTGTCCATTGTGAGAAGAGCTATACAAATAATACCGAGCTGAATGATTTCATTCCAGCTCAGGCACGAGCTGTGGCTTCCGTCATGAGCATGCAGCATAAGCTGGAGGATGATGCTATTCCCGCCCGGTCCAGCCAGCAGCTGCCATTTCCTTATAGAAAAAAACGTCTTTTTTTAATGTTATGAAATGCCATATCGATCCTATTCGTTCGGTTCAAACATTCAGCTGGGTTTAATGTAAGAGCAGCCTGATGGGATTCTGTTATTAGGGGATCGATGCAGTTAAACTGCCAGAAATTCAAATTGACGCATCGATTTGAGGAATGAGTCACTGCACTAGTAAGAAATGACTAAGAAGCAGATGCAAAGTCACACAGTACATCTATCCGGCCTACTGGGATATTAGATGACGTTCTAAATATCCGTTTTCTGTCTCAAATTGTCAGCAAGTCTTTCTTTGAAGGTGACCAGCAATGGGACTTAGCATCAGCTAACGCTCATAAAAAGCAATGCACCAGGATTTATGTCAGTATTTTCCAAGAACTTCCAAATTGTTCCCAGACCTGGGAATTCGGAATGGCTGGCCCACACGTTACAAATTGTCCCAAATTGTTGGCAACTCTTACTTTGAAGGTCCACGTTGTTCCCAGAATTCCACCGAATTCTGAATGCCTGGCCCACATGTTACAAATTCTCTCAAACTGTTGGCAACTCTTACTTTGAAGGTCCACGCTGTTCACAGAATTCCATAAAATTTGGAATGCCTGGCCCACACGTTACAAATTGTCTCAAACTGCTGGCAACTCTTACTTTGAAGGTCCACATGGTTCCCAGAATTCCACAGAATTCTGAATGCCTGGCTCACACGTTACATATTGTCTCAAATTGTTGGCAACTCTTTCTTTGAAGGTCACCTCCAATGGGACCTAGCATCGGCTAACGCGTTCACAAAAAGCAATGCACCAGGATCTATATCAGTATTTTCCACACAAGCACAAACATCTTGAGATGCCCTCACACAAACGATAAGAACGTCCAAATTGTTCCCAGATCTGGGATTTCTGAATGCCTGGCCCACACGTTACAAATTGTCTCAAATTGTTGGCAACTCTTACTTTGAAGGTCACCTCCAATGGGACTTCACTGGGACTTAGCATCGGCTAACGCATTCATAAAAAACAATGCTTCAGTATTTATGTCAGTATCTTCCGCGTGAGCACAAAATCTTGAGATGCCCTCACACAAACAAACTTCCAAATTGTTCCCAGACTTGGGAACTCTGAATGCCTGGCCCACACGCTACAACATAACCAGACTGATTTTGAGACCTATTTGCACCTCACAAAAGGTCTCGCAGTGATCTTCAACATTGATCTGTTCTATAGTGTATGGTGTCTATAATCCAATCATGACTCATCCGATCTATTCCCAGTTTGTTCATCCAATGTTTGATTGCCGAAAAAATCAAAACGCATACATTATGTTTTTTAGCAGACACTCTCATCCAGAATAGCTTCCAGCCTAATTATGTTAGAGAGGTAAGCTAATTAGCATGCTAAGGTTAGCATTAGGAGTCTTGCCCAGGGATGCTTTTTGGTACAGCCTGATCTGTTGTCCAGAGGTGTTGCCTGATGGGCTACACAAACTGGTAATCTGTTGACCTCCTCCTAACAGGGTTGGGACAGTCCTGGGATAAGACTCCAAATGCTACGTTAGATTAGACTGTAAGCCATTCTGGATGATGGGCATCCAACAGACATAAATGTAGTGTAGGACGTTTCCCCTTCAAAAGATGCTGTGTATCTGGTCCTATCCAGTCCTATCCGGGCATATCCTTTCCTATCCGGGCCTATCCGGTGTTATCCTGTCCTAACCGGGCCTCTCCGGGGCTATTTGTATTGTCTAAAAGGGGCTTTTATCAATAACACAGCTATAGACTTTCATCATGAATGTGATCTAGCATCCACATGCCTGCATGACGTGTGTATGAACAAGGAATCATAATTCGGCATAACACCGGTCTGAAAATGGTAGTCATTGGGAATCAGTGGTTAATTCAAATACCTCAGTCCAGTGACAAGCTTATTTCACTCCATATTTACTGTTGTATATTTATTGTCAATTTGTTATTCATATCTGGATGACTATTGACTAGTACTTGTCAGCAACGTTAACTGTAGCACTACAATAAAGAAGCTAAACCTGGATACCAAAATCGTGGCCCATTCAATTTCTGCAGGACCCCAATAACCATTCAGCTTTACAAGCAGAGTGGACTATTAACTACCATTACTGTTATTATTCCTGTTCTTATTTCTATTAATACAATTCAATCAATTGATTAGTTGTTAATCAATGGATTAATTCTTGGTCAAGAGATTTTTTGTCAACTAACTAGTTGCGCAGTCAACTAACTCATCCAACTCCAGAATGTTCGGTCTCCAGAATGTTCAGAAATGGTTTGCTTAATTACAGCTTTATTTCTCCGACTTCCATTTTCCAGAAAAACTTCCAAATTAAATTCCGAATTTTTTCCCACTAAGAATGAATGGGGTGGAAAAGTACCTGCTCACCTCGACCAACAGAAACCATTTCACATACTCTATTTCAGGACAGACCCCCGAGTATGAATTCAATGTTGGTTTCACCTGCACTCGTCTGTTTGTCTTTTAACCCTTGATCACTCGTTCCTCCCATAGAGTCCCATTCATTTTCACCCCCATTCAACCTCTATTGTTTCCAAACTTCATGTACTTCCTCAGGGCAGAACGGCAAACTCTAATCAACAGCCATCCTGACCCAAACTCCTCCATGTGTTGTTTATTCATCCCTTGTTCCTTCCACAGACTTCCATTCATTTTTAGCCACACCCTGGCAACTGGCTAGCAACAAGCCGATGCTAATACATGCATTGTAAAGTCTATATGCAGGTAGCCTTAAAATTGACCTGACCAGTTCCCCTGAAATGGCCTTTAGGAGTTTTGTGTTTGTGCACATATGCATTGATGTAAGCTTAAAGCTCTGTGCTTGTGTGTGTGTGCAAGCATACACACGTACATCACACTTCCATCCGTGTGTGTGCGTCACCTGTTCGTGGTATTCCACTCCCATGCTGAGTGTATTGATGAGGATGGCAAACATGATCCCCCTGTTGAAGTACTTGCTGTCCACAATTCTCCTCAGCACTCCTCTGACACAGTGCACGCAAACGCCCAAGCAATTCCGAGTTGGCTTCTCCCGCTGCTCGGCATCCCAGCTGAATTTCTTCGCCTCCGCGCCCCTGGAGCTCGGCTTCTCTGTCTCCGAGTCGCTGTCGGAGTCGTAGGTTACACCGCTACCCTCGGGGGCACAAATCGGGCACACGGCAAGCTCACCAGGTGCCAGACCATCGCCGCCTTCCATGCACGCACTTGAGCACACATCTGGGTACATGCCTAGACAAAGGCAATGGAGATGGGTGAAGACACTCCGTATAAACAACAGCAGTGTCTTTGCGTAGGCCTTACATATGATACCTGTTCTGTACTTTAACATGGACATACTTTAACATACTCATTCTGTGCTTTAACATAGACCTTTTATATAATGGTCTTTACTCTGTATTTTAATATAGACCATGTTTTATAAAACAGTACTTATTCTATACTTTAACACCAAGCTTCTTTAAATGGTAATCATTCTGTGCTTTGCTATAGACCTTTTATAAAATTGGTCCTTATTCAGTCCCCTAACATAGACCTTTTATAAAATTGGTCCTTATTCAGTCCCCTAACATAGACCTTTTATAAAATGGTCCTTATTCAGTCCCCTAACATAGACCTTTCATAAAATGGTCCTTATTCAGTCCCCTAACATAGACCTTTTATAGAATGGTCCTTATTCTGTCCCCTAACATAGACCTTTTATAGAATGGTCCTTGTTCTGTGTTATAACATAGACCTTTTATAAAATGGTCCTTATTCAGTCCCCTAACATAGACCCTTTATAAAATGGTCCTTATTCTGTACTTTAATATAAACCATTTATAAAATGGTACTCATTCTTTACTATAGACCTTTTATAAAATGTGTCCTTATTCGGTGCTTTAACATAGACCTTTTATAAAATGTCCTTATCCATGTGCACACTCATGCAGTGATTTTACATAGCCCTTATATAAATCGAGACTTATCTGTGCTTTTGTCATATACCTCATAGATAATTGTACTCATGCTGGGCTTTTACATAGACCTTATACAGATTGCTCCTTATTTAGTGCTAATAGAAACTACGGATAAAATGGTACTTGTCTCTGCTTAACATAGATCATTTTACTCATGCAAGGCTTTTACATAGATCTTATATAATACAGTACATATGCAGAGTTTTTGCATAGACCTGATACCTTAGACCTTACACAAAGTGATACCCATTTATTATTTTGACAAACTATTTTATTTTTGGACAGGCAAAATAAAAATGACCTGGATGTACGCCTTTGCACAGGAAGGGGTATTTTAACAGTCTAGACGCTGTCGAGGAAAATGTTATTTAGCTTATTAAGTTATCTACAATTATATATGCATTTATTGATATGATTATTTCTCCGAACATCACTAATCATAAAACCATCTAAGGACGTGCATTTAAGCCCATAACATTTAAACTCAGGATGAGTAATGCATTCCCAAACAGTGTATGGGCCAGTTGAATGAAGCTTCTAAAAGCTTTTAAAGCTTTTAAAACAAATTTGAAGATGCCGAAGAGTAGAAAGTGGAAAGAACTCGTCATTGTCACTGAAAATAAAATAGTTGGTCCAAATAATAAATGAGGACTTTTATTTTGAAAAAAGGTCTTTCAGTAAAATGACATAGTATTAGTTACATATTAATATAATGTAAAACATATACACGTTATAAATGTTGATTTAAACATTCACTTACATGCTATGACGTGTTTATGGATGAGGTTATGAATGTATTATGTATACACCCTTCAGGTAAAGTGTTACCAGTTAATCGATAACTGCAAATACAGTTCCATAACAGTTTCATACGAGTTACTGAATAAGAAGTCTAATGATGGATAACTGAATAATAAGCCTGCAGTCTAGGTGGTAACTTGTGTTCCCGATCCGACAGCATGGGAAATCCCAAGTTTTGGGAAACTATCGGACAAAATCCTAAACGTCAGAGTACAAAACCTTCTTCCTAACCTACTTTGGAAGGAAGCTTGCAAAATGAATGTGAAATAAAAGGCAGCCTCAGACGGAGTCTCTCTCTGCGTTTAAGAATCTGTAGTCGTTTCTAATTTAGAATTATTAGAGCATATGAAGTGCACTGTGTGGAAATGTCTTCATTATCTACATTATTAAGCTGAATCTCAGGGGACGGACGTGCACTTAATGTTCACCATCACACACTCCAGCTAGGAAGTGTCCACCTGTAAGTCTGAAGGCTGCTGACGTCTCCTAACAGTAGCTGTGTTGAAACGCATGCATATTTGTATGTATATGCGTGTGCACATTCTCACCGTGCTGCATTTTGCTGTAGGTCTCGTGGACCCCACTGCGGGCTGTCCTGCCGTGTATTGAGTGGCTGGCGGCGGGGGTCTTGACCCCGCTGGCGCAGCCGGGGTTTGTGCGTGAGTGTGTGAAAAGGGCAGAGGGCAGTATGGTGGGGTAGTTCAAACCCTTTACGCCGGGTAAAGCAAGGGGGAGAGGGGGAGTCTGTTTGAGGCTCTGACCTTCACCACCCAACTGAAGGGCCTTCATTTCCAGGGTGCCGGCGTCCATGCCGTTGCAGTGATGCCGGTGGTGGCGATGGTGGTGTATAAGGTGCCGAGTCAGGTCGAATTTCTCCTTGCTGTTCCAGTGCCTGCTAGAGCCCCCTCCAG
Source organism: Semaprochilodus insignis (assembly GCA_034552555.1). NCBI lineage: Eukaryota > Metazoa > Chordata > Actinopteri > Characiformes > Prochilodontidae > Semaprochilodus > Semaprochilodus insignis. The sequence goes on along the minus strand of CM067495.1, from coordinate 23,434,598 downwards.
GAGCCGTGGAGTTCCTGGGGCTGGAGCTCCTGCTCTGTCGGCACGGCCGTATGCTGCCATAGACTCGGCTGACCTGGCGGCCGAGCTTGCGGCAGAGGTGTCTCAGGTACTTGATCATCTCTTCGTAGCAGGAGCCAGGCTCGGTCAAGCTAGCTAGTGTGGACTCGTTGCTGCGGAAGCGAGCCCGCTGCTCCCGCATCAGCTGGTTCTCACGCTGCTTCGTTTCGGAAAACTGGGTTGCTATGACGACCAGGCACAGATTGATCATGAAGAAGGAGCCCACCTAAGGGCGAAGGAAAGACAAAACAAAGTAAGCATTTTGTTAGGAGTTGTTGTTGCTGCAATTAATAGGTAGGACAGTGAATGCCTGGAACCGCTCGGAGTGAGTATCACGCTGCGGTATCTGCTCCCAGGAACTTGTGAATAATAAACGGCCCACATAAATTCTGCCAAACATGACGCTTCCTCACATTACCCTACATTTACGGTGCCCTTAGTAGGGTCTCATGAATGCACTGCTAAATCATTAGCTCCCTTGTAATGTAGGGCTGGGGCTAAGTGCCGGCAAACTTCGCTGTTAACACTAATGGCATATTCTTAAGACCAGATGCCTTAGGATAAGGTAGAATTGCTGCACCTAGGATTCCATACAAAACCCGGGGTACCTTTGCTCAAGGTATACTTTCCATTGACTAATGGAAACAGAGTTGACTTCTTCTCAGAGCTGACTTCTTCTCGTGCCTAAGCCTTCTAAATACGTTTGTTGTACTAAGGTATAAATGTTCCTTCCAAGCTCCAACTCTGGTTTTAAGGCCCAACATGGTACCTTAATTAGGTTTTGTCCAGAGCAAAGGTACAGTGCTACTGTTTGGAAGTCTGTAAACCATTTATAATATCACAATTTCATACATCTACAATCTGGAATCAGATCTTTATTTAGCCCAGTGGAACCCAATAAAACGGATAACACAAGCAATTACAGTTTGTCACTCATTTATTGAATAAAACACGTAATTATTAAATGTATTTGTTGGCAAAAGTGTTTAAACCACTGCTTTAAGCACCTGGTGTAACCCTCTTGAGCAATGACTTCAACCAAACAGTTCCTGATTTGTTCCTGTTCCTAATTTCGGAATTGATTCAACTGTGTTATGTTGGTGGCTTTCTTGTACAAACACCACACCACACCACACCATAATTTCTATTGGATTTGGAAGATCTGGATTTTGACTAAGCCGCTCCAAAATGTTGCATTTCTTCAGCGTCAGCCGTTCTTTGCTGACTAAATGGTGTCATTGGAGTTGTCTTTCTGCAGGGACCACCATCTGTTGAGGTTCAGTTCATCATGGATGGAGGTCCTAACATTCTCCTGTAGAATTCATAGTTCCGTCAAATGGTCCAACAGCAGCAAAACATACATAAACTGTGATACTGCCACCACTGTGTTTCATGGTTGGCATGAGGTTCCTATGTTGGAATGTAGTGTTCAGTTTTGTTAAACACAACAACTCTCATTTATCTCTCCAGCCCATCCAGGTGGTCTTTAGGAAGCTTTAAACAGGCAGATATGTTCTTCCAGGAGAGCGCCATCTTTCTCCATACATACTGCCCTTGTTCTGCTGTCAGCCAGAGTAAGGCCTTCAGATCCTTAGATGGACTTGGAGACTTGGAGTCATTTTTCGTTGGATGACCACTCCAGGGAAGGGGAACAATATTGTTGAATCTGCCTGCCAGTGGACAGATGAAGTCCAAACTCACCACAAACCAGGTTTCCAAACCTCTTCCATCCATGTGTAGACCAGACTGAAGGTTGATGCTTTTCAAACAGGGTAAGGTCAGCCACACTCACACCTCATTGTCGTCCCATTGATTGAAACCCCTGACCCTATTTATGCCTTATACCAAACTGATGAATTCTAGAGGTTTTGCCAGTAAAGACATTTACTATTGGATCTCTTTGTTTAGCAATGACGTTCACAAAAAGGGTTCACAAACTATGAACAATGCACATCTTCGTAACTTTCTATACCTCATGATCTAATGTTTTAAAGCAAAACAATAAATAAAAAGATTGGAATATTGTCCAGTTATGTTCCCTAACTAATGGTACTGAAGACGCACCAGTGGGGTACAACACCAGTGACAGTTTTGTACCTAGAAGAATGTTTTGCCAATTTGGAGATACAAGGTTTTGTTCCAACAGTGATGATATGTTCGACATACTCTACACAGTATATTTCAACGAATATAATGAATTTCTTCAAAAGTAAGAAAAAAATGAAAAAAAAAAATATATGAAAACAATTTAGCAGACGATCCAGTTTTAGACACAAGCTATATGCTGTGTCATCAACCACCATGCCGGCCATCTTGAATGCCGCTATCTTGGATTCAACTCCAGTCACTGTTTTAACATGGGAATTATGTTATGTTGACATGAAGCACACCAACTGGTTGGATGTGTCACACACCTACCTTCCCTTTTGAAAAACCGAAGCTGAATATGTATTCGGAGTCCATGATCAAGATCAGCTCAAATGCCCAAAGAGTAAAAACTACGGGCATCAGGTACAGACACCTGTCTAAGTAAAAGGGACTCAACGTTTCCCAAAAACTCAAGATCTTCCTTTGGGAAGCAGAGAGCAGCAATTACATGGGACCTTATAAGCTACACTTACAGGCTACTATAGAGGACATCAACTGATGGACCCCGGCAGAGGCATTATAACGGAAGAGGAAACAGGTCACAGGTTGAAATGCTTAACGTGACATCTGTGTATAGTGAAAGTCCTGCCTTTCAATAAAACAGGCAATCGGTTTGCAGAGAAAGCCCCAGCTGTCCCAGTGAAACCAGCAGTTCTTAACTAATCCAGGAGACTTGACAGCTATGCAGGTTAGTTGTTTAGCAGGCTAGTTTGGTTTCCTGTGACATTCACAATGGCCGTGTTTCCCATCATGCCCTGTCAGAATAATAGTATTCAAGGCCAGTACTACCCATCATTGGAAATCATCTGCATGTTTGGTATTCAGGCATAATGAATATGCATAATGAAGTGGGTCGCGGATGGGGTCAAAATCTGCTCCCTCACAGGTGATCCTAAATGAATATTCCGGTCGCGTCTTTTAAAAGGCAGGTGTGAGCGTTCATTCTGTACCTGCACTGTAGACCCCCGACCCAAGCGCTATTTTATTCTTGAGTAAGTAGCTCTACAAAAACACATTAATACCCCAACATGTACAACACTCTTCAACAGAAGAGAAGAACCTAATGATCAGTGAGGATAAAAACACCAGGAAAGGCCAAGATGGTCATTATGACCAAATGAAAGCCCCCTGGATATGGATATACTGTTCCCTGACTTCCATATTAGACTTTCATACTTTAGTCTGAATTAGTTTTGTCAATGTTATAAAGCACCAAAAAGTCCGGAGCTGTTCTACCTCGTACGGCCATTAGTGATCATTTTGACCTTACATCTTAAGCTCTTTCTACTCCGCTATTCCAGCGAGTCATTTTGGCAGCAGTTATTCCGAAGTCTATTTGCCTTATCTGGGTATTTCTACTTCGGAAGGCCATCAGTGGTGATTTTCATCATATACATTAGACAGCATTTTGTCTCCGTGGACTCATTTTTCCTGATGCTTTGGAGTGGTACCCTTGCCTTATCTCGATTATGCCATAAATTATCTGGAACGAAAACTAGCAAATAGCTTACAAATCCCAGGATGGGATAAAACAGGAGCTTTGGATTTGGATTTTGGACACAATACTGTACCAAGGTTTCACAGGATATGGTACTTCACTGTCACGCTTCCGGGTTCTCCTCCTACCTCCGACGCCCTGAACTACACTACCCATGATCTCTCTCCGCATGATGTCATCGTCACATATCCTCAACAAGCCAGTCACGAACCACCTTCCTGGTCCTCATCGAGTTCTAATTCATCACACCAGGTTGTCTTTACTCTACAGTGTATACATACCTGTTTGCCTCAGCTTGTTCCTTGTAAGGTATTGCCAACCCTGTTGTGCTACTAAGTGGTTCCTTGCATGTTCCAGCTGTACCTCTGCCTACGGTTCTTGTTGTATGTTGGCTTATGTCTTTTGGCTTTCCCCTTGGTTGCCTGTCTAGATATTGTTGTTTGGTTCTGACCTTGGCTTTGGTTCTGACTCATGGTTTTTGGGTCTGTCTTGACTCCTTTTGGCATGTCCGCTCTGGTTTGGTTACTTGGCTTGCTCACAGGTTCTCAGAAGAAAACAAGCCTTTCTTTTAGCTTTGCTCGCCTCAAGGCTCGCCTGTCTAGCTTTACGTTCACAGTTAGTTGTGGTGAAGCTTCAATGGTCATCTTCATTATGGATCAATCTGCTGATTCTTTCCTCTATTTATTGATTGATTGATTAATTGATCAACGGAGAAGCAAGACTGATTCTGTCTGTACCTCAGTCTCACTTATATCTTCTCTCCGAGTCATAAAAGTTCTTGACCATATAAAGGAGACCTCAGGGCTTCACCTGTGAGTTCATACATGAACTAAAAGTGGCTCAAAGCCTCGTAGTGGTGTCAAACAATAGAAGACTAAAAGTAGGAGCCCATTCGAGTAGTCTTCTAGTCATGTTGCACAGCAGAGCTCCTGCACACATTACTTTGGTGCATCTTAAAGACAGCACACCTTTTACTGACCATAGCAGCAGCATGGTGGAGTGTGTAATACCTCCTGGATTTGGCATGGACTGGACAAGTTAAGACACTCTTGCACCAAAGAATTGGGCAGTTGGGGCAGCTTTGGTGGATACCTTCCCTGGCTGGTTTTACTGGTTGTTCCAGGTAGTCCCACAGACTTCCAAGAGGGTTCAAATCTGGGGGTTTTGCATGCCAGTCCAGATGTGTGAATGCTCCTGAATGTTCATCATGTCAATCAGTCACATTTGGAGCCCTGTGAATGTGAGAATTGGAACCATCTTGGAATACAGGGATAGATGATGATGAGCAAAAGGCCGAACCTGGTTGTCCAGCAGTTCAGTGTAGGCCCTGTGGTTCAACTTTACTGTCAGCTCAACCAAAGAACCCATTTGTGGGTAATTAAAACCCCCCTAGAACATTAGAGGGAATTCACTTTTTGTCTGGGGAGCTTAAATGGCAAACACAGTGTTCAAATGTGAAAGTAGATCATTGGAAATATAAAGTTCCCCAACAGAAAAGCCAGGTTAGTATAAAATGCATGACCTCTGTGGTCATTGTAGTAGGAATTCCAGTGTGTGTTTGTATGATTCGTTTCAGTTTGTATGCAGGTTCAGTTTCCTGAACTGGCCTACCAGTTCCAGTAACTCCCTGTCCCTGTCAAAGCAAGCAACATGCAGTTTCCACACTCAGATGTCAAGAACAATGCAGTAGGTACTTACAATGATGAGGAAGATGAAATAGATGAAGTTGTAAAAGGAATGTGCGTCCATGACGTAGTACATGATGTCCACCCATCCCTCTAAAGTGATGACCTAAAGACAACACAGGAGGCAGGAAAGAAGAGGCGAGTTGAGGTTTAGTTGGACAAACAAACAACACATTTGTTTGGCAAAAAGAAACGCTGCCAAAGTCAACGGCAGCACGGCATTTCTGCAGCACTAAATGGTAAACAAAGTCATTCTGAGTGGTGTGGTGTGAAACACGGCATTCAGGAGTTTGGGTTGTTCACAATGGTGGTGACGATGAACCAGAAAGTTATTACACTAAATGATTATGAATATCCTGCCTAATGTCTGAGATGTGAAATACAGTTGTAGTACTTCGGAAAAACCAGAGATCAGCCTTCATTCGTTTACTTCATTTCCAATCAGAACAACCATTAAATAAGTCTTTTTAGCATCTAATATCTCATCTCCTCATAAATAAGAAATGAATAACTTACATAATAACTTAATAACACTGGGTGAGGTAACTTTTGCAAGATCCCGTACATGCAGAATAGGTCACGAAGGCCTTGTTAACATCTCAGCGCCAAACATATAAAGAAACTGTGAAAGAAAATCATCTGAATTCCCCTTTGAATTACTTCCCTCCTTTTTTCCCTCTGACAGACATGACTGTATGCCACTGTGGTGTCTTGTTTCTCAGTGTTCAGCGCCCAAAGACGAAGGTTATCTTGGGCCCACTATAGATCACTGGAACAATGCCGGCCAATCGGATTAACCTGGAGAATGACAAATGTCACGCTTTGGCCAATAAGATTATTCAGGACATGATAAATCACCACCACCCGGGAAACCCGGAAACCCAGAAACATGATAAATATCTTTGCCATGACCAATCTGATTAGTGAGAAACATGACAAGCACTTGATTTCCCGTGATAGGGGAGTTGCTTATTGATGCCAACTGATTTACTCACACAACAACTGTTCACTTAATTCACTACAATAAAAGTAAGTGTCTCTTGGCTCCGGAAAGAAAGATACGTGAGGGAGAGAGAGAGAGACAAGGATGAAAACTATCAGTGGCTGCCAGACTGTATTTCACAATCAGCAAAAAAAATCTTAATAAATAACCTGAGGCCTGGAGGGCCGGCATCAAGCACAGTTAGGGTATTTCCCACCCCATCCGACCAGTTCTAGGTTTTAACCAAGTAAGTGTGAGATAACTTCAAAGTTGTAGATAATAATTTGGGATAATAATCTCACCGGACAAAAAAAGTCACCTTGCATGTTAAATGTGGTAGTAACTTCAGGCTCCTGCAGATGGCGCTGCACGAGACTGATGGGGCTATAAATCCCTGTGGGGTGTGAGTGATGGGACCATTAGATTGGGAAGAGGTGCTACAGTGCAGTGAACGTCTCGTTCCATGTGTGGAAAATGTCTCCAAAGCGGATGTTAATGATTGGCTAAAAGGAGTGACTGCATTTGGGTGTGCCAAAGACCATAGTGTGAAGGAAGTAGCTGAATCTGCAGGTGTATGGAAGTGTACGATCATACGGGTCTACCAGCAGTGGCTAAAATCCCAGTCTACAGGGAATTCTCCTCGGAATTGTGCCAGGGAAGGCTTCCACCAAATCTGGCCCAACTGCGCGATAAGAGTGTCTGAACATTGATGTGGCCTAAAACCAGAAACTTCCAGAACAGGCCAAATCCAGTCACTGCTGTTATTGGTGCTGGTGGAGGTATTACAGGCTATTAGGTACGTTTCAGTCACAGGGGACTCATTTATTGACCAGTGAGCTTATGATAAGTTCAGGGATAGTAAAATTAAATTGCAATGACATGTTCAACAAGTTTTAAGGTATAAACTTATTAAGTGTGAGACACAAACTACTAAAGTCCTGTGTTTATTTTGGGTGATGTATCACACGGTCTAACTAAACTAAAAACTAAATCTAAAACTAAACTAAATCTGCTTTGGAGCCATTTTCCACACATGGAACGAGACATTCACTGCACTGTAACACCTCTTCTTTAAAAGACCCATCATCCTTGTACAGCACCATCTGCAGGAGCCTGAACTTACTGCCACCTTAAACACCCGAGGTGACTCATTTTATGTTCGGTGACCTTGGACCTATATATATGGACCTCTACTAAAACACCACAACAGCCATTTCCTTCCCCCACCTAATAACTTATGCACAACAACTCTTGGTCCTCAAATAAAAGCCCCTAATGGTTTCTCGGATAGATTGATTTGGGTTACAGTAAACGAGGCAAAACGTAGTCATTTTGAGATCTTGTGATCCATGTGGCAAATCATTTCCTGCTCTCCATCTGCTGTTCACCCCACAGTACAACCGTGACGCAGACAACCGATTGGTTTAGAAACTTCAGTTTGTTCAACCTCCCATATAAGTCCACATTCCCACCCACGTTTCTCATCGTCTCCAGACGTTCTCACTACAAGATCCCTCCTGATCCTGTGTGCTGGATGGTGGAGCAGAGGGTGGGCCATCCTAACCCTCTAGAGAGAGCGATGCCAGTTATAGACTCATGGGTCCCCAGACACAGATGGCTGTGGATGGCAGTGTTAGGTACTTAAGTGCATAAAAATAGCTCACTTTAAAGCCTGAAAGTTTCTCAGGATAGAAGTTCAAATGGATATCGGTCAATCAGAGAAGAGTAGTGGCAACGGTACTTACAATACACACCAACTGATCCGGCCCGGATGCAATACAAAGGAATAATCACTGTAAACACATTTCTCTTTACCATATACACACGTGGCAGACGTCTTTCTCTTGAGCACCAATGGCAGCCGCAAGAGCCGGCAAGACAGCAGTACATCAGGTTTGGACACCACCTTCTCGCCACCTCTTCCAGCTGTCATCAGGTTGCTGGGTCCTGTGATCACTTAGCTTCGGTAACAAACATACAGAACGTCATACACGAACCTGAAAGATGGCGATCCAGGCGTATCCTATGTTGTCAAAGTTGATGGCGCCGTTGTGTGGATTGTGCTCGCTTGCTCTGCAGTTGTTATAATAAGCGTTCCAGTTGACACACCCGTTTTGGGTGGTCTCTCGAGGGGTGTGGTCTGTGATATTGTCCGCACTGAGCTGGCAGTAGACCCCTCCCACTCTGCGGGGCGGAACGTCCGAGCAGCGCAGCATCCCATTCTCCCGGTTGGTTGAACAGATAAAGGGGATGTCGTCAGAGTCTTCCGGCCTGTAATACGGGTTCAAGGACTGAGAGAGGTTGTACATCCTAGACGGGGGGCAGGAGAGAGAAAGAGAGAGATTATCAGACTTACTACTTACACACAAATGTCACGAATGCTTGCTTTTGTTCTTGTTGCCGGATACTAAGTGCTTTTTCTGAATTCCTTAGGCCTAAAATGTACAGGAAGTGTACATTTTGCTTTTGTCCTCAGGACAACGATGATTTGAAGAGTTCTCTATTCTTGATTTATGGATCTCGGGATCTGTGTGGATTATGCTGTATTGTATCCTTCATTCAGAACAACAACACAAGTGGACTAAACCTGACAATTGCGGAAGGGCTAGAGGATGGCTAGAGGATGGCTAACGCAGTCTGGCCCTGGCCCAGTCTGGGGCTGTGGCATTTCTTCCAATCTGAAGCCAGAGTGGAGCTTGATTGCATCCTCCCACTCAAAGATGAAAGTGCTGTTTATCTGATGGGGACAGTTTTGGAGGTCTACCAGATCTGGCAGGTGGTTGTGGAGTCCCATGTTCTCTGTACGGTGTAATCAGTTTTTGAACTCCAGTTTGGAAACGCCTGTTTGACTGTTCTCTGTCCTTACACTACGTCACAACGTACAGAAATTGGCTGGCGGTCCCCATGAACTTTGCTTTTGTGCTCAGGACAATGATGTTCTGAAAGGTTCTCTATTGTCCAGAGCATCTGCAACACATTCAGTGCTGAGTAGACTTCAGGTAACTTCTGGAACTGTGAGAACTCTCAGAATTTGTCCAGAATTTTCTAGAACTTTGGAGAATGACCACAGTTTAGACCTTTCTAGAACTGTCTGGGACTGTCCAGTAGTCTACATAGCGGTATAAATACAGATGTGTTAAAACAGCCATTTCAGTTGATGCTCCAGCTGAGTGAGTGGATAGTGGATACAGAGCTACACGTCATTTAAAGGGCATCAAGAGGCTGCAGCATCCAGCAGACGCATTCTGCTACATCTGTGGGCCAATCTATCAAGACTAAAGTGAAACAGTACTCGGTGAAAGCATCTGCTAAGATGTGTGAGGCCTACAAAGCATACTTTGCCATGCCTGTCGGGGGTCAAGACAAACCATGGGCACCTCGTTTCACCTGCAAGCACTGCAGGAGACCTCTTGAAGGTACGGTGGACAATTGCTGCTCGCTTAGATGGCAGGATTTTATTGCGTTTTGAGGATCTATTGAAGTTTAAAAGCTGTTATTAAGAAATCTGTCACAATTTTAAAGTATATTATTACATCGTAGTATATATGTTATGCACTGTGTTAATATCTGACACATTACTAAGTACATAAAATACATAGCTTTCCTTGTCCTGCTCACAGAAACTGCATACTGGAGCCGGGAACAAACACTGTGTTCCTTAGTGTTATTAACTGCTTACTCATTAGCTATTACAGTGTTATAAGCTTCTTTCCTGTTTTGCTTTCAGTGCACCTGAGGCATGCTCTGAAATATGTTTGTTGTGCAACGCTTCTCCGACTGGAGCAGATCCAATTAAGGAGAACTTTAGAGCCGGTAAGAGAAGCAAGAAGGAGCCATAGAGTGATGTAATAAAGCCTTGAATGAGAGTATGACAGATAGTGGCGGGAAACCTCCCTGAGCAATATGGTCGACCCTCAAAAGCAGTGATATTGAGGCTTCAGGAGAAGGCTCTGTGGCCTCAAACGGTGTCATATTCATCTTTCTCTCAAACTCACCTACTCACAAGGTGATACTGGAGGGAAGTGATAATTGGTTTGATTCTCTCGCAGCTATTCGGCCGTGTACAACTCATGAAACTCAGCTCAGCTAAGCCTTTATACAGCAGTCACTCAACTCTGAAAAAACTGTCTATCTATCTATCTATCTATCTATCTATCTATATCTATATCTATATATATATATATATATACATATATATATATATATAGAGAGAGAGAGAGAGAGAGATACTTGTATTAGACAGACAGACAGACAGATAGACAGATAGATCTAGCACTCATTTTATCTATAGACAGCTGGTGTGGTTTTAAAACTTCCAGACCAAGAGCTATGTGGCTGCACTTTGTGGCTGCACTTACCAACAGCGTAACAAACATTGCTTCAGATACGAACAATAAGCAAAATGCTAATATAACCAGAAAGTAGGGATTTTCTAATCTACTTTCAGCTGTCTTCAAACAAAAACAGTAAAAAAGACAAGATATGTAATGTATTACCTCATCAACCTCAATACTGTCTATCAGTATAAGCTCATTTTGAAACTGATGCCTGCAACATGTTTCAAAAAAGATGGGACAAGGCAACTTAAGCCTACACAACCAGTTGAAAGTTTAGACCCAGCTAAACATTGAAGGTTCTCCTTATGTTTATCTTAATGCTTTACTTTAGAATAAAAGTCATCAAACTATAAAACAGCACTCATGGAATTATACAGTCCACCTTAAAAACCTCCAAAATGGAGCTTTACAGGAGGATAAACAGCTTTCTTAACCTGCAGTGGAGGCTGATAGAACAAGGTTTATTTCTAAGCAGGTTTGGAGCAATTCTATTGGTCTGTCCATCATGAATATTCACTAAACTGAAAGAGGAACTAGAGCTTTTACGCTGAGCCAATTTGCGCAACTAAATATATATTAGAGGTGGAGATATGGAGAAATATCATACTGTGGTACATCAAGAGTATATGTGGTATATCAGGGTATGTACTGGTTGAGACTCTCATCAGTTGGAGCTGTTAAGTGTAAGCCTGTAGAGTCTTTAAGATCACCAACAACATCCATTTAGATGGGCGTGTCTAAACTTTTGACTGGTAGTGGAAAAGCAGCATCAAGGAAAGAGTCCTTATGGAGCAAGCATGTGTCAAGGCGGCCACTTTGCCAATAAGCCATCATTCAACAGTTAAAATATAATGTTCCTCAGTGAGTCTCAGTGAATGAAGTTCAGGAATACTTTGATAAATAGTGCTCAGTGAATACTTGTTGCATGGTAGAAGTCATATATCAACAACATCCAGAAACACTGCCAGCTTCTCTGGACTCTGGTGCTCCATCTGAAATGGATCGACGCTCAGTGGAAACATGGACTATGGTCCACCTTTCAGATTACTTAGGGAAATAATGGACATTGTGTTCTCCAGACCACAGAGGAAAATGACCATCCAGATACCAGTGGAACGTTCCAAATTCAGCATCTAATTAGTCGTTAACCTGCACATCTGTGAACGCACCATTAACACTGAACATATGTCGCAGCAACATATGCTGCCTTCTAGATGCTGTCTTTTTCAGGGACCTGCTGCCTAATTCGGGGAATGCAGGGTGCTGGACTGACCTCCCTGCAGTCTAGAACTGTCTTCCATGAAGACGTGCATCTTATTAAGCTCAGAGTATGACAACAAAGGCCCTGCACAGGTGCATGTGGCTGGACTTATAAAACAGGAGATAGAAATTCTGTCAAAGCAGAAAATTCTGCTTTCAAAACTGGGTCAGTTTGTGCCTTTGGTCCCTAAGCAATTATTAAGAGCCGATATAAGGAAAAGTGATGTAGCACGGCAGTGAACATACTCCTGTCCCAACGTTTTTTTGAGTCTGCATGCTTCAAATTTGGAATAAGCATATCGTCACTGTCCAAAGAAAAACAAGTATCAGCATAACTTTACAGGAGAGGGCAAAAACCTCATTTCATATTAATGTAAGTCAATGGAGCCAAAGCACTTTTGGGTCATTTCTGTTGGTCCATTCATCATGAGATCACAGTGTAAACAGCAGCTGCTGTCGACAAAAATCGAGATACGTGTTTTTCTTTGGACAGCAACCATATACAGTTAAACATATTTACTATTAATACAATTAATCATAAAAAAAACATAAAATACTGTTTATTATAGGTAAAAGAGAATTCAGTAATCACTGCTTTCTGTTTTTATCTGCTTTTCACATACTGTCCCAATCCAGTTTTATGGAATTGGGCTTGAATTTCAGATTTGCAGCCTCATTTCATACTTTGCTATTTTGGTATTTTGCTGTTACTAACTGACTTCTATATCAATTTCATAGCTGGCATTTTGCAGGTTGGCATTTTGCAGGTTTGGGTGTGATAGGCTGGCATCAACCTGCAGTTCAGTCTGTGTTTTGGGACCTTTTTGACAAGCAGACAAGATCATTGAAGATAATGGTTGTCCCTTTACCAACTGCACAGTAAACATCTGATATACAGGATCTCTCTAGAACGTCTCAGACCAGCCTGTATCATTTACACCACCGTTTAGACTCAGCTACCCATAGCAGGTTCTCCTTATGTTTATCTTAATGCTTTACTTTAGAATAAAGGTGAAGACATCAAACAATAAAACAGCACTCATGAAATTATACAGTCCACCTTAAAAAAAACCTAAATGGAAAGTTTTGACTGGCCATGTACCTTAATGCTACAGGCTTATTCCTATTAATTATTAATGGCTGTCCAATTGATTCGGACTACTAGCAACCACACAGTCATGCAGCACCCTTTAATAAGAAGTTGCAATTGAGAAAAGCAAAATTCAATAAATCAAACAAACCCAACAAGTCCAGACCTCCAGACTATCAGTGTTTGGGATGGTGAGAAGCAGAAAATGCTAAACCAACTTCTAAGACTGAGCTTTGCAGGTGTGGAAAAATATCCCTGTGGATTTCTTTGGAATAAAAATGGAATATAAATAATAAAGTTAAGACGTGCTGAATACTGAAAGATGGCATTATGTTTAACTTGAAGCTTCTGTGTATGTTTTCTGCTTTTTTGTTCTTGCTATTGAAAATGTATAGCTTGTTCTTAATGACTGCTTTTTGCTAGTAGTAGTACTAGATAGATAGACACTAACCACTAAAGTTAAAACCACTTTTTTACATCTATCTATCTAGCCGTCTATCTGTCTGTCTGTCTGTCTGTCTGTCTGTCTGTCTATCTATCTATCTATCTATCTATCTATCTATCTATCTATCTGTCTGTCTGTCTGTCTGTCTATCTATTTGTCTGTCTGTCTGTCTATCTATCTAGCACTAGTATCTGTCTATAGATCTGAAAGAAAGATACTAGTACTAGTTATATATATATGTGTATATATATATATATATATATAGAGAGAGAGAGAGAGAGAGAGAGAGAGATACTTGTATTAGACAGACAGACAGACAGACAGACAGATAGATAGATAGATAGATCTAGCACTAGTATCATTTTATCTATAGACAGCTGGTGTGGTTTTAACTTTAGTGGTTAGTGTCTGTCTATCTAGTACTAGATAAATAAAGTTAGCAATCGGGCTGCCTTAAAATTTTGAGGTAACTGAGTTTCAAATAGGAAGTTGAAAGAGAAAGTGTTTTATACCCAGAAAATTATTATTTCTAGTTCAAATAACACAAAATATTAATGCAGCCCAGACACTAACTTTTTAAAGTTAAAACCATTTTTTACATATATACTCTAGCTAGCTACAGTAGCTAACTGGTTCAGATTGATATTTCAGTTTGGCTGTCTGAACTTCAAGTGAGAGGTGAAGACTAATCTGGTTGGTGTTTCATTTGTTCAGCATTTTGGAACCAAGGTACTCTCAAACATGGTCAGCAAGACTTTGCTACCTGCAGAAAAAAGAACATTCCTGGAGGAAACCGAAGCCTGTTCCAGCATAATGAGGTCTCTTTCACCCGACTGCAGGAGACATTGACTGAGTGGCTGCAGTTTTAGGCAAATTCAATTTTAGACTTGTTAAGAGCTTTTTAATACTAACTGCAATCCAATTTAAGACTATTAGCACGACCAGCCACTTCAAGGCGTACGCACTGTTGGCACAGGTGTTCAATTGCACTTCAGTTCCAGAGCTGGTGTAATCTCCACAAACTCACCATGCCCAATTCCAAGCATAGACGGCCTTAAAGTTTCCCAGCCTTGGGCTGCGAAACAGTGGGACTGTGTTCTCTGGTGTGATGGAGCTCCATCCATTACTTTGGGTTGAGTTGGAGTGATCCATCATTCAGCATCAGTACCCAATCTCACTAATGCCCTTGTGGCTAAATGCAATCAAATCCTCACATCATCTAGTCTAAAGCCTTTTTAGAAGAGTAGGGGCTACAGTAAATGGTGGAAAGGCATAGGCAGGCATCTACCAACCTTTTGGGTGTATAATGTACAGGTCACTACACTGAAATGCCATTACATTACCTGGAGTCAAAAACATGAAGGGAAGTTTTCTTAAGGTGTTGAATTCAGTCCTGATTTAAGGATACCCTGATTGCATGAGTCTTATGACCTCATGACCAGTACTGTCAGTGTCTGAGACTGTCTTAATATTATAGGGGCCATCATTGCTAACACTGCCAAGCGTCCCCAAAGAGGCCATTTCCACAGATAGTTAGTTGACCTTGAGCTCCCACATTTATGAGCCTCCACTCTCTGAATGTCACCCCTCTACCTCTGGTGCACAGCTTGCAGTTCAGTTATGCAGACAGGGTCATTACTTTCAAGGTAGATGGTTTTGGCTTGGCGGCATAGGTGTCCAATGCAGTACCAGTGTAATTTCTATATTCAGTTACAGTGTAGGAAGGTAGCGGACTTCCGTGAGCATCTCAGTGCCGAACTCCCCCGCCAAAAAGAGTCAAAAGATGATTTCGAGGATTCCAGGGACAAGATTTAACTGCTGCGTCACCAGCTAGAATCTGCAGGCACAAATAGAACCCTTGTGACGGTATGTTCTAATAGGTTACCATCCGGTGGATATAGCGGGAACTTGCCCGTAAAACAAACAACAGCACCTGCACGAGAGTTGGGGGTTTGTGTTTGGTTGTGCTCCTCTACTCACATCCTCACGTCGTCATCCAGGAAACAGCGATTCCTGAGCAGCCCGGCCCACAGCTGCACACCGACGATCCCGAAGATGAAGAACACAAAGAAACATAGCAGCAAAACGTTTCCCAGCATTGGTAGCGTGTCCAATAGCAAGGTCACCAAGATACGCATGCCTGAAACGAAAAAACATGACGTCATGAAATGGTTGAATATCGCCAGTCAAAGGTGAACAAAAGTTCATTTACAAGGTAAAAAAGGCACGTCCTCCAAATTTAAGTGCTCAGTTTCTAGTTATGTGGTGAGTTTAAGGGGATACAGTTGCCCTGTACTGTGCCTGAGTACTTTGGTACACCCTCCCCATTCCCCAACTGGTCTGCACTTGCATAACGCTTAAAATTCAGGGGCCGAGCACGCTATACTTGATGCAAGTGGCGCAAGGGTGCATGCACCGTAAATGATGCAACCTTCCGACCCCTTGCGTGGTCGTGCAGTCCAAGTTGGAGCTCCCTGTGCTCCTTTCAAAATGAACGAATGTGAAAGGAGATTTGCAGGTTCCCCTCTACAGGTATGCATAGCCCTATCGCATCATCTTACAGAGGATACGGCAAAGATGGAAGCACTAGCAAGAAGGCACATTCTATGCACTTGTGCGACTCTCTGCTACAACCTTTAATCTGCAGAAACTCTGAGCCTTCGCTGCCCTACTTCCTTGGAGCCACTCAGCGTTTGAATTATCCAAAGGACAGAATTGCTCTTTGGTAGGTATTGGTTCACAGCACTGCCCTCGAGGATACAAACCTGCTTTAAACCCATGAGTCTCGTCTGCATTTTGGCTGATGCTCTGATCTCATACCTGGCTGAAGTCGGCTTCCTAATCGCCAGCTTCTTGTTCAAATTCTCCTGTTCCATATTGATGGTGTAGCAGTTACGTACTTGCATTGTAGACCGAAGTGATCCCCGTGCTGGCATGTTTGTTTAATGGGACATTTACATCATTCATGTCATGTTCTGGTTCAGTGCTTGGGCATGGTTAGCGAATGCTAAGTCCATGCAAGTCCAACTGAGCTATGCCCAAGCCCATCGCAAGCTTGTCAGGTGGACCGGACTTTAGGGGGGGCAAGCAAGGGCATGGCATGTTCGTGTTCTGTGCTAGGGCATGGTTAGTGAACACACAAGCCCAACAGACCCGTGCCCAAGTCCATCGCAAGCTTGTCAGGTGAACTGAACTTTACGGGAGTGGGCAAGCAAGGGCAAGCAGGCTCAGGCCCTGTAAGTATTGCCTAGTGTGAGTACACCCTTACATAGAACAAGGTAGTTTGCAGCATCAAATCCAAGGACTGGATGGGCACACCTGGTCATGTCCTTGGGCAGGACACTTGGGCTGTGTTTAGAGGCTGGAGCATACTCCGCCGAAAAAGCTGAAACAACTTTTGCCAAGCAAGGAAGGAGGGGATCTTTATAGGTGGTGTAAAAGGTTGGTTGGATTTAGCACTTACTGCGTTTCCACCAGATTTTAATTTCCCTAATCAGCCCATGCAAACAACGTTAGCAAGAGCCTTGAACGCCACAACTAACAAAGAGAGTGCATTTCTACATGATATTAAAACACTCACCAAGCTACAGTGCTGAAGGGCACTCACTGTTCAAGGCTGGTTAGCAAACCTCTGTGATATCAGTGCAGTGCCTATGAGTACATATGCCAGTGGACTGATATTCAACTCAAAGCAGAGCATTTATTAAATGGCAACTTTTGATTGGCCACTGGCGGTACAGTTTGCAGGTTCTCCCTGTGTCTGAGTGGGTTTCCTCCACATGCTCCGGTTTCCTGCCACTGTTCAATGATATGCAGTCAGGCAAGTTGGTCTCTAGGCTCAACTGGCAGCCTGTCCAGAGTGTTTCCTGCGTTCTGCCCAATGAGCACTTAAATGCTCCAGCCTCCCCCATGACCCAGAAGCTATAAGCAGTTTGGATGATGAGTGAGAGTGAGTGAATGACTGGCGAGCGGAGCTTGTCCACTACACTTGAACATTTTTAACTCAAAGCAAACAGCTGCAAAACCTGTGTCCTGCCGTTGGGCATAATGTCGGAATGCGCCCTACTGCCCCAGGCTGTGCTGTTTTGCTGGTGATGCCTACCCCCTACCCCCCAAAATGTGAAACTCAGCAAATACACACTAATACACGTGTGCATTCAAATGCATAGAGGATGTGGATGTGTTAACTTATGTCCCCTCAAAAAAGGAGCATACACCATGTACAGTGTACTATGACCATTACACACCAAACATTTGCCCGAGATAATAAAAGTTCAAGTGTATCTGTGATATGATGCCCACAGAAGCGTGCAAAACGGTTGCAAGGATATCAGCTTTGGTAAACTGACTCAGTTACTTATGGTGTGAATACAAATACATGGATGAGTGGAAACCGCAAAACGCCCGTTGCACTAGTGAGTTCAAATTGCACAACGGCCATTAAACAGTTCATCTACAGGTGGAACATAAGACCTACAAAACCCTGCTTAATGGCAAATGCACTGCAGTTCGAACCCACTAGCGGCTTTTTGCAGTTTGCATTCATCTATGTATTTGTATTCACACCATAGCTAACTGAGTCAGCTTACCAAATTACCCATTTTGCGTGCCTCTGTTGGCATCACAGTCTGCTGGCAAATACATCAGACACACAGATGTCCAGTTGTGTCATGCATTGAAGACTTTGAGGAGGATAATGTAGACAGTTAAGACCATGATAAAGGAGGCAGACAGTCATAAGTAGGTCTAAGTATGTATGAATGAAAATGAAATATCAGGTTCCTAAAGGGCAGGTAGGCTATTCTAAAGCTGCTGATTTGTCCAAACAGGGTTCTGCACTCACCTGCACTCTTTCAATACATAAGAATTACAGGAAATAACACCTCTATGACAGGATGTTGAGGGGCTGTATGTCTAAGAGAGTATGTCCTCTTAGGGGTATTACAGGGAGGAGTAGTCTATTGTCAGACTGAACTCTTTTCCTTGATTACTGTAGACTAGAGGTGATGGAATCAGGGTTGGATTCCTACAGATGTTGCTCATTTTTCCTCCTCAAACTCACCAGATTCAACTCAGCAGTTAGGGCCCCCACCCTGTTGTAGAGTCTGCGGTATGAGTTATATGTTCACATTACAAGCCTCATTGCCCAGTTCCCATTTTTTGCTCAGATCTGATCTTTCTGACGTGGTGGTTCACATTTGCGCTGGAGACTCAAATCTATCATTGTTGTGAATAGTGTGTCCTGAAACGACCCGTGTGCAGATATCCTAATCAATAGCGTCCCGCGAATGAACCATAAATGTCATGAACAACAAACTAACCAGCAGAAAGAGCTTTTGTTATGAAGATCTAAGACCATATATGAAAGTGGCTCTAATCTGATTTTAAAAAGGTGAATGTAGCCTAAATATAGAGCATTCCAGCCCGTAAGTTGCAGTTTTTCCAGCATACAGGCTCACATTCATATTAGTGCACATTAGCAACCACCTGGAATACTAAGCTCCCCAGACAAAAATTAATCACCTCTGACTGAAACATACCTAATCTAACAGCTGCGATTGCATTTGGCCAAGTTTCTGGATGTAGGCCACAACAATGTTCAGCCACTCTTGGATCGGATAATTGGTCAGTTGGGCCAGATTTGGTGGATGCCTTCCCTGGCTGGTTTTACTGGTTGTTCCAGGTAGTCCCCACAGACTTTCAAGAGGATTCCAATCTGGCGATTTTGTGGAGCATCCTAATCGGTCACATTTGCAGCCCTGTGAATGGCAGAACTGTCACCTTGGAATACTGGGATAGGAATGTTATGTTCCTTGGTAAGATGATGATGAGCAAAATACAAAACCTGGTTGCCCAGCAGCTCAGTGTAGGCACTGTGGTTCAAATTTACTGTGACTTCAACCACAGAACCCATTTCTGTGTAATTAAAACACCTCCAGAACATCACATAACATCACATAACTTTTTGTTTGGGGAGCTTATAGCAATTGCATAGCAGGAAATAAGCATCTACCTGGGAATTGCACAGCAAGTGCCTAAAACCTAATGCCTGGCTGTTGAAAGGACTGAATTTCTGGACTGTAGATCTGACCTTAAGAGTAGGGCTTTCAGAGAGTGGTTCTGATGAATGCCGTTTTGCACTGTCAGAGAAGGAAGTTTCAGTTTCCTTCGGTGTTACCTCTGCAAAGCATGGTGTCAGCCTTGGTGAACTCTGATATTTGCGTTACTTTGGCTTCGGTGACCTCAGAAGGGGTGGTCCTTTGCATAACAGTGGCCTGTTATTCAAGCACATCACCTTTTTTTTTTTACTGCAGTAGCCATTTTGCTGTGTCTCAGCAAGTGAGCTAATGTATGCAATTGAAAAGAGACACTCTGTGAAACACTTCTCTTTCCCTCAAAACAGAGAGACAGAATGAGTGATTGACCTTGAAAAGCATTATATAGCAGCGTTTGACAGAGAAACCATCCCTTGTAAGTAGACTTTGTGCATCAAAATACCACCACAATGACCATGCTAACCCCTAGCACCTCCAAGGGATTTGCAATGCTGTGCTCACACCAAACTAACGGTGCTCTGAGGTCCAGTTCAATACTACTTCTTGCAGTGCTAAACTAAAATATTTGCTCACCGCACAAAAAAATGAGTCACCTTGTGTGGTAGGAACTTCAGGCTCCTGCAAATGGTGCTGCACGAGGATGATGGGGCTATAAATACCTGCGGGGTGTGAGTGATGGGATTCATAGGTTTACTGTCTCATTCCATGTGTGGAAAATGGCTCCAAAGCAGATGTTAATGATTGGCTAAAAGGAGTGATTGCGTTTGGGGCCATAGTGTGAAGGAAGTAGCTGAATCTGCAGGTGTATGGAAGCGTACGGTCATACGGGTCTACCAGCAGTGGCTAAAGTCCCAGTCTACAGGAAATTCCCCTTGGAATTGGGCCAGGGAAGGCATGCACCAAATCTGGCCCAATTGTACAGTTCCTTGATTCAAGAGTGTCTGAACATTGATGTGACCTACATCTAGAAACTTGTCTAGTCCATGCCAAATGCAATCCCAGCTGTTATCGGTGCTTGTGGAGGTATTACACGGTATTAGGTATGTTTCAGTCACAGGTGACTTGTCCGGTGGGCTTGTAGCCCATTATCATTTATTCATCTATCATTCAACTCTCCATCCCCACACAAACAACCACAAAAGCTTTCACAGCCTATGAGAAGATCTGATCGTTTTTTCAGAATCACCTAATAAGGGAGCTGATCTTGTTTGGCAGCTACCAAGTGCTGTACGACAAGCTTAAGAGTGGAAAGGAGAGTTCTGGCAGAATTTGACAGACTTAGATGCAGGTTCGATATGTTTAGTCTCCAGGTGTCGGGGCTATCGTTTGAAAAGACCTCTGAGCCGACAGCATAGTGTGGTAGTCTTGTTTTCAGTTCTCAGGTATGCGAAGCCCAGGGCCCGATGTTTGACCAGTACTGTTTGACCAGTACTGTAGAAATCACATTTTATTTTTTTGCAAATAATCAACAAAAACTGCATTTTTCATGTTTGATTAAAAGTCTATATTTTTCACAAATTTCTATGGTTATTGAAAACAGCGATGGTCATCGGCTCTCTAGCAGCACCACCACATTACCCACAAATGCACTGTGTTCTTGCAAACTGGTATAACTTAGCAAGTCTTTAGCTTGCTAAATGAACTAGCAGATTGCTTACGTCACCAGTATTCAGGGTCACGACTATTTTGCAAGGGGAAGCAACTGCTAATTTCTAGTGTGGGTGTGGTTAAGGAGAATTTCACCTTCTCATGTCTTTTCCCTACGTTGTTGTCCAATAGGATCCAGCAGAAAATTTAAAAATCACATTGTTAAATTCCCAGATGGCCGAGAAACTGATAATTATGAAACTGGTATTCATATGGCACGAAGGATATGACAAGTTTATGACATTTTGCACCCTTGTAAACTAAAGTTTGTCATAGTTTACTAGACATGTCTTTAGTGTCTGTAATAACAATCAAAGGCACAGTTGTTACTCTTTTTGCACTTTTGAATGATAATAATAAATAAGAAGAAGATAATAATGAACCACTCAAATATTGGACAATCTTCATTTTTATGTTAAAACAATTATTATTCTAGTCTTATTACTTTCTCAAACAGTAACTAATTATTTCAGGATACCTGAAATGAGTCGGACGTA
>CM067495.1:23330750-23412687 GCA_034552555.1 Semaprochilodus insignis | reverse complement strand
ATATATATATATATATATATATATATATACACAAAAAAAGTTAGGCTCAATGTTAGGTCAGTATAGGCTCAAAAATTGTGTTAAACACACAAGGTGACTAATTTTTGTCCGGGAAGTTGCCCCCATGTTCAATTGCATTGTTTTTAGTAGATAACCTGATACACCCTTAAATTAGGCACCCCGGCCAGTACAAATGACCTGTAAACTGTCAGGAGAATGCGGCCTTTTTAGTAAATCTGGCCCCGTTGCGTACAAACGTGCGATCTCGCTGTAGAGAAGAATGAGTATCTGATCGAGTATCTCTCATCACTCTCGAGTGCTACTTCACCCTGTCCTGGAACGTCTTGGTACGTCCATGTGAAATCTGCAAACAGCAGTCTTCCCTCTTGCCTAGACTCCAGGGCAACTAGGGGTGGACAGAGGGTAATGATGCTGTTCTGTCATGCTGTAGTAGAGACTATTACATGTCACGGAATCTCACTTTGGTTTGTCAGCTTCTTATTTAAAATGAAAGTGATGGGCGTATGGGTGCATCCCTCCCTCCGAACCACTTTTTGACAATGCCGTTATTAAACAGGCAAAGAGAATGATCTCAGAGCCCCCCCAATATCCTACGTTCGGTGTATGCCCTGCTCCCTCAGGGGAGGATTCCAATTTGGACAGATATAAAAAGTCTTTCATCCCGCTATCAGCGAATCGTATGAACTCAGGAAATAAGGAGGAAAGGAAATGGTTCTATTGCACCGTTTGCATTTTGGATTTGCTCTTCTTTTCATTTATTCTGCGCATGCTTTTGTGTTTGCTTTTCTTTCCTTCTTCTTTTTTTTTTTTAATCTACTGTGAATGTCAGTGATTGCTTTAATAGTCTGTGTAATTCAAGTGGCAGTCTCTTTTGTCCAAGGCAAATTTTCTTATAGGGGGTATGAAGTAAATTCAGGAGTGTTGTGGAAAAAAATTACGGTAGCTTCCAAAGTGACAGTTTCAGAACTTTTTTTGGTTTGTATGATTCAGGGACGGCCCCAAATGCTAGGTGACCAATTTTAGTTGGACTTTAGTGGGCTAGTTGCCTAATTCATATCACTTCAACATCTGAAAAAGCAGCTAAACACAGCACAAATGTTATTAAAGTCCTGCCAGATTCATAAAAGCATGGGTGTAGGTTTACATATGGATAGCGTGGTTGTGTCCCTGCCAATACTTGATTGGCCGCAGTCACACCCAAAGCCAGCGAGTGGGGTCAGAGCCATGATTGCCTCATTTTTGCTGCATCCACTCTCACACCACATACAACATCTCAAGTTTAAGGCTACCTTTAGATAATTCTGATGTGCTTCCATAAGGGGCCACATCTCCAATACGTCTCTAATTTAGGCATGCTAGCATTTGACTAGCTGAAAGGGAGGGAGCTATCTACAGGATCGTGTCATGACCTAGAAATACCATACTTACTCCCAGATGTGGAAGAAGTAAGAACTGATCAGTGTGCTAAGGATAAGTTGGTGAACTGTTGGATGTTGGACGAGGGGGGGTAATAGGTGAGCTGTTGTGTCCTCACCAGTGAGCATTAGGATAGTCTCCAGCACCCCCCAAAACCCAGAAGGATAATTATATGCCCTTGCATAAAGGTCAAGGTTTAGATACTCAGACTGTGATTAACCCAGGTTTAGATACCCCAAGAGTGGAGCTGTTTATCTGATGGGGCAGTTTTGATGGTCTAGCACAGTGTTCCTCAACCCTGGTCCTTTAGGCACCCTGCCCAGCACATTTTAGGGGACTCCCTGCTTTAACACCTGACCCCTGCAACTGAAAGGGGGTTTGTTAATGAGCTGTTAAGTTGAATCAGGTGTGCTGGGAGCAGGGCAGGGTGCCTCCAGGACCGGGTTGAGAAACACTGGGCTAGCTGGTCTTGAAGGAGGTTGTTGGAAGTCTCATTTTCTCTGAAACATGAATAACCTGTGCTCAATAAGCATTTTGATTGGAAATGAAGTAAATGAGGGGTAGTTTCTGATCTTTGCACAGTACTGTATACAGGGTGAGTCAAAAGTCTCAGGACACCCTTTTATTTCAGAAAGAGAAATTGGAAAATTTTACCCTTGATCCAATATGGCATCTTTCAAGATGGCGGCCATGTTCCCTTACATAGCCTAAAAGATAGGCCCCCTCACCCATTACTTGCTGGGGTATTTAGAAATGTATTTTTGTCGATTCGTTTCTGAAATAAAAGGGTGCTCTGAGACCTTTGATTGTCTAGAACCGTATATGCCTTATAGAAGCTCAAGTTTGCGCCACCCACCTCCTGGTGCCAGGTAGGTCAATGAATTGCAGGACAGTCGCATTTAAAAGCTGGACATGGGAACACATGTGATGATAATGTGTTTGTTCAGGTCTCAGGATGGACAGGCATGCAATGGGATGAGATAATCCAGACATGTTTGCATATTCCTGCTCTGTTGCCAAACTGAATTATTCTGCCTAGGACTAATACACGTATCCAGTGACTGGATTAAAATGGGCGCTTGCACACGTGCGATGCCTTCACATGCAGACACTAAACACACAGGGTAAAGGTTAACGCACGTTGCACATGCTTTTCCTGGCATCATTCGTATCTAGAGCATCTAACAAACTGAGCAAGCCATGCAAGGACTCCAACGTACGCATGCTTATGTTCTTCAGTACACAACGGAAATCAAATCAATGGAACAGCCTTGCTAGGATGTGCAAAAAGACACATGCACACATATATACACACACACACACACACACACCGTCAGAGTGCATAATCGCACCATTGCGGTGCTTGGCTAACGCCCCGTTCAGTGGTTTGAGAGTAATCGAATTGGAAACTTAACAGCCACGGGGTCTCATTCCTCACTGAGTCCAAAATCTATTACTGCACTGCTACACACACGTTCAACCAACTTATTTATCTATTTGCTGACAGCCTACTCTAAACCGAGCCTGCATATTTCTGTTTTGCACTGATTTATTGCTTTTTATAAAGCACGGCGGACTGCTGATGCTGAATCACAACTATTGCCACAACATATATAATGGCTATGTTTACAAGCACCAAATAGCCTGACAAAAGCACTATTCGGACATGAGTGGGGTAATGCCAGTACACCACAAGACGTCTGTAATATTTATGAGGATTAAAAACTCTTGGTATGAATGACAGAAATGGGCGGGGCCCCTTGATTTACACACTGCCTTGGCTGTTATTCCATTCCAACATCTGTCCTACTGTTTTAAGTGAAGGCACTATTATGTCATTAACATTGTCATTGTTATTACCTTGGGAATTCACAGCCAACAGTCAACGTCCTTTCCCACAGAATATGCTGAATGTTTTTAAGGATAGTGTTTTATTATTTTACAGATCATTATAACCTGGGATTATTTCTACAGGTTGCTAAATTGCAAGGTAAACGGTGCTGTAATTTTCACTCGAGCAGGAGTGTCCAGTTCATAAAAAGGACTGGCCTAAAGCATTTGGACAGGTCTAAAATCATAGAGAAACTGGTAGAACTTGTAAAAATGACACTACCCCAACTCCTGTAAACCTAATGCTATCAGAATGGGGCTTATGGACTATATTAATCCACCCCCCCCCCCCCCCTTAAATAATACTATTAATAGAGTAGAGTTAATAAAGTTTTATATGAGGATGTGGGATAATGCAATTTTCTCAGCCAATTTTTTTTCAGTCCTTTCTGATTTGCAAACAAACACAAGAAGTCAATAGTCACCCAAACAGCTCCAATCATTTCCATAAAATGAAAAACAACACCAAAACTACTTTCATCTTGCTCAAACCGCATCCTGGTCTTCATTAAAGCCGCTTCAGGTTACCTGGATCATATTCACAATCCACCCCAGGATTCAGGAGTGCTCATCTAGGATTGGTATTTGTGGCAATAACATTATAAATATGGAGGATTCTGATCCGAGATCACTCCTGCTTTATGAATACCTAAGCGGCTAAAAAAAAATGTTCATTTTTATAGCTGAGTGAAAGTGTCCTGAACACATGGATTTGCTTGTGTGTCCTTAATGAAGACCTGGATGCGGTTTGATCAGACTGAAGGAAGTTTTAGTGAAACTTTGGGTGACTTTATTGAGTGTTGGTTAGCAATGTTAGCCTCTTAGTTCCAGTTAGAACCTAAAAAAGCAAAATTCGAACATATTCTACAACTGGATAAATTTATTGTTTTGCAGAAAAATTCCTTTAGCTTGACTTAGACCTCATTTGGACTATGACAAATGAACCATACTGGTTAAACGATCATACCTTAGTTAGTCTATCAGTCTTAGTAACACTAATATCAAGCCATTGCCATAAGCATAGTTATTAATGGACATTTTTTCTATCTGATTATGAGCATGAGCACATTATACTTGTGCTCCTAGATATGGAAGCAGTAATTCTAGACAGTGAGCTGTAAAAGTCATCCTCAATGAGCAGCTTTGTGGCATTTAGGAAGCTATAACTGCATCCCTGTACATGACAGAGTGAGTGAGAAAGTACGCGTCTATAAATATTGGGCGCGTATCTTTTTCCGTCTCAGTGCAGCCCGAATCATTTCAAATCAATACGCATGGCAGAGCGAAGGAGAGAGTAACACTCAGCTTCAGTGCCCGACTTCATTACATCACAAAGACTGTAGAGCAGCAGTCCTTCTTCCAAAGGAGCAACACATTCAGGAGGGAACCAGTAGGACCACCAGATCCCCTTAGCAAATCTGTCTGCTAATTAGTCATCCAGGAACTTACAGTGCATTCCAACAATGCAAAAGCGTCAAGATCTAACAAAGTTGAAAATGCATGCATTTTTTTGTGTTTTTCATTGCTAATAATTAATAAGAGTTTGTGAATTATGCTCTAAATGAATTTGTGTGGTTGCTCCGAAAAACAATCCCAATAATTCAAAACCTAGTGCTAGACAAATATAGGGCTAGAAAACATGGTAGCACCAGAGGGGAACCCTCAGGACCTTCCAGGCCTTCAGAGAAGACCTAATGATGTCAATGCACTAAAATATACAAAATTTTGTAGTTTTTTATGCCAACAGAATTGTGCTTGGATTTGAACCATGCACGTATTACAGAACTACTTTCAGTATTCAGCTTTGGATGGAAACATATGGGTTATATTTTTCAAATTGGCCAATCAGATATTGCTTTTTGGTAGCACTTTACAGATCAGTAATAAGTAGGTAATGATATGGTAATTTTACGGTAACAAATTGTATTAAATCATTACTAAATGCCAATGTCCTAGTTGTTACTAAATAATAAATCCAAAATTGTAGTGAGTGTTAAGAAGGCCATTATTAAATGGTAAAATAATGGTAACGAGTTGTACTTACCTAAAAATTACCTGCTTATTTTATAGTTCTTTATGTGTAATAAGTGTAATGGGCCTACATGTGACACACAAGACCATTTTGAACTGATGTTATGACCTGATGGAGGTGTAGTAAGTAAGAAACAAGACGGAAATAAGTAAGTTTGTATTTTACGGCTCTAATACCGTTTAGTTTCACTGTAATTACTGCCGGTAACATCACACTGGGTCTGACCATTTAAATACATAACAGGTAAGAAAAGAAACAGAAACAAATGTACTAGTATTTTACAGCCCTAATACCAGGTAATTACAGCGGAACTACTTCACTGATTTTGGGCGAATAGCTCTAACATTATATATTATATACATGTTCTCAATTATTATTCTCTCTTATTGTTCATTAAGAACTATAAAATAAGCAGGTCATTTTAGGTAAATAAAACTTGTTACTGTTGTTTATCATTTTATTACTAAATACTGATACAATGACTATCTTTACATTCATTAACGACTAGAAGATGTGCATGTAATATTTAGGAAAGTTGTTACCATTGTGTTTCTATTACAGTACTGCCTTCTTACCACTACAATTGCTCACTTATTACACATAAAGACATGAGTATATATAAGTACAGTTTGTTAACATTATTTTACCATTTCATACGGCCTTGTTAACACTCACAATTACTATTTCTGATTTATTATTTAGTGACAACTAGGAAACCGGCATTTAATTAATGATTAAATACAACTTGTTACCGTAAAATTACCATATAATTGCCTACTTATTACAAATCTGTAAAGTAAAGTGCTACCTGCTTTTCTCCATTGTATATACATAGAAAGTGTGTTCTCCTATCGGGTAGGACCTCAGGAGCTGAAGAGAAGTCCTAACATGTTAAACCTAGACCAACATGGCTACAAAGTGATTTCAATTTCAGAACCAATTTGGTGAGAAAATGCACCATTATGGAAGTTCTAGAAGCATCAATTACTGTGAATATGGACGGCAGTGTAATCAGTGGGGTTGGTAAAAATGGACCTCTCTGCTGAAAGAGTCGCTGTTACAAGGTAAAACATATGCTAATATGTTTCTCACAAGCTTGAAGCAAAATGTCTTTTAGAAGCTTTAGATGTCTGTGTTTAGTGTAGAATGACCAAATCGCTTGGTGAACCACTTGGCACTAGTTAACATACTACTAGAGTCCCATAGGGATGCTATCAGATATCATCAATACTGTAGAGGTGAGTTTTGCCATTTATGGCCTAGTTTAAATAGCCATGTTTCAACACTGAAGTCCACACATTTCCCCAAAGTAAGCTCACTGAACAAAAAATGTACCTACTAGCTTATAAAACCTCCACGAGCACCAATAATAGCTGTGACTGAGTTGTGACTGGATTTGGCATGGACTGGACAAGTTTCTGGATGTAGGCCACATCAGTGTTCAGACACTCTGCATCAAAGAATTGTGCAGTTGGGCCAGATTTGGTGGATGCCTTCCCTAGCCCAATTCCAAGGAGAATTCCCTGTAGACTGGGATTTTGGCCACTGCTGGTAGACCCGTATGACTGTACGCTTCCATACACCTGCAGATTCAGCTACTTCCTTCACACTATGGACCAAATGCAGTCACTCCTTTTAGCCAGTCATTAACATCTGCTTTGGAGCCATTTTCCACACATGGAGCGAGACGTTCACTGCACTGTACCACCTCTTCTCAATCTTTGGATCCCGTCACTCACACCCCACAGGTATTTATAGACCCATCATCCTCGAGCAGCGCCATCTGCAGGAGCCTGAAGTTACTACCACCCTAAACAGGTAAATTGACCAGTTTTTTTGTCTGAGTAGCTTATGACTGGTGAGACATGCAATTTCGTTACATCTCGGGATGAAGAGACAAAATTCCACCTGATTGTTTAATGGTTAGAGTTGGGATTGGTTCACTGGCTAGGTTTCAGAAGCTGTCCTTTTACTGTATGCTGGTTCCATAGCTTTAACCATATTTAAAATGCTGTTTTAAATGATGGGCTGTGCTAAGCGCATTGGCTGCATTAGGCTATAGGCAAGACTATTATACAGTAATTACTAACTGCCACGGGAGCTGATGACTCAAGCTTAGTGAACCACTCAGTGAGTAACGCTGCTCTAGACCATACGAGCGTGTAATAGCTGTATGCGTGTGAGGGAAAGAGAGTGAAAGAGACTTACTTGGCACTCTATTGATGGCTCGAAGTGGTCTGAGAACTCGGACAGTTCGGATTGCAGAGAAGCTGACGTTGTGTCCATCTAGAGAGTACTCCAACATTCTACGTGCAAGAGACACACAAAACAGACACAAATTAAATGTACATTTCATGTCCAGAAGTATCCAGATGCCATATCTAATTCGTAAATTCAGCTACGTTAATATTCACCCACTGCTGACGGAGGTTTTCAGTTGTGTATGTTGCTTTCATGAGCCTAATGTTGACCACCATGGCCAACATCAAATGTCAACTGGAGTGGTATACAGCACCCATCGCATACTGGGCTCTAGAGCAGTGAAGCTGTATTGTCTAGAGTGATGGAACTCCCTCTAATATATCTTTGGGATGAGGTGGAATGATCCACAACTGGTCATCCAACATCAATACCTGACCTTACTAATGCTCTTTTTGCTGAATGCAATTAAATCTACACAGAAATGTTTCAACATCTGTTGCCACTAATTCCCTTGATTTCAAAAGAAACATGAATTGAGCCGGTGTCTACAAACTTTTGGACATATTGTATATATTCCTATTTCATTTATACCTTCCTAGAATATAATAATAACATCTAAAACATAACAGTGATATTTGATAACAGTCTTATTGAAATTCTGACGGCTACCAAGTGTTGCAAGTTTGTCTAACCAGGATTCCCCAATGACATTCAAAAGGAGGCAGTCTTGAAAACAGAGTCACGACAAAAGCAGTCCCTGGGGAAACACAGATGGAAACACAGATGGGTAGAGTGTCTGTGACTGAAACAACTGTTCACTTGGCTCAACTTTAGCTGGAAAAAACAAAACTTTAAACTGTCTAAAGCTTAAATCAGTTTTATTTTTTATAATGTTCTAATATGAATTTAATAAAAAGTTTGAGTAAGTGTGAGTTGCAATCTTGTAATTTCTTACACTATAAAGTTATGTAACATAAATAACAGCATTATGGTAAGTGAATATCAACCGCAATATTTATTATCCATGTCCTTCATTACTAATAACTGATATTTGTATGAGCCTTGAAAAGAACATATTGGTTAACCCCTACTGTAATTTAAATACATTAATTTCCTGTCAAAACAAGTACTGCAACTCAGCAGCCAGTAGTTTACTGTACAAATTTTTTTCCAGACCTAGAAATGTTTTCCTTCTTTTTAACTGAAATAAGGTACAAGATAAGCTACAATATGTGAATTCAAAACAAATATAAATTGCCTAATTGAAAAAAGAATCAGAATTTGTTGCTCTGTACATGTACAGACTATCACAATTATGCAGTTTTAAAATATAATTCTTAGTGTGAATCCTGAAAATATCTTGAAATGCATTGATTTACAATAACTTGATCAATGTGAAAAATATAGTGCTAAATGTAAAAAAGCACTAAAAGTGAAAACTATAGCACTAAATGTAAAAAATATTATGCTAAAAGTAAAAAGTATAGAAAATATAGTGCTAAATATGAAAAATACAGTACTAAATGTAAAATAAATATAAGTGAAAATTATAGTACTAAAAGTGAAAATTATAGTACTAAATGTGAAAAGTATTGTGCTAAAAGTGAAAATTATAGTACTAAATGTCCAAAATATAGTACTAAATGCAAAAACAATTTGCGCAAAAAGTGAAAATTATAGTACCAAATGTGCAAAATATAGCACTAAATGTTGTAAAGACCTGCCCATAATTAACAGAGATCAAATGTAAGGCATATTTTCAGCCACTCCTTGCTTTGTTATATATCATATAATTTTAAATCACAGCTTAAGTAAACAGTTCCACTCGGTTAACTACAGAAACAAATACCATAATAGTAAACGGATACTAGAGGGTTTGAATTATTGGGCTAGCCATAGCTCACAGGTATGACTTATTGAGTCAGATTCTGTGAGGTCCACTTGAAAGGACTGGCAGAGAATAAAGGGACCGGCAAGCCAAGGAGGGATGACTGCAGATCAGTAAAAGAAGCAGTGAAAGATAGTGAGGGAGTGAGAGAGAGAGAGAGAGAGAGAGAGAGAGTGTGCATATTGGAGTGCACATCGGGTGATCTCTGGGATTGCCTGGTAGTAATTGCCATTCATGAGCATATCTGTGACACATCGACTTGACATTAGGACTGGAACTGACATTAAAACTTGAACTGACATTAAACACACACACACACACACGCTTGCACACACACTCGCCCTGATAATGGGGCTCTTTCTCTCTCTTTCGCAGTGCTGCTTTATGATTGGTCACTCACCCTGCCATGACGATAAAGAGGTCCAGGCGGTTCCACGTGTCGCCAAGGTAACACCTCGGCCCAAACACCCCCAGAGCCACCATCTTCACCACCATCTCCACAGCGAAGAAGGCGAAGATGAAGTCGTCAAACGCCTATGGAGAGACACGACCACTGTCACTGAATAGACGGCCACACTCGGTTCTTCTGAGCAATTAAAATGCCCATATGCTGCATCTGTATTTTTTCCACCTGATGTCTGAAAGCTTTATACGTGTGTGTGGTTTTATGAACCATATAGAGACATAACTTATTGTTGCATGGCCATCTTCCAACCTGTCTGTCTTTCTTTAAAACTTTGGGGTGAAAACTCAAAGGTTCAGGAACCAATCCCCTGGCAGCATAATTTCTAGAAGAAAAGTGCACTCTGGGAATTAAATACATTAATACTTGCTGTAGAATTACATAGTTTATTGAGTTTGACAGCTACACTACCAATCAAAAATCTAGGCACAGCTACTCATAGCAGGTTCTCCTTATGTTTATCTTAATGCTTCACTGTAGAACAAAAGTGAAGACACCAAACTATAAAATAGCACTCATGGAATTATACAGTCCACCTTAAACAACCTGCAAAATTGCACTTTATAGGAGGACAAAACAGCTTTTTTAACCTGCAGTGCAGGCTGATAGAACAAGGTTTATTTCTAAGCAGTTCTATTGGCCTGGCCATCATGACTATTCACTAAACTGAAAGAAGAACTAGAGCGTTTAAATATTATATATTAGAGGTGGAGATATGGAGAAATATCATACTGTGGTACATCAAGAGTATATGTGGTGTATCAGGATATGTACTGTTTCAGACTCTCATCAGTTGGAGCTGTTAAGTGTAAGACTGTAGAGTCTTTAAGGTCACCAACAACATCCATTTAGTTGGGTGTGTCTAAACTTTTGACTGGTACTGTAAAGCTCTTTTACATGTATTTTGATGTATTTGTTGCATCTCTGTTGCTTACCATAGCAAGGTCAAAAAGTCAGAAACATGTCTTTGAGACCTGTTAGAATTTATATCTATTATAAACAAAGGCCATTCTGAAAACCCACTCTGAAAGCTTCACAAGGCTAGTAGTGCTTGGACCCCGGTGATTGCCACTGGCAATATATTCATTTAGCTTTCATAGGGCAGTACAAAGATATAAATTTGTTCTACATCAATTTCAGACACACACTGAATGGTAGCTGCCTTGTTTGCTGGGCTGCTTTGTTAAAATGTCTTAGTTCTGATTAACAAAATACAAATTAAATAAGAAACCATAAAGGCAACTTAGTATTAAAAAAGCTGTAAACTGAGATTTTGATTTTTGATCTGACAACGACTACTTGCAACATGTGTCTTTGTTTACAGCATGCAAAAACACACAAAGAAGACTTTACTGCTTCCTACTTTACCTGCAGAATGCTGCACCTCTCCGAGTGGCACTCAAGGTCCTGGCAGGGCTGGAACATGCCGAGGGTGACGCAGTTGAGCAGAATCACCAGCATGCTGACTCGCTCAAACCAAGTAAAGCTGAGGTTAAGGCTCATAAAACTCCCATAACATACATACATGTAATGCAATAATGTCACAGTACAATGGCATCAGCTTACCACAATGATACACTAACATATACAATAACAGGATAAATATTGTTTCTGTCCAAAGAAAAACAAGCAACTTCACAGGAGAAGGCAAAAATGTTCTTTGCTAGTCTTTTGATGAGATTTGATGCAGGGTTGGAGTATTTCTATTGGTCCATTCATCATGACAATGATCTGATTAAATACATTTTCTGATTTTCTCAAAAGTCAAAAATGACAAATTTGACATATGCTAATCAGTTTATAGTGGCCAAAAAACTTAATCAAGTGAAATATACTCTAACGAAATTGCTATGCAGTGCAGGAAATAAACAGATTAACCCAGCTATGAGATGGAGCAAAGAAAAAAAGAGAAAATAGACTGACAGTCATAAACAAAAGTTATAAGAACACCTTGTTCATTGCTTTTTTTTCTTTGTTGTGTTGGTTTTCTATGTTAAAAAAAGTGTTTCTCTTCTTTTCTGTAAGAAAAAAAAATATTAAATTAACTGTATCAATCAGATTTCTTTCTGCACCACAGGTTTGTACCATTTTTATGTATTTGCTGAGTTTAACATTTGATTTTATTTGATTTTTTCACCTCATTACGCTAAATTCAGCAAATAGACACTAAATATGTATTCAAATGTGCAGAATTATG
This sequence comes from Semaprochilodus insignis, assembly GCA_034552555.1. NCBI lineage: Eukaryota > Metazoa > Chordata > Actinopteri > Characiformes > Prochilodontidae > Semaprochilodus > Semaprochilodus insignis. The sequence goes on along the minus strand of CM067495.1, from coordinate 23,400,578 downwards.
TTTTCTGTAGAGGACTTATTTACTTATTTACATTTAGAAAAATGATTTAAAAAAGGTCATTTAACCAGGGATGCACAAACCCTCGCGCATGACGGTACCTTGCTGAATTCATAACGGATTGACTGCTAGCCATAAAGTGAAATAAGGATCGCAGAGCCTCTACAGCAACAGTGAGTTTGTAATTTTCATGGCTTGTGTACAGTTTTTTGTATCTATAGGAAATGAAAATGATATCAGAAGAGAAAGATAAATGCACTACATAATGTATATTTTTTGTATCTAAGTACTGTAAGGGACTTCGCACCTAAGTTTTTCACTCACCTTCACACCTGTGAAAATATGACGTGACAATAAAAGTGATTTGATTTGATTTGAGCACCTTCATTACCTTTATTATCTCTATAGAGGGGCAACTGAGCCCACCATGCTGCATTCTTCAATCTGTTTCTTCACAATGTTGAAAGTGTCAGATATCAGCAAACTGTCATGCATCAAACGTATCGCCTCAAAGATCAAAGGCCTCCCCCCCACAATACAACATGTCAAATCTAAACAATAAGGCTATTTTAAGAAGAGCTCCTACAATAGTACAAGACCACCATCACCCACTACACTCTTTCTTCACCTTACTTCCATCTAGAGGCTGGAGATGCAAAAAAGAGAAAACAGATTGACAGTCATATACAAAAGTTAAAAGAACACTCTGTTCATTGCATGTTTTGCTGGTTTTCTATGTTTCTTTTCTCTTCTGTAAGAAAAAAGTGATAATAAAATGAAATAAATGAATTAAAAAAATAAATAAACAAATCTTTCATGTTGATTTTTTTCCTTCAATATGCTAAATTCAGCAAATAGACACTAAATATTTATTATGTCACTTGACCAGGGATGCACAAAACCCTTGTGCATGACTCTACAGTGCTGAATTCATAATTCATGGCTCTCAGCGTTATAAGTCCTCAACAAGCTACCTATTAACCCGAAATAGATGTTCCACAATGCCCCCTTTTACAGGAAGTACCTGGTATGTTGCTTTATGTTGGTGCTGTATAACATGTGTGTATATATATATTTATATATACACACACACACAATATACACATGTATGTATTCTCACATCTGATTCATTTCTATCTTCTGTCTAATGTCTAATTGTTGAAAATCAAGAAATTAATCTGATCGGATTTACCTTGCAGACTTTAACACACATGCACACACATATTAGCACCCCCTTGAGATTTCCCAGCTATGGCTGAGTTGTAATTTAATCAAAATGTCTTTAATATTTTCCCAACATCATTAATTCTTTATCTATAGCACATTATAAGCGCATTCATGAAGATCTATAAAGTCTTTACAATGCTTTAAAATACTAGACATAAGCCTTTGTAACTGTGCGTAAATGTTCATAATCACACACATAAACTGGTATAACACAACAGTACAAGGCTTCATAGCACAGAAAGTGATATAATGCATTATAATGTATATATTTTTCCTGTTATTATTAACATTATTGGTAAAACCGGTATCATAAACTTTAATAACTAATGTTGTGCTCATTTGCACAATGCTTTATGAGGCTCCACAGTGAGGCCACTCTCTAATGTTCCTCAGTATCCTCAAAATGAAGTGCACATAACTTCTAATGAACACTTATAAGCCTTCATTACAGACTTTAAGTAAAGTGATGTTGATCAGCTCTATGAATGAATGCATTACGTGAATAAATGTGTCAAGCTGTTATGATACAGGTCATAACAATAAGGTTAAGTGTTATGTGTGTGATTATGAACATTTATGTACAGTTGCACAGGCTTATGTCAAGCATTATAAAACACGATAAATGCTTTATAGGTCTTTATGAATGCACTTATAATGCATTATGGATACCTGATTCATAGAAAGCATTTTCCACCTGTTTTGGAAGTCCCTTCAGTAATGCTGATACAATATATATATATTTGAACTTTGTACCATTTACAAAACCAAAACTGACTGCTAACTGATATTTTGCCACAAGCCAAACTAATTTTACTGTGCCTCCAAGCTGTTTTGTGTTGAGGCAGCTGTACAGAACTCCCTGATATCAAGAAAGCTGATCAGTTGTGGTGTCCTTCACACACCTCCACTCCTCATTGCTCGTAAGCGGCTCAACACAGAGCCATACAGAGACTCAGCATCTCGTTATTCAAGCACACTGAGATTCCTTAGATCAGAGTAAAGTCCAGAAATCCAGTTACCATATCTGATAATGAGAACTGGATTTTAGCACATAAAGGTGGCTTCCTTGGTGCATGTAGACTCCTGACTCTGATTTCTTTCGTTTTTTTTGCCCATATTCAAAAACTGGAAACAAGCAAGCAGTGTTTAAGACAGCAACTGCAAGACGGCAACAAAATACTTTGGGCACGATACTGAAACCAACCACATGCTTTAACTTTAAATAATATTCGTCTTCTTAACAATCTGTGCTCATATTTTCAGGCAAAGGTACTTGTTCTATAAACAAAGCTGCGGCATTAAGATTCATTCGTATGTTACGTTTATGTTGCGTATTATTCTGTGAGTTTACTGGCTTGCAGAAATACAGAAATACAATCGCTGCCTGCCTGCCTCCTGTACTTTCCCCATTATTTGATTACTCAAGTGCATGTCAATGCACTCACTGTTCTAGATAATCTAATAACAATATAATCTGGATTGTTTTTATGATGTTCTGCCAGCAGAAAGACCTCAAGCGGGCCTCAAAAGACCCTCGAAACCATTTATCCATGATGGAGGAGTTCTCTCTTGCACTGAAAATATAAACATAAAAGATTTTGCCGGTACCATATACACCCACTGGCCACTTCATCAGGTGCACCTCCTTGTATCTGCACTCACTGTCCATTGTATCAGCTCCACTGACCATATAGGAGCACTCTGTAGTTCCACAGTTACAGACTGTAGTCCATCTGTTTCTCTGTATACTGTATTACCCTGTTCTTCAGTGGTCAGGACCCCCACAGGACCACCACAGAGCAGGTATTATGTGGGTGGTGGATCATTCTCAGGACTGCAGTGACACTGACGTGGTGGTGGAGGTGTGTTAGTGTGTGTTGTGCTGGTGTGAGTGGATCAGACACAGCAGTGCTGCTGGACACCTCAGTGTCACTGGTGGACTGAGAATCGTCCACCAACCAAAACTATCCAGCCAACAGTGTCCTGTGGGCAGCGTCCTGTGGACAGCATTCTGTGGGCAGCACCCTGTGGACAGTGTCCTGTGGGCAACGTCCTGTGACCACTGATGAAGGACTAGAGGATGACCAACACTGCAATGTGCAGTAGCAGATGAGCTATCGTCTCTGACTGTACATCTACAAGGTGGACACAGTGTTTAAACACTCCAGCAGCACTGCTGTGTCTGATCCACTCACACCAGCCCAACACACACTAACACACCACCACCACGTCAGTGTCACTGCAGTGCTGGGAATGATCCACCACCCACATAATACCTGCTCTGTGGTGGTCCTGTGGGGGTCCTGACCATTGAAGAACAGGGTAATACAGTATACAGAGAAACAGATGGACTACAGTCTGTACCTGTAGAACTACAAGGTGCTCCTGTATGGCCAGTGGAGCTGATACAGTGGACTATGAGTGTAGATACAAGGAGATGGACCTAATAAAGTTGCCGGTGGGTGCATGTACATACATTCGCAACCCAACAAATGACTGACTGAGCTGTGTGCAAAATGTGTGCAAATTAATTCCACACGGTTAAAACATATTTCCTCAAAGTTACTGCCTTTAGCAGCTATAACGGTGTTGACCTAACACACTGTATGTTATGGCTATAGATTCAATCAAGCACATTTAAAAACTGCTCTTTAAAATGAGTTAGAAAAGCCTTTTCTAAGCTTCCCTACATCTTAGACATCCGTCCAAGGTCCTGCCACACGAGCAGGCTCAGCGAAGCTTCTGTGTCGTAATATGTGTGTAAAAGATTTCAATAGCATTTACATACACTGAAACACAGCTAAGTATATATTCCTTCATGGCTGCTAAATCGCTCTATTGCAGGGTCAAGACATAAATCATGGATTCAAACGGCGAGCTAAAATGACGAAACGGGAGGAACGCAGTATAAAAAATGGATAGCGATGACTTCTGCCAATGAATTATTGATGACGTTCCCAAGAGGATTCAAACAATACAAGACCCAATGGTTAAAAAGACCACGTGGTGTATTCAGGCACAATACCTTGTATCCTTTCATTGTATGGTATGCATATTTCAGACCCTTTATATGCAAGCATATTTCTCTTAGTTCTGATCTCACAGACTGCTATCTAATCTTTGCAGCCACAGATCCTCCTTCAAAACAGACTTCTCTTCCTCTTCAGAAACAGCAAATACATTGGAGCCCCAATGAAGAATCGGCAGGCGGGCATATTTTTGGCAGTGCTACTGTGCTACAAGACCGCATGTGCTAAATAGCTCAATATGTTCGACGTATGTCCCAGTGCTCCGTGTTTGTAAACCTAGAACTAGTCCTGGGGTAGCTGTGGGGGCTTACAGGCAATTCATTATCCAAACTACCCTGTATATTGTCGCTGTCCAAAGACAAACAAGTATCTCCAAAATGGCAGCTTTTCAGGAAAGGCCAGAAACCTAATTTAGTTTGAATGTAAGTCAATGGAACCAGACTTTTTTCCAAGCCATTTTGGGCCATTTCATGAAATTTTCACACAGTCTATATGGTAGGTCATGTGATCCAATGAGGCATAAAAGTAAAAATGGACAAAAATTGAGATGCATTTTTTTCTTTGGGCAGCAACGATATCCAACAGTATCCAGGTGGCCCTTCGAGTGAGTGGGCTCAGCTACCTACAAGCACACTCACTGCTGACACAAGTGCACACTAGGGCTGACCCGGATACCATTTTCTGGCCTCTGGAAATTTAGCACCACTTACAATGCTCTACGAGGTATAATGTGCTACATAATACCTTATAATAAGAGACATAAGCTTGTTTAATTACTTACAACTGCTTATAATTACATGCATAGGGCCTGGAAAGACCACTGATAATGCTCTATGATGCTCTATAATGTCCTGAAACAAAATTTCTTAAACATTCACTTCACTTCACTGAAAGCCTGTACTGACCTGGCATAAAGTGTTATGGTACAAGACAACATTAGTATTAATAATGTTCCTATTAGCATGCATTATAAGGTGTTACGACTGTGGCTTTATGATTTATTATGCATATCAATATAACTGCTTAAGGAATATCGTACAAGCTTATGCCGGGTATTATAAGGTGTTATGCATGCTACATAAGGCCTCATTTACATTTATAGTGCGTTATGAATACAGGATTCATAGGAAGTGATTGTATTGTTGTACCCTTATTTATTACCCTCACTTTTAAAGGAAAATGGAAACACTTTCTATGAATCCGGGATCCATAATGCATTATAAAGATCTATAAAGCATTCATGGTGCTTTATAATACTTGACATAAGCTTTTGCACATGAATTGTACAAATGAACATAAATGATCATAGCTCTGCACATAAACTATTACAAAACCACAGTATAAAGCTTCATAGCACAAAGTGACTAAATGCAATTTAACAAATATACGTATATCTAATACTATTGGTGAGACCAGCATAATAATGCCTAGTAACAAATATTGTGATGATTCATTATAATGCTTCATAATGATACATACTCTCAGATGTTCCTCAGTATCTGCAAAGTGAATATGATTTTAGAACTGCATTGAACATCTTATGAACACTTGTCTATGAATTAGTCCATTTTATTACAGGTTAATAAAGTAAGACTGTCTTAAATAAGAACTTCTACACAGAGCAATACCAGAATCGCTGGTTTGCACTTTGAACGGGGGTTAATTTATTGATTTATTGATACATTTTCACAAACTACATGATATCAGTTCATCAGTTCAGTACCTCTATATCTGCACTGAATGAGTAAACAGTTGGAGATTATGTCAGTGATCTCAGTCAATAAATGATTTATAGATCTTTATGAATCCACTTATAATGCCTTATAGATAACTGGTTTATAGAAAGTGTTACCTCTCAATAAATATATAGATTATAATGCATTATGTCACTTTGTACATTTATAAAAGCTTATGCCAAGTACAATAAAGCACTATAAATGATTTATAGATCTTTATGAATCCACTTATAATGCATCATGTATACCTGGTTTATAGAAAGTGTTATTCTCTCAATTAGTACTTAGATTAAAACGCATTATGTCACTTTGTGCTATGAAGGTGTGATTATGGACATTTATGTACAGTTAAAAAAGCTTATGTCAAATATTACAAAGCACTATAAATGATTTATAGATCTTTATGAATCCACTTATAATGCATCATGTATACCCGGTTTATAGAAAGTGTTACTGGATATATTAGATGAGTAGGTGTCTAGAAACCTAAACTGTACTCAATATCCACACAAGCCAAATATGATACAAATATGGCTCGTTGTTTTTGTAGCTCGTCTAATTGTCCCCCGACAGTAGTACAGAAGTGAAGCTAGCCCACCTGCTGTGAACGGATCAGGATTAAGTCATCTAAAGCACAGCTTTCAAAAAAGCTAAAAAAAGGAGCGTTTGTGTCAGTCTGTCTTAGATGGTTTCCCTCAGTTCTCTGCCCGACTGAAGCTCGGCTGGAATTTAAACGCTGCTCTGTTCTCTTTTTTTTATTTGCCTTAAACTGGGGCAACTTTCCCCCTCATCAAACATTCATTAAAAGCCCACGTTAATGCACGCAGTCAGCCGCAGCTCCCATAACGCACCATAAAGATGGTGATCACGATGATCATGGTAACAATAACGGCAGTGGCGGTGATGATGATGACGGCGATGACGATGATGGTCTTTGTCATAAATCCATCCCCGTATGAAAACGGCCTCTTTGAAACTGCGTCTCGCCAGCCAAGATTTCCCCGGTTTTAGCAACTTCCATCGCTTGATAGGCTCTCAAAGGCAGGCAGGGCCACGCTAACTATTGTGCCCAATGCACACATGCCTGTCAAAAAGCCTCAAAACTGCCAAAGTAAGTGCCCATAGGCTTCTGTCAACACGGATTTCAAGAACAGGAAATCATCCTCCGGTGCACATGTGCAACATACATCATACAAAAGTTCAGTCCAGATCTGCTCTCAAGCACTCTCACTCACAAAGTCATCCCTAAATCATCCTGTTTGAGCCTCAGCAGCTTTGGAAATGGACCATGCTAGATGGCTTTTGGCTGATTAGATCTAACCGGCGTTCTCTTGTAAGGCTTCCCGGACAGATTACAATTAAGCCAAACTCTAAAACGCAGAACCCAAAACAGCTGAATATATCAGCACTGGTGGCTGTGGGGACATATTCTCGTAGATCTCAGTTCTCTCGCTTTCGATGAACTAATCCCCAGCCCAACCACCCTAATGGAAATGGCAGTCAGGCCTGTAAATGGGTGGCAATGGGTATTGTTGCTTCATAGCAAGAAGGGCCTGGGTTTGATTCCCAGCTAGGAAGTCCGGGGACGGTGGGATGGTGGAGCAGTGGGCAATGCTGTTGCCTCACAGTAAGAAGAATCTGGGTTCGATTTCTAGTTAGGGCATCCAGGGACGGTGGAGCAATGGGCAATGCTGTCGCCTCACAGCAAGAAGAGCCTGGGTTCGATTCCCAGCTAGGGCATCCAGGGATGGTGGAGCAATGGGCAATGCTGTCGCCTCACAGCAAGAAGAGTCTGGGTTCGATTCCCAGCTAGAGTGTCCCGGGACGGTGGAGCAATGGGCAATGCTGTTGCCTCACAGCAAGAAGAGTCTGGGTTCGATTCCCAGCTAGGGCATCCAGGGACGGTGGAGCAATGGGCAATGCTGTTGCCTCACAGCAAGAAGAGGCTGGGTCTGATTCCCAGCTAGGGTGTAGGGGATGGTGGAACAGTGGGCAGTGCTGTTGTCTCACAACAACATAAGTCTGGGTTCGATTCCCAGCTAGGGCATCCAGGGATGGTAGAGCAGTGGGCAATGCTGTTACCCCATAGCAAGAAGAGGCTGGGTCCAATTCCCAGCTAGGGTGTCCGGGGATGGTCAGATGGTGGAGCAGTGGGCAATGCTGCTGCCTCACAGCAACAAGAGTCTGGGTTCGATTTCGGATTCCAAATGTTCCAAAGACATTTGGAATCCGAAGACATGCAGTCAGGCTGACTGGAGATGCTAAATTGCCCCACTAGCTGTGAGTGTGTACTTGAATGTGTCTGTCTGTCTGCTCTGTGCATCCTGTCCGGGGTATTTACTGCCTTCCACCCAATAAGCGCTTCAAAAGGATAACCTCAGACCAGTTCCTCTTTGAAGCATGGTGGAGGTAGTGCTAATGTCATGGGAATGTGCTGTATGACTACCAATCAAACAGGTTTCCTTTACTGATGATCTGTCTGCTGACAAAAGCAGTGCGTATGCTACATTACCTGCTCAGATTCAGTCAAGTGTTTGGACGGCCTTCCACTGTGCAGATAGACAATGACCGGAATCCCACTGAGAAAGCAACCCAGGACTCTTTTAAGGTAAACGAGTGGAATGTCCTACGATTGCCGTGTCAGTCACCGAGTCAGTCACCTGGCCTCAGTCCAACCAAGCATCCATTTGACTGACTGAAGACAAAACTGAAGGTAGAGCTCCCCAAGAACAAGGAGGAACTCGAGAACAAGCTGTAGTAAAGGCCTGGCAAAGCATTCCCAGAGAAGAAACCCGGCGAACGCTGCTGATAAAACTGTCATCACCCTAAATCTGATGCAACATCAGTTACAACACCTACAATCGATTGTAGTCTATCTCATAAAACATTATGAGCATATTAGACAAGGCTGAAAACAATGGGCCAGTGATGTGGGGAATAGCCAGAGGAACAGAAGAAAGATATGAAGACAGAGGAGCGGTCCCAACCAGCAGCCGGTGAGCTACTCATTTTTAATAACCATGTCATGTACATGCTACTTACATATGAGTCCAAACAACAGGAGCATTATGTTATATGCACCAGTATTATACGCACTATGGAGAAGGTTCTAGTATTGCAATTACTTAGCTACATATTCTGATATGCTCAGTCAAAATCAGGAACCACTGAACAAGTGTCTGTCATAGAACAATACACATATTTTCAGTTATAGATTTAATATAATTTTCTATATTTTATGTAGAGCTGAAAAAAAAAGACTGGCTTGAGCAGAAGTTCAGACGGACAGCCTTTTCTTCCTGCATCAGATTCTCCAGTGTGCATGGAAAGTGGTTTTAGCCTGTAATTCAAACTGCACAGTGTAATATTGAGATTAATCTAATATTGAGATGATTTCATGTTCAAACTGATTTTTTTAATTTGCAATTGATTTTACAAAGAAATTCTATTTACACATGTGACAAATACATTTACTTGTAAAAATTCATTTCTTGCCAGTTAAAACTTCTTTTACTGGTCCATATTTAACATGTACTTAGTGAAATATTCATTTCCACATTCTTGGGATCAAGAATCAAATATTTCCTGAATTTTCTTTTTCTGACATATATAAACTGAATTCCTGTGGTCAAGAAAAACAATAAAAATATATACATAATTCAACTTGAATTTACATTAGTAACAATTGTTACTGCAATTGTAATGAACTTGAAAAAGGCTTGCATTTCTATCAAAGATAGATAAAATATTTTTGTGCAGAAATATACATCTGCAATAAGTCATTTACAATTACACGTTTGTATTGTTATATTTTAGTTTTATAGATCATTTCTTGTCTGGTATCAACAGCATTTTCTGATTAAAACGTTACAATTTACACTTTCATGATTATAATTTACTGTTATTTGTTGTTATTTTTTATTTGTTTTTTTTGTTTTTTTCATTTCTTTCGTTGTCTTCCATTATTGGCAGCCATTATTTAGCGAGCTGCATATTTTGCATGTGGGTCGAGTTTTATGGCTCTTTATGTTAGTTTCTCCTTTAATTTGTCCCTCATCTATAAATATAAACACACCTAGTATGTTAGATTTTGTGTGGGCTTATGTACCTACCAAACACGGGTAAATTCATTGTCATGTGACCATTTAGCCCAAAGAAACCGGCTGTTTCTATTACTGTGGCTATAGGCATAGCATATACATATATACACTATTTCCAAAAGTATTCACTCGTCTGCCTTCACACACATGAAATTGAGTGACATCCCATTCTTAATCCATAGGGTTTAATATGATGTCGTCCCACCCATTGCAGCTATAACAGCTTCAACTCTTCTGGGAAGGCTTTCCACAAGGTTCAGGAATGTGTTTATGGGAATTTTTGACCATTCTTCCAGAAGCGTATTTGTGAGGTCAGACACTGATGTTGGACGAGAAGGCCTGGCTCGCAGTCTCCACTCTAATTCATCCTAAAGGTGTTCTATCAGGTTGAGGTCAGGACTCTGTGCAGGCCAGTCAAGTTCTTTCACACCAAACTCGCTCATCCATGTCTTTATGGAGCTTGCTTTGTGCACTGGTGCACAGTCATGTTTTGACTGGAACACCGGAATATGATGATTTGGAAGGATGAGTCAAATTTTTTGGGAATATAGCGTATGACGGGAATCCATGTGTGGAGCTAATAATAGCTAGATTTTTGTGACATCACAAAAGCCATAAATCCAAACCAGGCTGTTTACACCATACACCATTTATACAAGCGTTTATCCTACCACCTAAATGAGATCAGCCTTCCCATTCTGGGAAATGGCCAACGTTCTTTAAACAAAGCTCCGTCATTTTCCCGCACCGCGGAGATTCCTGGGGAAGATTTGCTGCTGCGAAGAGTCGAGCGGCTCGCAGTCTTACACGGATCTCACAAACAATTAGATTAAATCGGCTCAGCTCCACAAATGACACCGCGCCAGAGCCAGCAGGTTAAACGCAGGTGAACTGAGGTACTCGGGGATATGGAAGAAAACAGATTAAGAGGAAGTACCGCAGTTGTCATGCACTCGTTCTCCACCCCTTCTCTCAGACAAACACTCTGTGAGCATGCACAGGCCTGGTACATGTCATATCTCCTTTGTGTATAATGTGTATACACTGTGAGCAAACACTGGTGCCGGACTACTGAAGCTGTGAACAGCACACACTGGGAGACACAGACAAGCACACACACACACATGCACACATAAATATGTATCCATCATCTGTCATCCAATATCAGCAATCCCCTCTAGTGTCTGTCAAAAGTGGGTTTTTGCTGCTTCCTGTCTGTGTGCGCGTGTACGGGCACGTGCATGATGGGTAGGAACCGAATCTATGCCTAAGCACGACACTTACTATCCCTTCCACACCCTGGTATATACCTTATAGACTTCTCCTGATTACAGGGAGCCTTTCCATGATGACCTGCTTCCAGAGCTCCTATAAGGGCTCCAGACTAGCACTGTCCCAAGGACATCTAAAACAGGGATGTTTACCTTTAAACAGGGATATAAAAAGGGACACTCATTCACTCATACCTATATAACATGCTCCGATACCAACAGCCGATACTTGCTGAAACCTTGCCAACTCTATACTGCGGTGCCAATGAATAAACATCTCGAACTGGCAGTGAACAAGGGTCTGGAAGGGGTCTGGAAGGCCACAGTAGTCCAATGCCAGGTCGAAGGTCACTTTAAGCATCCTAATTTAATTTATTTTAAGTATTCCCTAGCTTAGAATGAGCTCTTCATATCTCTATAGGATATAGGGTCGTCTTCCGACTGAGGCTGCCATGTTGCTACGGCAGCCCAGAATGGACAAACTGCAAAATGACAGTAGAAAGTGCCTTTCACGTTTCGCTTAGTTACAGTGAAGTGGTAGCTTGAATTTGGTGCCCCTATAGCACCAGCTGGAGGACAATCCTTGCCGAGTTGTCCTACCATTTCTAGCTAAGTGCATAAAACTTTCTCTGGGTTTGATTATTACTCCTAGTGAAAAACCCACAGCTTCTTATTTGCCACCTTTTGTTCGAATTTACTCATTCCACCTTAAATGACTGCAGCAGTTATTGTAATATAAGGTAATCGCAGCACCATTTAAGGTGGAACAGGAAAATTGGAATGAGAAGCTTAAGCATAATGGGTTTGCACTAATTATGGGGCTGGGAATATTTGTCAGGGTGGTTCTATACTGGCATACTGGGACAACAATACTGATTGTCAATTTCAGCGGTAGTCATTAGGGAAGCAAGACAGGAACAGTCAGATTCATGCTCCAAACATGCAGTTTTATGATACCAATAATGTGAACCTCCTCTGAGGCTGCACTTCATTTGATTCATGTCTTTAATTCAGGCAACTGATTTTACGTTTATGCTTATGCGTTCCAAGTACAAGTTTTAAAGAGCAAATAATGGTTATTATTTGAGACTTTGGCCAATAGAAAGTAATGGGAATGCTCTTGCGTGTTGCATGTGTGTTTCTGTTAGCCCACACAGTGTGAGGTTTGGGTTCATTTGTGTCATCTGCCAATTTTAAATGTAGAGAAATCGTAATTGGCTGTAAAAAAATTCAGGCATATTCAGGCCTGTTGTACATTCTGCTCAAGGACTGACATTCAACGTTGAGCACTAACATAGAAATTACTGACATTTGCCGGGTCTTTTAGGTTGAAAGGGCAGTCCAAAACGCATGAACAGAAAATAAACAGTGAGCTTCCGTTCTGTAAATCGTGGTTTCCTTTGGTGTAGTAATTTTAGGGGAGGAAAATAAAGCGGTCCAATCAAAACAAGCTTTGTCGGAGGTTGTGAGACAGTCTTATGGCAGTTCTATTCAGTTCATCAACTGGATGAATGCTAACAAGCATATCACATATGGACAAAGCAATAGTGGTCAGCAGTACGGTGCTGTAGTCTTGCACATGGGCATTCAACTGACATACCCTTGTTGCCACCGCGCCTTGATAATTGCATAACAGGATCACTCTGCTACAGAGTCACTCAAGGACTCACGTCTGTTCATCTCAGTAACAGGGGTGCACAAGTGGAACCGGCTGTTTTGTACAATCAGCGATCAACCGGTTCGTTATTTCTGTTTTAATCGATCTGTTTTGCTGTTGTTGGACATACATAGCAAGAACCAGGTAAGCGCCATATGTCAGTGCTGCTATACCCAAACCCACTATACCAAAACGTTGACTCATTGTGGTACATGGCCGTTTGCCAGCTGCAACGTAGCCCTACTTTTGATTCCTGTTATTGGAACAGGCTCTCAATTTGGCTCTAAAGAGATCAGAACCTGCCAGGGAAATTCAAGCACGGTGCGCCTCCAGCACTACAAAGTCTACTGTACTGCGTTTCGTCTGCCATGTTTTAAAGAAGCAAAATCACAGTGACTCACTCAAGAAATACTAGCAAGTCGTCTACCATAGCGGGGACACCTATTCACTCTGAATCTTCCACCCCGTCAAGTGATTCTTGCACAATAAAGATGCTGTGCAAGTCTACCGCTGCTACTGTCATATTTTCATCTCCTGGTAATGATTTGAACATCATCACGACTGTAGCTCAGAAGGAATTTAATCTCCTCTGTATGAGTTATCTCACTGCTTGCTGTATGATTGGCCTTAACGATGTGTGAGAGACAAACAGAGGGAGCAGTGAGATGGGTTTATCTGAGGGGCTGATATGAAAGAAAGGGAGAAAAGGGAGAGGGGGGGATGAGAGAGAAAGAGTAGATAAAGAGAAAGAGAGAGTCTAAGGGATTGATACAGAGGAGAGGCGGGGGGTGGAGGGGGCAAAGAGAGGAAAAGGGAGATAAAGTGACTGAGATCAAGAGCCAGACAAAACAGAGACAGGGAAAAAAGAGGGAAACCAATTACGGTAGCTTCCGATTCTTGCGTTACCATGGGAACCTCCCACTGGAACTCCGTGGGAAAGAGCAGCTTCGGTCCCTTAGGACACACACACACACACACACATACACAATAACACACACACACACACACACACCAATCACATATTCACGTCGGGTTTATTAAATCCAAGTAAACCTCTGTGCTTCCAGACTGGCCCACTGAGATGATGATGTTAGAAAGCAGCAGATCTTTAAAGGACTTTAAAGTACAATTAGTTTAGATTTACAGTTGGACTCTGTTGCAGCTCCTGAGATGAATATTAAGAGGAGCTGCAATATTTCTAGCCCGGAGATGTCCAGGGTCCAAGTCTGAGTTTGAATCTGAGTAAAGTCTCAAGTCTTTGAGGTGTAAATCCGAAAGAAGCCTCTTTTAGATGCAAGTCCATGATGAGTCTGGAGTCTTTGGGTTGTGAGTCCGAGACAAATCCTGAGTCTCTGTGGTGTCTCTGAGTCATCCTGAGTCTCTGTGGTGCAAGGCTCTGAGGAGTGAATCCGAGTGAAGTCTCGAGGTGTCCAAGTCCAAGACGAATCTCGAGTCACTGGGTTGCAAATCCAAGATGAGTTTCATGTTTCTATGGTGTGAATGTGAGATGAGTTGTGAGTCCGAGACTGCGTCAAGCCTCAAGTCTCTAGGGAGTAAATCTGAGTGAAATCTTGAGACTCTGAGGTGTGAGTCAGAGTTGAGTTTTGAGTCACTGGGTTGCCAGTCCAAGATGAGTCTCAAGTTTATTAAGGTGTGCACTTGAGACAAGTTTGGAGTCTTTGGGTTGTGAGTCTCTAGGGTTTCTGGGGTGTAAATCTCGAGTCTCTGAGGTACAAGTCTGAGTCAAGCCTGAGGTCTCTGAGGAGTGAATCCGAGATGAGGATCAAGTCTCAGGTGTAACTCTGAGACAAGTCTCAAGTCACTGGGTTGCAAGTCCAAGATAAGTCTTTAGTTTCTGAGGGGCGAGTGTGAGACGAGTCTCGAGTCTCTGGGTTGTGAGTCAGAGTCAAATCTTGTGTCTCTAGAGCATGAGTCTCAAGGAGCACGTCAAGCTTCAATTCTCTGAACAAAGTGAAGTGACGAATCTCTGAGGTGAGTCAAGTCTTGAGTCTCTGAGGTGTGAGTCCAAGTCTTTGAGTCTCAAGTCTGAGTCAAATATTGAGTGTGCTCGTCTGAGTTGAGTCTTTGAGGTGTGAGCTCATAAACAGTCTCTTGGTTGTGAGTCCATGTCAAATGTTGAGTCTCTATGGTGCAAGTCTTGACTCTCTGAGGTGTACATCTGAGTTGAGTGTCTGGGTTGAGAGTCCAAATCGAGTCTCAAGTCTCTCAGTTGTAAGTTGAGTCTCCAGGTTGCTGAGACAGGTTTTGAATCCCTGAGATGCAAGTCAGAGTTGTGTTTCGAGTCTCTAGGTTGTAAGTCCGAGTCCGGTCTTGAGCCTCTGGGGACCTGCTCTGAGTTGAGTCCAGGTCTCTAATATACAGGTCTGAGTGAAGGCTGAAATCTGTGGGAGGCAAGTCCAAGATAAGTCTTTAGTTTCTGAGGTGCGAGTGTGAAACGAGTCTTGAGTCTCTGGGTTGTGAGTCAGAGTCAAATCTTGTGTCTCTAAAGTGTGAGTCTCGAGGTGCAAGTCAAGCTTCAAGTGAAGTGACGAATTAGGTTGCAAGTCCGAGTCCGGTCTTGAGCCTCTGGGGACCTGCTCTGAGTTGAGTCCAGGTCTCTAATATACAAGTCTGAGTGAAGGCTGAAATCTGTGGGGGGCAAGTCCAAGATGAGTTTTGAGTCTCTGCCGTCACCGAGTCTCTAGTTTATAGTAGAGAATTTCAGTCTTGTTGTTTGCTGTCAGGTTCAACACGGTTTTAAATAATGAATCCACTAAATCCACAATAACTAGGATGCTGAACTGCAACATGCTCTTGTTATTCCTGGAAGATGAAGCTTGTTTGCTTCTAGGAATCTCTAAACCATACGGCCATGTTTATACACTGGCAAGCAAAAATATAAAACCTCTTCCACAAAGAAAGGGACCTCAGCTATATTTAAAATATTACATAAACTAGCCGAGGCTAACACTGTCACTCACTAGAACGGTCCACACTCGGCCTCCTTCTATTACCTGACCTACAGTGTTCAGCATTCTGTAAACACACAAACTCAGAAGATCCTTTCTCCCCTGGCTATTATCTTCCATTACGAGAAGCTTTGCTTCCATCTAAGCAAGCACACGCACCTAGATTCACTGTGCCTGCGGGGCACTGTCTGAACTGGCTGGAGAATATCTTTATGAAATATGACGCAGCAAGCTTGTTTATGCAGTAACACTGAGCAAAATGGGGGGGGTGAAAAAAGGGAGGAGTCAAACTGCTTTATTTTTGTATCAAATATTCATAAAAGCCTAAACTTTAGCATCCCAATTGACCCGTCTTACCAGATTACCAGGCATATTAAAAAAGTGGACAAGTTGTTTGTAGGTATGTAACGGTAGGCAGAATTCAAGGTTTTGGGTCACACCACGGTTTGGACACCATGCTTCGGCACGTGTTTGGTTCAACAGGGTCCTTTGCCACTACATACGGGGAGCCTAACTGATGAAATGTAAATGCCAGTTGCTTCGGTGATGTTTCTGGCCCTGTTTGCTTTCACTTCTAGAGGCTTCTTGAAGGCAGCATGCATAAGTATTTGGACTAGCTCCTAGCTCTTGTGATTGGCACATCTGGGCGATGCTGTTGAATATATATGAATATATGAATATTAGCATGTTCAAAGTGTTTCCGCACCTATACCCTACAACTGTCAAACAACGCTGACAACAGTGTACTTGTCCAGAGGACTTGCTCTTCATCCACACAGCAGATTTGAAAGAAGCACGCAGGTCTTCTAGCTTCTGCACTCACTATAGTGTGCCTGACTCAGAGTCAGATGTCAATCAACTTGAGCTAAGCTTGGCATGGCATGTTGCTACCTTGCTAGCAACTTACATTTTAAGGATTCTGTGTGGAGCTCACACCAACAAACATCACTGCAAGGGTCCAAGTCTGAGTTCACTCCCAAGTCTTTGAGGAGTGAATCCAAGTAAAATCTCAAGTCTCTGAGGTGTAAATCTGAGTGAAGCCTCGAGACTTTGAGATGCAAGTCCATGATGGGTATGGAGTCTCTGGGTTACGAGTCTGAGTCAAACCTCAAGTCTCTGACCACATTTAGTTGACGAACAAACATCACTCCAAGGGTAAGTTCTAGGCAACTAAAGGCCTCTTTTGCAAGGGATAGTGTTAATGTTCATGAGTCCACCATCAGGAGAATGCTGAACACCAATGGTGTGAATGGTAGTAAGAGCTAGTTAAGCTAAAGCACAGCTTCCACATGGTGGAGTTAGTTGTAACAAAGTATGACACCAAAGGTAAACAATAACAGAGGTTCATATCCTCCAAATCATGTTTTCATTTGGACTTTTATGTGCTTTTATGCATATGAAGAAAAATGCAATTAAATTTACATTAATTTAATTTAATTTAATTTAATTTAATTTAAAATAGAATTGTGCTGAATTAACTATGTTTACATTATTTCATCACACTTCTCAGTGACTGTTACAACTAGCCCTTTCCATCTGTTACAATTAACCCTGTCTGTGGGGCAACGTTTGCACTTACTCAGCTTTCAGCTGAATTGTGCACAAACTGCAGGTGCTAGAAACAAAGTGTACGTTTTATGCTTGTGGCAGAGACGTGTAGGTTGTTAGTATCTAAAATATTAATCTTGTTCAAACGCTTGTTAAGAAACTAAATGTGCAAGGTTGGGCTCCGCTCCATTACCACACACTGAAAGTTTACTGAGGGAATACAGCAGGTACTGCATTGCTGGTGGAGTGTTTTCAAAGTGCTTACCACTGCACTAAAAACTCACACTGCAGTTTTTCCAGGGTTCTGGTAGCATTTAATGTCCATGGGAAGAATGAAGTAGAAAAGTGTAAATGGAGATAACATTCTAGAACAATGTGTGTGCGGAGAACATTTTAGAAAAGTGCAAATGGGGGACAATATTCTAGAACAGCGTGAATATGGGAGAACGTTCTAGAGCAGTGTGAATAGGGGGACATTTTAAAACAGTGTTAATGAGGAGAACATTCTAGAGCACTTGAAGGGAAACTTGGATAGTACAAATTGGAGAGAACATTCTGGAACACTCTAAATAAGGGACACAATTCTAGAACACTGTGAATTTGGAGAACAAAGAAGAAAAGTGCAAATGGAGGAGAACTTCTAGAAAAGTGTGAATGTGGAGAACATCCTAGAACACTGTAAATGGGGAATAGCATTCTAGAACAGTATGAATAGGGGAGAACATTTAGGACAGTGTCAATGGGGGGATAATGTTCTAGAACAGTGTAAATGGGGAATACATTCTAGAATCGTGTGAATGAGGCAGAACACTCTAGGACAATGTGTTCAAAGTGCTTACCACTGCATTAAAAACTCACACTGCAGTACATTAAGAACCACACTTTTTCAGGGTTCCAGCAGGTCTTTTTTGTCCAGGGTTCTAGTAGCATTTAATGTCCATGGGGATAATAAATTAGAAAAGTGCAAATGGAGACAGCATGGGGAGAACATTCTAGAAAAGCAATGTGAATATGGAGATGTTTTAGAACAGTGTTAATGGGGAGAACATTCTAGAGCACTTGAAAGGAAACCTCGACAGTACAAATTGGAGAGAACATTCTGGAACACTTTAAATGAGAGACACAGTTCTAGAACACTGAATTTGGAGAACAAAGAAGAAAAGTGCAAATGGAGGAGAATGGGGAATAACTTTCTGGAAATGAGACAGAACATTTGAGAACAGTGTGAATAGACAGGATACTGTAGGACAGTGGGAATGGGGAGTATATTCTAGGACAGTGTAAATGGTGGATAACATTCGAGACGATGTGAATGGGGAGAACAATTTAGAACAATATGAATGGAGATAGCATTCTAGAACATTGTAAATGAGGCAGAACATTCTAGGACAGTGTGAATAGGGAGAACATTCTAGGACAGTGTGAATAGGGAGAACATTCTAGGACAGTGTGTTCAAAGTGCTTACAACTGCAGTACATTAAGAATCACACTTTTTTCAGGGTTCCAGTAGGTCTTTTTTCCAGGGTTCTGGTAGCATTTAATTAATGCAGGCTAAATCTGAAAGGCTAGTGAGCCAGAAAACAACGTATTATCTCTGATTTGCACTCATTCTCTCTCTGGCATATACACACCATCGCACACTCATTAACAATGTTATTTCCTACTGCGACCAGTCAGAGTGGAAATCACAACAACAACACCAAACCTTACAGCCAGAGCACCTAACAAACACCAAAAGTCCACACGCCAGGCTGGAGAACCATACTGGAGAACCAAAAATTTGAGGACAGTGTGAATAGACAGAACATTGCAGGACAGTGTAAATGAGGAGAACAATCAAGAACAGCCTGAGTAGGGAGAACATTGTAGAATAGTGTGAATGGGGAGAGCATTCTAGAACAATGAAAAACATTCTAGGATCATGTGAATGGGGAAAACACTCCAGAACAGTGTGAATAGGCAGAACATTGTAAAATAGAAGAGAACTTTGTAGAACAGTCTGAATGGGGAGAACATTCTAGAACTGCGTGTGAGAGAGAATTCTGTAGAACAGTCTGAATGGGGAGAAGATTGTAGAACAGTGTCACTGAAGCAGAACATTCTAGAACAGTGTGAACAGACAGAACATTCTAGAACAGTGTGAATAGACAGAACATTCTAGAACGGCGCGAATGGGGAGAACATTTGAGGACAGTGTAAACAGACAGAACACTGTAGGACATAAAAGGCCTCTGTATACACACTGATGATATCTGATGACATCACTCTATTGCCCAGATCTACGGCGGTGTGTCCACGTATGAGTCCTAACTCTGTAATTAATCTCCTGTACAGCAGCTGCACAGCGGAACAGAGGACATGCTGCACTGGAGCAACATGTAGGTACCGCAGGCAGAGACAACAGGTAACGTTAATGGAGAGCACAGAGAAACCTCTAAATACCCTCCTCCTCAGAGGACACTCGGACACAGCGATGCCCCTCAAACACATTCACCCCTGTATGGCACCATGGGAGCTCCGAGGTCAGAGTGGGACAAACTGATGGATGATGCAGGGCTGAGGTACTTGCCAACAACTGGATTGGACACAGACACACACACACACACACACACACACACGTGCACAGTCATTAGTGTGGCTAACGTGGAAATCTTCTTGTCCTCTTTTCCATACCTTTATACTTCATTCCAACAACACACACATTAACTGGTTTAATGAAGCCTAATAAATACTTGAAAGTAACTGCAAAATAATTACATAGTTATTACAAACTAACTACATAGTAATTACAAAGTAGTTACACAGTAACTATAAAATAATTACATAGTAATTACAAACATTCTGCATGCTAATAGCGCCCCCTATTGGAGAAACTCAGACTGCTAGTTGGGACTTCCAAAGCCACATGCTAAAAAAATTACAACTTAATTATTTAAAACAAGCTGTTTAAAATGGTCCTCTGGTCTTCTGTCCTTGTCAACATGGCAATTTATCACCTTGGAAGTACTGCCAACATTATTACGTTAATTCAAAAGTATTAAAAATATATACAAAATATAATATATATTTAGCAAAATATATATTACAACGAACCCTGTTCTCTCGGTTACAGTTTTCATCAGAGTGTGTCCTGACTTATAAATATTGGTACTGCCAACAACTGGATTGCACACACACACACACACACACACACACACATGCATACTCACACAGTCATTAATGTGGCTAATGTAGAAATCTTCTTGTCCTCCTTTCCGTACCTTTATACGTCATTCCAACAACACACAAAAGCATTATTAGTCAGCTGTTGTGCAGGGCTGATTGCATCCAGGAGCCTCCGTTGTCTTGCTGCAGGCATGATGGGAAATGAAAGCCATTAATTGCGCCCATCTGCTGTGAGCTAAGGCTAAAGACCAAAAGTCCCTATAGTACATGGTTACTTACAAGCAGCCACCTAGAGCTTGAACCCTCAACAGTTTTACCACACCTTCATTCATTCATTCATTCAGCCTCCAGGCCCCTTATTATTCTGGTTTGTGGGGAGTGCTGGAGTCTATCCCAGAGCTTATTGGGAGGAAGGCAGGAAATGCCCTGGACAGGCCATGTGGTGTGTACATGTTTCTCTGGCGTTAAAAACTGAAGCTGAATGTTGTTTCCTGTTTCCTCTTATGTAAGATTAATCAGTATCACTAACATTCATGGTCGACTTGGTTGAAACAACGTATGTGTGTGTGTGTGGGGGGGGGTTTGGGTTGGGTGCAGGACCCCACTGCTGAGTGATACAGTAGTCACCACGGTGGTTACTCAACAGCGCTTTCAGGAAACGCAGCTCTGGACCAACATTTCCTCTGTAGACTGTAAGTGACTACATAGCAGCAGATGAGTGATCACTGAAAGAAGCCCGGCTCAGCTATTCAGGTAAGCGGCTCCTCTTAGTGTGCTTTTTCCATGGAATTCTGCCATTACGGATTTAGCCGTGCTGTTTTTAAGGGCAGGTTCACAAGGGGCCCATCGAACCAGCATTCATACTACTATCATTTTCATATAGTATAAATATAAAAACATAAAAAACATTCAAAAACATGAATATATCCAGACTTTTCCAACTTTGCAGCTAAAAGCTAGAAAACAGATTAAAATAGGTCTACAATGAAGTGTCGAAGGCTGACAGATGATTTAAATGGTAATGAAAATAAGAAATATTTAATAGTCGCTTGTTTCCTATACTTTCCAGTGCCGGTCAGCCCAGATGTGCTCAAACAGTGGAATGTTTTGAAAATGCTGTAGTATTAAGTGTGGCCTGTAGCATTAACCAGTTTAATGAAGCCAAATAAATAATTTAAAGTAACTAGAAAGTAATTACATAGTAATTACAAAGTAATTACAAAGTAATTACACAGTAACTACAAACACCAAAGTGTTCTGCATGCCAATAGCAGCCCTACTGGAGAAACTCAGACTGCTAGTTAGGACTTCCAAAGCCACATACTAAAAAAACTGTGACAGACTCTGGAATTCAGTTCTAGATGCTTTTGGAAAACCAGGAATGATCATATTTTCATACTTTTACAACTTAATAGTTTAAAACAAGCTGCTTAAAATGGTCCTCTGGTTCTTCTGTCCTTGTCAACATGGCAAATTATCACCTTGGAAGTACTGCCAACGTTATTTTGTTAATTCAAAAGTATTAAAAATGGCAAAATATATATTACAACGAGCCCTGTTCTCTCGGTTACAGCTTTCATCGGTGTGTGTCCTGACTTATTAATATTAAACACACTCTCAAGTGTGTTCCTCTGCATGCTACCGTATTTACCTAAAAGATAAGCAGACCGACATTATTACAGCCCAGCTGTTCCTTCCCTGCATCCCCAACCAGATATCCGCTCAAGAACCCTTACAGAGACTCAATCAAAACAAATCAGAATACATAACCCTAGCTGCTGTAAGTAAAACCCGATCCGTTACAGTGCATGAGACTCTGAGACTGACAGTGTTTCCTCCAGCCCAGCACATCAGACTCAGCCCATGAAAGGCTTGATAATTAGCTGATACACTGAATTAGGTGCTGAAGCACTGAATGCTCCAGGGAGTTGGGAGCTAGGAGGGAACGATCGAATGGCTTTAATTACTAATAAAAACAACAGACAGTGTTTTTCAAAGCTCTGCAGATCCAGCAATACACTGAAGACCCGTTAACAGTTAGCTGTTCCTGAAGAACACCGAGCGTATAACAGCTGTCAACATGACTCAAGGCCCTTTTCCTGATATCTGCTTCATTTGACCCATGGCTACCCAACCCTCCATCTTCCCAGCCCTAATTTGACGCACCTGCCTGTCTGGAGTCAGGGCTTAGCATCTTTGATCCGAGCTAAGCTTTTCAAACATTAGCAAGCTCCGCTTAACTGGAAACTTGAAGGCGCTGGAAACTCGACTCCTCAAATTAATCTGATTTATACATGTAACAGATTGGCGGGTCTTTCTCAGGAGAGACCAAGCATGGGCCGAAATGTTCAACCAGTAGCCAAAGTTATAAAGGGCATTTCCAAACATCACTGTTCACAAGTGGATCTCAAGGGTAGAGGCTCTGTGCTACTTATCATATCCCATCATAAGCTCACCAGACAAAAGACTAGTCACCTTGTGTATTTAAGCTGGTAGTAACTTCAGGCTCCCACAGATGGTGCTGAACGAGGATGATGGGGCTATAAATACCTGCGGGGTGTGAGTGACGGGATCCATAGATTGAGAAGAGGTGCTACAGTGCAGGGAATGTCTCATTCCATGTGTGGAAAATGGCTCCGAAGCAGATGTTAATGATTGGCTAAAAGGAGTGACTGCATTTGGGCGTGCCAAAGACCATAGTGGGAAGGAAGTAGCTGAATCTGTAGGTGTATGGAAGCGTACGGTCACGGTTAAGAGTGTCTGAACACTGAGGTTGACTGCATCCAGAAACTTGTCCAGTCCATGCCAAATCCAGTCACAGTTGTTATTGGTGCTCAGTGGATGTATTACACGCTATTAGGAATGTTCCAGTAACAAGTGACTCATTTCCGGTGACCTTATGTCCATTTTCATAAGCATGATTCTGGGAAACATGGAGAATTATGCAAGTCATGGGAGAAAAGGTCATTTGGTAATGGATTATAGGAGCATCACCTGGATTCTAAAACATTTTTGTTTTGGGACAGAGGATTACCTTGGCACCGATCGTGTCTCTGTGGCGTATGGGCCCAGCACGGGAGTCAAACTTGATTCCTAATCCTGACAACAACACACAGTAGGACAGTTGCTGCCTTCCACCATGTCTTTTAATAAGTGCTGTGTTAGAAAAAAAATTATTACATATACATATATATATATATATATGTCACCAATACAAACGCAACTGTATGTACTTTATTGCAATTCATACAAGATCAAACTCAGTCTCAGGTTTTGCACAATAGAAGTCTGTTCTGGTGACTATGCATAAATACAAGCACACTGGGAAATATCACCATCTCCAGATAACAAATACTCCTACTTTCAGATACTGTACACACCAGTAGATGTAAGCCCACCAAACAAATTGTCACCCTGTAATACCTCCACCAATAACCAATAACAGCTGGGATTGGATTGGGCATGGACTGGACAGGTTTCTGGATGTAGGCCACATCAATGTTCAGGCACTCTTGCTTCAAAGAATTGTGCAGTTGGGCTAAATTTGGTGGATGCCATCCCTTTTGGTTTACTGGTTGGGATCTTGCAGGTTAGTCCAGATATGTGAATGCACCTGAATGCAGTACTGGGCAAAAGTCTCAGGCTGAAATTTCAATCCAAGTAGTTGCATGTCTTGAGCTGATTGCAATGCAATTTCAGTGCAACTTGAGAACTACAGAAAGCAATTCGAAGACAATTTGAATTTGCCAAGAGTCATCATTTTTTCCCAGCTCTCTTTAAGCCAAAAGATTTTGCCTTGAAGGAGTTAAAGTTTGACATTTTCAACCTGCATTAAATCTAGACTGAAAAAAAATGGAGGTAAGCTGTTTGACTGTATGACTGTAACTATTATACGGAGAGCTTCTTTGGCAACATTATGAAATCACACCTCTATAAGCTTGTTGGACAACCTATTCCAAATACATGGGCATTAATATGAAGTCCCCCATGTGGCTTTATTAGCCTCCACTCTTCTGGGAAGGCCTTCTGGGAGTGTGTCTGTGGGATTTTGTGCCCATTCAGTCAAGAGAGCATTTGTGAGGTCAGGCGCTGATGTTGGACAAGAAGGCCTGGCAAAAGATAGCAGCATTCCAGGCCATCACCAAAGGTGGCCAGTGGCGATGGGGTCAGGGCTCTGTGCAGACCACTGGAGCTCCTTCTCACCAATCTCCTTGAACCATGTCTTTATGGACCTGGCTTTGTGCACAGGTGCCCAGTCCTGCTGGATTAGGAAAGGGTTCTTCCCCAAACTACTGCCCCAAAATTGGAAACACGTAATTGTCCAAACAGCCCCAGTCCCCATTATCCCTCTTCCACCACACTTTACTGTTGGCACTTTACACTCCGGTAGGTAGTGTTCTCCTGGATTCATCCACCACCCCCAGGTTCATCCATCAGGCTCCCAGTCTCATTCATCACTCCAGACCACACGCCTCCACCGGTCCAAAGAGAGGTGATGGCGTATTTTACATCACTCCAGCCGATACTTGGCATTGCGCATAGTGATCTTAGGTCTGTGTGCAGCTGCCACGGAAACCCATTTCATGAAGCTCCCAACACACAGTTCCTGGGTTGCTTCCAGGAAGGGTTTGGAACTCTGTAGCGCACTACACACTTCAATGCTCACAGTACTAGCACTTACAGTTCATCAGGGCAGAACTAGCAACTAAAGACATTGAGCTCTGAAGTGCAACTCATGCAATTGTGAGGGGTTGTCCACATACTTTTGGCCAGGTACCGTACTTGCATCAGCTAAGCCATCTGAAGTATACTGAGATTAACTGATCTTCTACACAGCACCTTCCAACTAAAATGGAATTGCTATTTAGACACTGATACTGAATTTCATCTGTGCCGTCCAACGCTCGACCCAACTGGGGAGCGACGTTCCCCACACCTCCACCTTTCATCTAACCATCACAACATCTCTGTGTGTGACAGTCAACAAGAACAGACCTGCCTTCTGGTCACTGAGCAGGAAATGTCTAAAAAGTGACCCCAGCCCTGAGTGCGCAAGAGCTTTCACAGAGCCTGAGTGTGTACGTGCTGTGGAGAGAGGAACGGGGAAATCGGAGCGATATTGGGGAGTTAATTAAATGGGTAAATGTCACACAGTATTAGAGACAAGCTGCTCCCTCCCAGTTTCTCTCTCGCACACACACACACAATTAAGTACGAGCTCCAGGAGGTTTATTAAAGCAGAGGAGAGAAGCAGGTAGACAAGATGACAACTGCACGTGTGTACGTGCACACAGAGCGGAGTGGCTGAGGCCGTTACAAACCAAGGAGGACATCAGAAACAAAGGAACACGTCCTTCTAAGCAAATATACTGTGTCAGAAAACTTAGTGTTCCAATCCCCACCGTAATCAACCCTAGAGTGTGGGCTGTGGTGGTCTATCTGTCAGCCCTTTTTGACCAAAAGAACCCTGGTTCTCGAACTGGTTATGTTCAGTCTTCATGGGCTATTCCGGGAACTGGCCTGCGTTCGCACCAGTTTTTATTGGAACCAAGGAACGTCAAAGGATATGACATCAATCTCAACAAAGGGCGCTGCACAGTGGAAGTAAACAGTAATACCAAGATGGCGGAGTGTATAGATTACCTGCGAGTGTTTGTGCTGTTATTCCAGATGTTTGTTTATATCCAGAAGGAAGCATGGATCAACTACTGGTTATCAACTACTGATAACCACTGGGTGGCAACATTGTTGCCTTCTTTTGCCTCAACGTCTGACGCCCACGGATGTCGTCATGGTTCATGCTGAGATACTATTCTTTAGTTCCAGCTGGGAACAAACTTTCTAAATTATGTACCCTATTAGCTGCTTGTTGGTGGTGTTGAGTATTCAGTTTCTGTGATAACACTTTCACGTTTCATTTGCTTTTTATTTAGTCTATTTCAAGTCTATTCACTGACAAGTACCTTATTTACTATGGTATTCACATAGAATACCTTCCATCAGATTTGACTCCAAATTGTTTTAGTCCTTGATGAGTCCATGAAGAAACCTTGTTAGGTTTTGCTATTTTGGGAATATTTAGCCCAAACTGTGTGTTCTGATACAGAACTACTGCCCATCCTGTGTGTTCTGATACAGAACTACTGCCCATCCTGTGTGGTCTGATGCAGTCCTACTGCCCATCCTGTGTGTTCTGTGACAGAACTACTGCCCATCCTGTGTGGTCTGATACAGAACTACTGCTCATCCTGAGTAGTCTGATACAAAACTACTACCCATCCTATGTGTTCTGATACAGAGCTACTCTCCATCCTGAGTGTTCTGATACAGAGCTACTGCCAATCCTGTGTGGTCTGATGCGGAACTACTGCCCATCCTATGTGGTCTGATACAGAACTACTGCCCATCCTGTGTGGTCTGATACAGAACTACTGCCCATCCTTTGTGGTCTGACACAGAGCTACTGCCCATCCTGTGTGATCTGTTGTGGAACTACTGCCCATCCTGTGTGGTCTGTTGTGGAACTACTGCCCATCCTGTGTGGTCTGATGCTGCTGCTTCATCTGCCTTTACAGGATGCCCACTGCATTTCTGACCAGTTTACCTACAGTGGAGCTTTACGCTGTCCTATACTATGTTCAAGTTTCACCTGCATCCCGCTAATCCAGCCGTTCATCCTCCTTATTTGATCACTGACCTTTTTCCCAAGCTAGCTTCACAAACTAATCAAATATTTCTTCCTCTGCCTCACAAAACCACTGAATGGCTTTCCTATTCTTACTAACAGATCATCGCTGTAGGCTTTTAGCAGCAGTTATTGATGTTGAAGGTTTTTACTGTGATAAACTGCTTATAGTAGTCACTGGTCTTGATTGGTTCCACTGGTCACTGAGTCTTGGTTCCTCTTGAGGTTTATTCCTCTTGCTCTGAGGTAGTTTCTCCTTTCCACTGTTGCCCTTGGCTTGATCACTGGACCCGGATTCTCTGTAAAGCTGCTTTGTGGCAACGTCTGTTGTAAAAGGCCTTATGTAAATAAACTTGAAGTGCCTTAAGAAAGGGAATCTGGGTCCAAACCCTCGTGAGCTAGCCAAAGGCAATGGTGGCTAGGAAAATCTACCTAGGAGTAAGAGGAAGAAGCTTTTGGAGGAAGCCAAGCTCAATGGAGGAAACCATCCTCCTCTGGTTGTCACCGGATGAAGAGAAAATGACAAAACTAATGAGATTCATAGCAAAGACACAACAATGAAGCTCAGTGCGTAAACATCTTTCAGAGATATTCTAATCAATCTGGGAGGTAGTATGTCAAATTAGAACCATAATCAACTACAACTATGATTTCTTGATGTTTAAAAAGTCTAAATGCCCAAATATCCTTGCTCCTTAACCGAGCTAGTAAGTGATTTTTAAGAAGAAACCTTTTGCCCCAAAATTCTAGGCCACTGAAATGTCATTGTCTCTAGCCCTTGAAATAACAACCTTCCTGGAAAACTGGTAGGAAAATACTTTCCTAGATAAGTTCCTCGCCTCTACAAGTATGTTTAATTGTTAGCTTCCGGTTGTTCTCTTTACTTCAGTGTGGTGTAGCTTTTATGTGCACATGTAAGTTAAAATTATAAAGCAATGTCATAAAGCCCGTGTACACGCAAGAAGGAGAAACATGCACATAACAGAAACCTCTCTCTCCTCATTCTCCTACAGAAACCACTTTTATCAGCTGCCTCAAACACCTTGTTGGAATTCCGGCCCTTTTCTCTGTTACAAGGTAATGTCATCTCGTAATACAATCCTTATTACCCGCCTACCGGCAAGCTTAGCATGCCCCTACACAACTCACAGTGAGATAAACCTGTATAAACTGACCACTCTGAAATGTGCTGCTTCAGTCTAGCTAGTGAAGTTGGGTCTACCAGCTTGTTCTACCTAACTTTCAGGTTTGGACTCTGGATCAAACTGATGCAGCAGAACCGACACCATTGTAAGAACAGCCACAGCAGTGTGGGTGCGGAACTTGTAGCAGGATGCCACTCTGAACAGAATGGGTGAGCTGATCAATCATGGCACACTGGGTTCATCGGGAGGCGGGGTTTAAAGACACAGGAGCTCTAACAGATGGTTATATACACAAGGTGAATACAGATGTACAGTATGATACAGTACAGTGTCTGTTCTAATAGAACCCAATGATACAATTATGACATATTAAACTAAGCATAATAGGACCCCTTTAACTGCTTTCATAGTGGAGCTTTGTGGTATTTTACGTAGGTGTTTACTCCATAAGAAAGCCCTTAGATATGTTTTGAACATCAAATATCTTTAAATATGAATATTGAATAACCTAATTTCTCTTCTTAAGCTTTAATTTGGCACCTTCGTTCGTCAAACAACAATGACAGCAGTGGGATATGTCCATTGCATTTTGTTGCTCATCTTTACCACTAAGGCCATGAATACTTACACTGGGAATTGTTGCTGAACATGGCTTTTGATCAACGCTGAGGATTGGCCTAGTTGCAAATAACTAAGCTGCTAATTCCTCTGATTTGACTAATAGATTGAGATGGATTTCTTTCCACTACTATTGATTTTAACTAATGATGTTCAGGCTCAGTAGTGCAGTATATCTCAAACTCCAAGCTCCATAGCAATTAAAATTAAATTATTAAACAAATCAAATCAAAAGATTACATTGTATTTGGTTTGTCTGCTTTAGCAAACAACCCTGATTTGCACTGGAACGTACTCTCTGCTGTTAATCTGCTTTCCCAGTTTCCAAACAGCTCAATTGAGAAAAAAAAAAGAAAAGAGAATTTCGTGTTAATCTCAAAGACAAACAAAAGCACAAAGCAAACAAAAGCCTTAATGAAGTTGGGGGTGTGATGCTGCTCCAAATCCGTGGTTCAGTTTGCTTCTTTTTCGGAGGGGGTCAAATTTCACCAGCAATTTGGAACACCAAAGAGATGAACACCAAAGAACATGGTAGATTAACTAAACCTCATTTAGGTTAATGTAACGACAGCTCAACAGGCTGCCACGGTGGAAGCCAACAGGTGGGCTGGGATATATGGGTTTGGGGGAGTATCATGGTCCTGTCTACCTGACCCTGAAATTAGTATTAATATTTAACATTATGTACCTAATTCAAGCCTTAATAATGATGTGATATACATGTTAGCATATGGAGGGATAGGTAGAGATAGAGGTAGAGAGAGAGAGAGGAGCTGATTAGGACGCCATTCTGAGTGGATGGAAAGTGAGCGAGAGAGAGAGAGAGGTGTGATGAGAGACTGTTTATTCAATAAGAAAGAGTGCCACTCTTCATAACGGATGGAACGCATGGACTGATGAATGACTGAAACACTGTCATTCAGTCAAACTTGGACGCCTCACAAGGACATTGCTATGGAAACTCTTACACGCCTCCCCCTCCTCCCCCCAGCCATCCTGTCTGTGTGTTGCACTCCATCTATTCAAACTGAACTTTCCTCAGTGAATCTGTATTTCCAACTTTGACCAAACAAAACTCTTCTTTCCTGTTCGCTCTGCATTGCGTCTTTTCATCCACATACACACCGGAAGGTACTGCTTGTTGGGAACCGGACAGTTCCTACTGCTGCTGAACTCCCAAAAGTTTAGCTCAACTTTTGCCCAAACTGAGTATCCATTTACTACATTGGTATTAGTTTCAATAGAACAGTTACTGCTTACAAGCTCACCAGACAAACTTCAGTAGTAGTGACTTCAGGCTTCTGCAGATGGCGCTGCACGAGGATGATGGGGCTATAAATACCTGCGGGGTGTGAGTGACGGGATCCAGATTGGGAAGAGGTTGTACAGTGCAGGGAATGTCTCATTCCATGTGTGGAAAATGGCTCCAAAGTAGATGTTAATGACTGGCTAAAACGAGTTTGCATTTGGGCATGCCAAAGACGATAGTGTGAAGGAAGTAGCTGAATCTGCAGGTGTATGGAAGTGTACGGTCATACGGGTCTACCAGCAGTGGATAAAATCCCAGTCTACAGGGAATTCTCCTCAGAATTGTGCCAGGAAAGGCATCCACCAAATTTGGCCCAACTGTGCAATTCTTTGATGAATGATGAGTGTCTGAACATTGGTGTGGCCTACATCCAGAAATTTGCCCAGTCCATGCCCAATCCAATCACAGCTGTTATTGGTGCTGATGGAAGTACTGCACACTAGTAGGTACGTTTGAGTAAGGAATAAAGAACATCATACGCATGTTTCTCCTGCACCGTGGAACCCTAACATGCTTCTCTGAGCCCTTTTCCAGCAATGTTCAAGCACCTAATTTTGAACCGTTTGGCACATTTCAACCAAAAATAAATAAGTTTGGATCCAGAATATTTAGTTCCCAGCTGGAACCAAAGAATAGTAGGTTCCTCAGACCGAACCATGATGAAATCTATGGGCCTATCAGTTGTTGAGGACAGAGAACGCAATGGTGACACCCAGTGGTCTGCTGAAGGACCTCTTCTACGTCGTCATATCACCAGTAGTTCACACGTGCTTGCTTTTCGGATTCTATGAAGCCTGAATGGAACCGGTACAAGAACCTGTTTTTTTTTCAGTCGAAAAGGGCTATTTGACGGAAGTAGCTGAATCTCCTTGTGTACTACATGTTTCATAACGAGTTATAATAATAAAATGATAAAAGTAACTATGGACTATGAAGCTACATCTAAAAAATTAACAATCTGAGTATCTGACAGACAGCATGCATGCCAAGTCAGGTGGGAATCTTAGCCGACTTTTCTTTCTAATTAAAGAGTTTTATAGCAAGCCTAAAAGCCCAGGTAAATATTAAATATATGTTATTGTCCTAAAACATGCACTTTAATACCAGCAAGTACATTTCAAGCACATTATTGTTTTGCTAAATACAAGTGCAAAATGTATATATTACAAATATAATAATCACAAGTACATTTTACCTCAGTTTTACTTTAGTGTAGTTAAATCAAATCAAATCAAATTTATTTATATAGCGCTTTTTACAACTGATCTTTACAGAAATTCAGTAATAACAATTCATTAAGGAGAGAAAAGAAAGAAAACTCCCTCAAGTTGGGGGAAACTACATTTTGAAATTGTTCAAAGTAACATCAATTGAGTATCTAATTATGCTGATCTAGTCATAGTGGTGACAATGAAGTTAATGAAGAACTAATTGTGAAATAATAGTCCGATGCAGGTAGCAATAGTGGAAAAATTAGTCTGCAGCGGGAAAGGGTTAGTCCTTCATCAGTGATAGGCTAGGCAGGTAAGCAGCTGGTCCGGGGCCGGTAGCAGGGAAACCTGATCAATCTTCCTTCAGTGAAAGGTTAATAGAAGTATATATATATAAAACTATATTTTAAAGTACTAGAAACATACTTTAATATGTACTTAAGTCTCTAAATGAATCTAAGTGGTGTCTCAAAACAGCACAGTAAAGTACAATTAGTTCTATTTAAGTATATGTTTAACAGCACTAATGATTATATTTGGCATACTAAGTACATGAGTACATACACAACCATAAGGCTCTACCGCTGTTTCAGAGCAGAGCAACCTCCACACACCTCAGGAGCTCCTGACTAAGAAGGTCATGACATTGTAGTGGATTATTCCTGTTAAATAGAGTTTAGAAAAGAAGAGTGAGCCATATGATGGGACCTCTATAGTATGTGACTGTGTGTTTACTAGTAAACAACTGCTTATATCAATTTACAGTATAACTTAAGGCAGAGCTTCAGCAAAACAGTCCTCACAAGTATCACAGACCCTAAGTAGAAATAGTGCACATCAATTACAGTTCCTCCAAATCATAGTCTAGTTTGTCCCGGGTAAAAATTTGTTGAAATTTTAATACCAGCAAGCACATCTCATACCTCAGTAGTACTTTAGTGTACTAAGTAAGTATATTTTAATGTACTAGAAATGTATTTTAATATGTACATAAGTATCTAAGAGGTGTCTCAAAATAGTACGGTTAAGTACAATTAGTTCTGTTTAAGTGTTTATGTTTAATAGTACTAATGATATATATTAGCATACTAAGTACATAGTTAGTATCTGAAAATAGCTCACTTTCAGTACCTTATTCATAAGTTCAAGGAAGTATACACAGATGGAGGTATACGATACGTTCCAGGCTGCTTTATCCATCCAGCCTTCATTTTAAAAAATGACCAGAGTTATGGGATTCTCATATGTGACATAAGCCGGGCATACACTCCTGCGCTAATGAACAGATGACTGGCAGTGAACGAGGCTCTCCTCACAGAGAGAAGTCTTACTGACTCCATGAAGGTCAAACACATAGTTGTCGGCCACTGTAAGCATCTCACCTTGGTATATTTCCAGCAGGAAAACACGGACACATTCAGCAACCACTTTTCCGCAATACGGCAAGCACTTTTCCCACATACGCTAGTAAAATGAAGCTGATAAATGGTCAACAATGCTACTAAAATGCATGAACACCGACTTTGCTCTGTTCAGGGGAATAGAATTCCGAGGTATAAATGCTAATATGTTGATTTATTAAACTGCCTTTGTAAAAATAGCCTGTAGACACTAGCCAGTCTACATTGCTGCCTTGTTTTATCAGTTAGCAGCCCTGCAGTAGCTCAGTTTCTTAGTGTTTTTGCTCAGTACTCAGTACTTGGCCCTCCATTACTCCGAGCCCCGTCACAGTGCGCCAAGCCATGAAGCCATGTTGCCAGTCTGAGTCACAGAAAGATACAGTAGATCACATATAAGGCCTTTTCTACCTCTTATCATTCAGCTCAGTGTGACGTACAATATTGACCCCTTCATATCATTCAGTGGTGCCACATCAGAGCATGACTGCCCTTATCAGGACTTGTAAATGGGTTAAAAAGTTAATTAAAGGTTATAACACATGAGCTGTTCCAGCTGATGCATATGTATGTGTAATGAAGCTGGCAGGTTTAATGCGCCATGCTAAAGTTGGGCCCAAGTTGTCCAGAACTAGCTCAAGGAGAATTCTTGAGCGTTCCAACAAATGGTGCAACCTGTACGTTCGCCCGGCATGAGCCCCGTCGTGGCATTCCATTTCTTCCATGCCTCATTAGAACTCTGACTGATAATTCACGTCACCCAGCCAGTGTTCAGCCTCACTCCCAAGATTCCTCCCCCTGAGGTGACCCCCACTCTCTAATCAACTTACAAAGTGCTATCCCATGACTTTTGGGCATGTTTGTGTATATGAACACTGATGTATATACATATATGAATGCGCAGGGTGCAAAAGTGGGATCCAACTAAGTGATTACAAGAGACAAACAAACAACAAAGAGTGCATGTCATTCGACGGCTAATCCCTTTCGAAAGGAACTGACACATGACAGCTAATGGGTGCTGGAGAGCAAGTGGCAGTTTGTCTAATGAGGTCAGACAAAGCAAAAGACTAGGTGTGTGGAGCTATTGATCCGAGACGAGTCCAGAGAAACTGACTGATCGATTGGGAATGAGGCAGAGCTGGAGGAGGACGAAGCACGGAAAAAGAAACAAAGGAAAACCATTTTGGCTTGACGGTGGAAATACCTTCTCAAAGTCCCACCCAAAGCTGCCATTTCTGAACTCACTTGCAAGGAGGACAACAACAACGTCAACTGGCTGCATTCCATCTCTACTGTATCCTCGTCTGCTGTGTTTATTACACACCCACTACATCAGTTTTATGGCAAAACAGTGCAGGCGCAGCAGCAAATGGGACGCTCGTAATCCAACATTATTCAATTACACTGCGGCTGCGACAATCAGGCGCTCTATTAGATTAAACACCCCTTATTAGCTATTAGGACCATAATGCCTTCTCGTGATGGAGCCAACTCGGACCGAAAAGGGGAGCGAGAGAGAGAAAGAGAGAAAGAAACAGGCTGAAGATGAAACGAGGGAGGAGGAGCGGAGGGAGAGCACACAGCGCAGGCAGGCAGTGCGCCGCACGACAAGGTGTTTGACGTAATGTAAGGTGAAGGAAGCAGAACACACAGTGAAATGAAAGCCAGCGTCACCAAGCTCAGACGAAACGCAGCCCACAGAACTCTTGGACAGCCAAGACAAAGGCTGCACAAGTCCCCGGACAAACAGGCACGTTAAGGCAGAATTCCACAAACCAGTTTAGATAAGGCACAAGCTGTAATTCCGAGCTTCACGGCCTAACTTACAGCCACGAAGGATGCGGGCAGAGGGGGAGCCATTCATCCTAATGTGAACGAACAGCACATAATGCACAAAGAGCCCAACCGCTGTCCATTTGGATCAGTTCAGTTTTATACCTTTGGAGCGCTTCACAATGGATAGTCATAAATAAGCTCTTCACGAAAAGGCCTGGGCTCGGAACGGCCGAGCAAGCGAAGCAAATATGCTGCAGCGAGAACCAAACCACCTGGACAGCCCAGCCAGCTCAGATGGAGAAGGAAGTGGAAAAAGATGTAGATGGAACTGTAAGGTTCTTCCAGCACTTTGGTTCCGTTATTCGGAATGTTATATGGGATTTTATGAGAACGATGTCAAGGTAACACTTTACTGGAAGCTTGTCTACATAACACATTCATAACATCTTACATAAACACTTCATCAGATTTACATTAAGGGGTGTAAATCAGCGTTCATAACGCATACGTGTTTTACATGATATTAATATGGAGTACTGCGTCATTTTGGCAAATTAGACTTTTTTTTTAATAAAAGACCTTTAATTTTATTTACAATTTCGACAAACTATATTATTTTCAGCAAAGTGCCTCATTTCTGGACCGCCAAAATAAAACTTACCTGGCATCTTACCCCCTTGGACGGAAAGTGGACAGAAAGTGCACTTTGGACACTTTCAACTTATCAACAGCCCATATGCTGTTTAGGAAAACATTATGCATCCTAAGTCTACTGGGGTTAGAAGGCCATGCTTAATGCATAGTATTGGGGAAAGCAGGTGTATAATGGTGCAAACTTAATATCTTAGTATCTATCTAATAACATTGTCCTGTACAGCGTATACAAGTCAAGTCAAATTTATTTATATAGCGCTTTTTTACAACAGGCATCGTCACAAAGCAGCTTTACAGAGAATCTGGGTCCAAGCCCCCAATGAGCAAACCAAGGGTGACAGTGGAAAGGAGAACAACTCCCTCAGAGCAAGAGGAAGAAACCTCAGGAGGAAGCAAGGCTCAAAAGGGAAGCCCATCCTCTTCAGGTCGACCCCAGATAGCAACAAATACAAATAGGACTGGCAACCAGTGCAATGTCGATAAGACAGGGCTGATAGGATCAAATTTTCTAGCTCTCGTATACACTGTTGAATTAACCCTCCAGCACAATCGATTTTACAGGTGACATAAAGTAAAAAAAAGAGAAAGAAAAGCAAAGTGGCAAAACGCTTCAGAAAAAAAAAGCATGTGGTAAAGCTGGGTCATTTTTACAGTATTTGGCCTGTCCAGAAATGGGACATTTCATTATACTTTAAAATAATAAATGAAGACTTTTATTTTGAAAAATGTCTGTCACTAAAATGACACTAAAAGTACTCCATTTTAATATCATGTAAAACATGTACACTGTATGAATGTTGAATTAAACATGTTATAAAGCGTTTATGTAAGATGTTATGAATGTCTTATGTAGACACCCTTCCAGTAAAGTGTTACCGATGTCAAACTATCAGGAAATCAAAGTACAAATGATCTAAATGTACTCACAACCGTGAGTTTAAGGTCCAACTCTTCACCTTCAATAAGTTGGCTTCCTGAGAAACACGCGTATTTTGCATCTTTTACTACTAAAACGAGTATTTTATGCTTCTCCGGTTTCCTCTTTCCTTTAGTGTTATGTAGCTTTGTGTGCATGCAAGCTATGTGCAAAGTCATGAAGTCTAAGATACACGCCAGAGGGTGAAACTCTGTTTCTCTGTTACATGGTGATGTCATCTCATAACACACTCCTTACTGCCTGCCTACCAGCAAGCTTGGCATGTCTTCACACAATACACAGAGAGCTAAAACAGTACAAACTGACCACTCTGAGACGTTCTGCTCCAGTCTAGCTTGTGAAGTTGGGTCTACCAGCTGGTTCTACTGGTCTTTCAGGATCAGACTCTGGATCAAAGCGATACAGCAGAACTGGCACCATTGTAAGAACAGCCTTAGCAAGTGTGTGGGCAGAACTTGTAGCAGGATGATGATCTGATGGGCAGTTGACCAATCAGAACAGAGTGGACAAGCTGACTAATCAGAGCACGCTGGGCTTATCGGGAGGTGTTGCTTAAGGACACAGGAGCTCCAATGGAGAGTAAATACATATATAGAGTAAGAGTAAAAAACTGTGTTTTGGGAAAAATGAAGCATGGACACCTTGCTGGAATTCCAGGCTTTTTTCCTGTAACATGGTGATGTCATCTCGTAACACACTCCTTACGGCCCGCCTACCAGCAAGCTTGGCACGTCTTCACACAATGCACAGAGAGCTCAAAGAGTACAAACTGACCACTGTGAAATGTCTTGCTCCAGTGTAGCTTGTGAAGGTGGGTCTACCGGCTTGATCCAGGTTTGGACTTGGTCATACAACAGAAACGACACCATTGTAAGAACAGCTTTAGCAAGTATGGGGCTGGAACTTGTAGCAGGAGGACACTCTGGGGTGTTGACCAATCAGAACAAAGTGGGCGAGCTGACCAATCAGAGCAAACTGGGCTTATCGTGAGGCGGGGCTTAAAGACACAAGAGCTCCAGCAGAGAGTGAATACATATGTACAGTAATAGAATAAACTGTGTTTTGGGAAAACTGAAGCATGTAAATCAGTTCTAAAAGACCCCAACGATAAAACTGTGAACATGAGTCCCCAGTGACTGAAACGCACCTCGCAAGTAATACCTCCACCAGCACCAACAACAGCTGTGATTGGATTTAGCATGTACTGGGCAAGTTTCTGGATGTAGGTCACATCAATGTTCAGACACTCTTGCAGGAAAGAATTGTGCAGTTGGGCCATATTTGGTGGATGCCTTCCCTGGCACAATTCCGAGGAGAATTCCCTGTAGACTGGGATTTTAGCCGCTGCTGGTAGACCCGTATGACCGTATGCTTCCATACACCTGCAGATTCAGCTACAGCCAGTCATTAACACCTGCTTTGGAGCCGTTTTCCACACATGGACCGAGACATTCACTGCACTGTAGCACCTCTTCTCAATCTATGGATCCCGTCACTCACACCCCGCAGGTATTTATAGCCCCATCATCCGCGTGCAGCTCCATCTACAGGAGCCTGAAGTTACTACCACCTAGAACATGCAGGGTGACTCCTTTATTGTCCGGAGAGCTTAGTTGTACAATATTCCCCAACTCTAAAGGTACAATAGAAGAAGCCTTGAAGGTTACCACCTCAGTGACAAGAAGGGCACTCTCCCAGTGACAGTTTAGTAGCACCCTTTGCAGTTCAGGGGGCTTCTTGTTGACACGTAGCACCGACACATTTGCCACCTTAGTTTCATTAGTGACTCACGGTGAATTATTCACAAAGAGGTAAGCCATCGAAGTGAGCGCTAGACACGTATAGCAGCATGTCATAAACATGAAAAAACACACATCATTAAGCTCAGTAATAGGAGACTGTATATACGACGGAAGAACGTTTGTTGCGGAGGCAAGCCGCTGTCCCGGGTGACAGCAGACGTCACGTTCCCAACGAAAGCAATTTAATTTTAATTGTGTCGTTTGTTCATTTACTTGATCTTAATTACGAGCGCAGGATGCGCCTCGTCTCCACTTGCGCAAGCCCCGCCCCGAAACTGCTGACTCAGCCAATCAAACGCGCCTCTGTCTTGCAGGATAGACAGGGGTCTTAGCTCATTTGTTGCCTGGCAACCAGGTGCTCCCTCAGTAAGGGTTGATCCCTGGGAGGATCCACGGCTAGTGCTTTAATATGGAGAGAAAACCCCCTCGCCTGCACCCCCCCGCACCCTCGACCAATACTGTACTCACACACACACAAACATGGACACCCACGCACACGTACACACACACATACCCACACACTCACACATACAGACCCCCACACACACACACACACATGCATACTCACACACACACATACATACCCACGCACAAACATGGACACCCACACACACGTACACACGCACATACACACACATACCCACACACACACACACACACACACACACACACACACGCACGCACACACACACACACACATGCCCACACACACACATGCACACACATGCACATACCCACACACTCACACATACACACACACAGACACACACACACATGCACGCACACACACACACTGACAAATGCGCACACACACACATGCACACACACACACACATGTGCGCACACCCACACAAACACACACATGCAAATGCATACACATGCACACACACCCACACAAACACACACACACATGCGCACACACACACTCAGACACACAAGCACACACACACACACACACACACACATTCATGCACACATACACATGCATGCACACACACACACACACACGCATGCACACACAGACATACTCACACACTCATGCACACACACACACACACACACACACACACATGCACATGTATGCATACACACAAAGGCAGATCTGACCTCACATGACCCCCAGGATCCACCCAGCCACAGCTGCCCATTGGGTCCACATGAGTGTGAAGGCTTGTGCAGTTACAAGAAGGTGGTGACACAAGACTTCTCAAGTGGGGCAAACCCATGGTGATGTTACCTTAGCAACCAGCCCTTTCCCGCTGACAAAAGAAGTTCAACTGTGTCTGTGTGTGTGTGTGCGTGAGTGTGTGTGCGTGTGTGTGTGTTTGTCTGCGCACACGTACGATTAAGTGTTCCACTATGTAGTATTTATTTATTCAGACATTATGTATTTATATTTTATGGGGTACACAAAGTACACACACACACACACACACATTAAGATGCACAAGCACTTCCTTCGCCCGGTCTGCATCTGTACAAGCTGAACTGATGTTAGGTGACAAGGGCGTCTCGCCATCAAACAACACGTCTGTTTGTCAAGAGACGCCTGCAATAGCATGGAGCGCCTCATCCCCTCGACCCACCAGGAGAACCCGTCGATCACCACTGAACAATCCACATGCAAGGCCTAGAGCCGGCGTCCCTAATGAGCTGGCCTCCACTCTTCGCTCCTGATATCTTTCATGTATTGATTATTGACTGGGATAGACCCATAAGTTCCATAAGTCTATAGCTCTTTCTCTTGGTTCCGATCCTCATACGCTGACCACCGTACACAGTACATGGTTCTACTTATGTATATGTTGTGCTCCTCTCACGTCATCCCCCAAGTCCAACTTCCCGACGCCTTTATTTCATATGCAAAGAGGAGGTTTAAACAAAGCCGTTAATCAATAGAGCCTAATTGCTGAGTCTATTTAATGTATTTAGTTACACATTAGTCGCGTTTTCAATCTACTCTGATTAAACAAAGCAATAATAAGCGCCTACCAATATAAGCTGCGCCCTGAACGTGCCTGCACACTTATAATTTGTGAAGCACACACCAACAAAACCTTGTGCCTGCAGTGTGATAGAGAAAACACGGCGGGAGCACAAACAACCAGCCACATCAACTTTATTAGCTGCCTGAAAGGCCTCACTGGAATTCCAGCCCTTTGTGACATCGTCCCGTAACATGGCCATTACTGACCGCCTCCTGCCAAGCTCGGCACACCCTTGCACATCAACTGCTGGAGGCTGTGTGCCTGCGCTGGCGGAATAGTGTGGGTGAGCTGATTGGTAAGAGCACAGCAATCAGAGTGCAGTGGGCTCTTTGGGAGGCGGGGCTTAAAAACACAGGAGCTCAAACAGAGTGTACCAGGCAGAGGGTGAAAACAGATGTGCAATAAGGGAAAGAGTATTGTGATTCAGGAACACTGAAGCGTGTGAATCTATGCAGTGGGCTCAACAATAAAACCACCAGCTTTATAAAATGATCGTAATTATGCAGCAACTGAGCGTAATAGGTCCCTTTAGAAGATTAAAATGGGCATCTTTTAAGTCCCTGAGTGTATTACGCTCAGTTTGATAGGATTAAAGGCTTATGGACTGAATTTATCATTAGTATGAGCACATGATTATAACTATATTGTAATAAGTTTAGACGGTTATAAGTTTATAATTTAACAGCAACCGTAACATCACGACTCCCGTTTTTCCCTGTGATCATCTGTAATGAGCTCTATGCACTGACTGACTAGAGACAAATGTAGCATCACAGCTTTGGGTAACACTTAACATTGAGTGTTGAGTAATTAATATGAAGTAGTGCATTAAAAACAGTTACAATGTGTAAGTATGGAGAACTTAAATTATAAAATAAAAGTATTATACAATTAAAAGTATACAATATACACACACACACACACACTCACACACACATATATACAGTTTATGTGTGTGTGTCACATTTAAATATACATTTATTACAATTTCAATTATATATATATATATATATATATATATATATATATATATATATATATATATATATATATATATATATATATACATGTGTGTGTGTGTGTCACATTTAAATATATATTTATTACAATTACAATTACAATTATATATTATTATTATACAGACTCTCTCTAGAAGTATCTCTGAAATGTTAACTTTACAGGAGAGGGCAAAAACCTCATTCAACTATAATGTAAGTCAATAGAACCAGACATCTTTCCAAGCAGTTTTGGGCCACTTCTGAAATATTCACACGGTGTAAACAGCAGCTGCTGTGTTCAAATGATGCATAAAAGTAAAAATCACCAAAAAATGGAGATACCTGGGTTTCATTGGACAGATACGATATGTACGTATTATATAGTTATTTATACAATAACATAAATAACCTGTTCCTGTTATTCCTGTTCTGTATTTGTAGTCTGTTTAGTTGCTTTTCTACTGCATGGTACAGCCTCGACCCAAAACCTGGTACCTGGTGCAGTTTGGATCTCACTTCGGTCAACATTGAGCTAAGTGAGCTAAGTAAGCAAACACTAGCTACCAGGTTAGCGTGCCCACCTGCATCACCTTTGAGCAACCGCAGTCGTCTTGTCTAAACTCTGATGTACAGTTTCCCAAACTCTCAGGTTTTCTTTTCAGCATTCATTTGTCTTGCTGCCATCAGCCTCTTCCGAACAGCAATTTGTCTCCTTCATGGCACAGCAGTTTCAGGCGCCATTGATACACCGACCAGCTGGTACTCTATCTGCAGGGGAAAACGAAGTAGCAGGTACCAAAAGCGCTCAGAGTCCGAGCAGAGCTGTACCACGCATAGACTCTTAATACCAGCGCAAGAGCTGGTAGACCACCAAAACTGTCCCCATCAGATAAACAGAACTTCGAGCTTTCAGCTTTGAGAGATAGGAGAACATCAAGCTCCACTCTTACTTCGGATCTGAGAACATCCACAGGTGCTTCTGTCCATCCTTCCACTGTGAGAAGATGCTATGGAGGTCTGGAAGGGTGTGTAGCTGTTCAAGAGGCTCTTCATATAGCCCTTATAAACACCAACGTGGAGATTCGCGTATCTAGTTTTGAACCGCATTTCCACAAAACACAAATGAGTTTGGACCCTGAAAAGTTAATTCCCAGCTGAACCCTAAGAATAGTAGGTTCCTCAGCACGACCCGTGACTGATGTTGAGGAATCATAAGGCAACTATGGCGACCCCCAGTGGCCCACTGAGAAACTAGTTCCTTGAATAGCACCAAGGTTCTATGAAGCCTGATTGGAACCAGTTCAAGAACCAGGGTCCTTTTGGTCGAAAAGGGGCTAACTGAGAAAGGGAGAGCTGCTGGTGTTCTCAGAACAATGGACTGGCCACCCCAGAGTCCAGAACCTCACCAGCACGGAATGTGTTTGGGGTTAT
The DNA here is from genome assembly GCA_034552555.1 of Semaprochilodus insignis. Taxonomy (NCBI): domain Eukaryota; kingdom Metazoa; phylum Chordata; class Actinopteri; order Characiformes; family Prochilodontidae; genus Semaprochilodus; species Semaprochilodus insignis. The sequence continues at coordinate 23,357,924 of CM067495.1, read as the reverse complement.
GTGGATGCTGAGAAACAGAAAATGGAAAAACTTCTTAGACTGAACTTTGAAGTTCTGGCTGGTTCTGATTGGAGGTAAAGTACCCGAATGGCCGTATGAGCTCTGAGTTTGGCACAGCACCGATATTCTTCCTCCATCTCACCCGCGCGCGCGCCTGAATCCTTTAAGCTCCTGTTTAGTGCTTCCCTCATTCTGGCTCCTTCTTTACATCCCCTCCCCATCCTCCTACTCCTCCCCCCCACCATCTCTCTCCTGGCCTCCTCTCCCTCCCTCTCTCTCTCTCTCTCTTTCACTCTCTCTCTCAGGGTTACGGGGTTGAACTCCACGCGCACATTAGTGACTCCTGTTGTCACGGAAACCGGTACTGTTACTCTGACGGGGATGACAAGCTCCCATAACCCCGGAGATTCATTAGTGACAGTAGCCATGGAAATCGCCGGCCAGTGAAGTTTTTTTCACCATGGCGGTGTCATTAGGACGTTCTCAGGGGAACCCGGCGCGTGCGGGTGCGCACGCCCGTCCCTGATATCGGCACCATTGTGTCACTGTTACAAAACAATAGATCCACGCCTGCACTTTCGGCACCGGCTCTTTGTCTCAATCTCCCTTCCCTCGGGAATCTCATGGCACGCGCGCGCACATAGGCGAACACCAAAAAAGCTTCAATTAACACATCCAGCCCTGCACACATGTGCTAAACAATTAGCGCGCCTTCAGTCCAGCAATAGAGGCGTGATAAACAGTGCAAAAACCACACATGCAGGGGGCACACGAGGATGATATAAATACATCACAGCTGATATGGAGCATATAAGCTCCCTGGACAAGAAAGGAGTCCCCTCTGTGATGCTCTGGGGGTGTTTTAATGATGTGGAAATGGGTTCTTTGGTTGAGGTAACAGTAAATTTGAACCGCAGTGTCTACACTGAGCTGCTGGACTCGGTTCCATCTTACCGAGGAACATAACATTCCTGTCCTGGTATTCCAAGATGACAGCTCTCACGTTCACAGGGCTGCAAATGTGACTGATTGGCATGATGAACATTTAGGAGCATTCACACATCTGGACAGGCCCACAAAATCCCCAGATTTAAATCCTCTTGAAAATCTACCTGGAACAACCAGTAGAACGCCAGGGAAGGCATCCACCAAATCTGTCACCAACTGACCAATTCTTTGATGCAAGAGTGTCTGAACATCGATGTGATTGAAATGTTGTGAAAGCAAAGAAAGCAAATGAGTCACCTTGCGTGTTTAAGGTGGTAATAACTTCAGGCTCCTGCAGATGACGCTGCACGATGATGGGGCTATAAATACCTGCGGGGTGTGAGTGGCGGGATCCATAGATTGAGAAGAGGTGCTACAGTGCAGTGAATGTCTCGTTCCATGTCTGGAAAATGGCTCCAAAGCAGATGTTAATGATTGGCTAAAAGGAGTGACTGCATTTGGGTGTGCCAAAGACCATAGTGTGAAGGAAGTAGCTGAATCTGCAGGTGTATGGAAGCGTACAGTCATACGGGTCTACCAGCAGTGGCTAAAATCCCAGTCTACAGGAAACTCCAAATCTGGAAGCATCCACCAAATCTGGCCCAACTGCACAATTCTTTGATGCAGGAGTGTCTGAACGTTGACTACACCCAGAAACTTCCATGCCAAAGAAAAGTCACAGCTGTTGTTGGTGCTCATTGAGGTATTACTCGCTATTAGCGTTTGTTTCACAGGTGACCAATGAGCTCATTACGTCCAGGTGTACAACATACTGCATAGACCGCAAGTGCTTGTTTTGCTGAAGTCATTTGGGCTTTGCATGGGAAAAGACAGGGCAACTATGGGGGTGACTCTGGAAGGGGCAGGCGTGTCTCTTTGAACATGGTTGTTATCATGGAAGTGTGATGCAAATAAGTCTCAGACTGACTCGAAATTCAGCTCATCTGCCTGATTGTCTCTCTAAGGACGGAACCGGCCCCAAACCTCATTCCTCTTTAATTAACGGGGTTGTCAAGACGAGCTCTTATAGGAGTAGCGCACCTGGTACCTGGTGTCAAGTTAGTTTTCAGAGGCTAATTTAAGCTGAAGTTGAGAAAACTGAAATGCGCTGACACGTTTGAGCAAGACCTTCAAATAAATCATATCACGTCATTTGCCACACGATTCTGCAAATACGCTGCTTGTTCCGAGCTTGCTGGCACCTGATACTGGACATGGCCAGGCACTTGGACTGAAATGTAGATCTACAGGATGGCAAAGGGTTGCAGCTGCCATCCAGCTGCCACCCTACTCCATAGTGGTTGCCACCCCAATGCTGGAGCCCCAATGTGTCTATACTCTCAACATCCTGTGTAGTCTATTATCCAGAATGGCCTTAAAAGACCAGTAACAACTTCTATGTTAGCATGCTCGTCAGGACCACTGTGTCGCTGCATCACCAGCTTATATCCTGATGTGATGGCTACTGCGCGAAATCAACTTGACGCACATGCTCTTATCAGATGGCCAGCCTCACACAACGGCTCTGCTCGGCTAAGTGGCTTCCATCAGATGCCGTTTAGCACTGAGGAGACGATGTCACACTCGGCGTCCTTTATAAGCGGCAGCAAAGAAAGTTGCGCATCCATTGAGGGTTAATAATTCATGAGCATGAAGATGTGAATATATGTAGGAAAGCTACAAGCCAGAAACCATACAAGCCATTATTACTAATCCAGCACTTCCCCTGCCTCCGTGGCCCAGATTTCGTCAGCACTATTCCGGCTCTGACAGAAGTGGACAATCATCAAAAATTACTTGGAAATTTTCAGGGCGGGGGCTCGCCGGACTGCAGCTCGCCTTGAAATGCAAGGAAACTCAACTGGAAGCAAAGGCTCAGTCTAGAAATGCTCCTCTTCCCCAAAATGTATTTCATCCGACTGTTTTTGCAGTCACCAGCTCAGCACGGCACAAGCCGCATACCTAAATAACCACATACTTGTTTCAGATCGTCCAGAGTTCCTCCTACAGTTTCTGTTCTGTGGCTGTTTTAATTACCCGGAAATGGGTTCTTTGGTTGAGGTGACAGTAAAGTTGAACCACAGTGCCTACACTGAGCTGCTGGAAAACCAGGTTTTGCCTTTTGCTCACCATCATCTTACTGAGGAACACAACATTCCTATCCCTGTATTCCGTGAAGATGACATGGCATTCACAGGGCTGCAGATGTGACTGATTGGCATGATGAACATTCATGAGCGTTCACACATCTGGTCTGGCCCACAAAATCCCCAGATTTGAATCTGAGGGACTACCTCGAACAACTAGTAAAACGCCAGGGAAGGCATCCACCAAATCTGGCCCAACTGCGCAATTCTTTGGTGCAAGAGTGTCTGAACATTGATGTGGTCTACATCCAGAAACTTGTCCAGTCTATGCCAAATCCAATCACAGCTGTTATTGGTGCTAGTGGAGGTATTACACGCTATTAGGTACGTTTCAGTCACAGGTGACTTGTTTTTTGCCTAGTGAGCTTATCGTAGTTTGGCTCCCTAAATAACAGTGACTCGACAACTGAGAAAGGACATAGCCCTTCTCCTACAAATGCCGTCACTGCTCTGTGACACTCTTTGGTTTTCTCCCTTGTTAGCTTTCCCCTTGTTGCTAATGAGAAAGCTGTATCACAGGCTGACGGTAAGATGCTAGTGCTATCTGTGGAGCTGGCTAACTTGGGTCTGGCTAACACTGTACACCGCAGAAGCTGAAGGCTGTACTGGTGCCTGAGGTTTTGTCACATTGGAGGTGCTACCTCCTTTACGTTTTGGTAAGCTCACTAGACAAAACATCAGTCACCTTCGTGTTTAAGGTGGTAGTACCTTCCGGCTCCTGCAGATGGTGCTGCTCGAGAATGATGGGGCTATAAATCCCTGCGTGGTGTGAGTGACGGGATCCATAGATTGAGAAGAGGTGCTACAGTGCAGTGAACTCTCCTCGGAATTGTGCCGGAGATGGCATCCACCAAATCTGGCCCAACTGCCCAGTGTCTGAACATTGATGTGGCCTACATCCAAAAACTTGTTCAGTCCATGCTAAATCCAGTCCCAGCTGTTATTGGTTCTGGTGGAGGTATTACATGCTATTAGGTACGTTTTAGTCACAGGTGACTCATTTTTTGTCTGGTGAGCTTATAATAGCACCATAGTGTAAAAAGTGCTACCTGCCACCAGCCTTGGAGCCCCAGGCCAGTGGGATGCCCCCATGGCGATATTTATGTTTTAATGGCAGCTTTATGAGATTACTCATAACATAATGGTTATGAACACGGGCTCATGGGGGCCACTATGAATTTTTGCCTAGAGGCCTAACGGACTCTAGAACTGCTACTATATAGTATGCGTGTTACAGAACGTACACAGGTTTGGTTCAGGTCCAGTTCTTGGAATTTTGCAACTAGTTCCAAACTGGTTTTGATACCCAACTCTAAGGAAAGAGTGTTCGTTCAATTGGAAATGCCATCACTGATGAATTACAGGGTGAGCTGTTGTGTAATCTCATGAAAGCTGAGTTGCTATCATGTCTGTTTTCATTGTTTTCAACTCATTTGTGCCTGTTTTTTTGTTTTTTATGGTTCACTGATTTGAACTGAGAAGGGGAGTATAGTTATGTTATGTTTGCATAAGGCTAGTTAGTCAATGGATATTCTTAGCTGTGTTTAAGATATCCCATTCAATGCCGACACGACTGTGTCAGACTCATTAGCACGGCCTTTCAAGCGGAAAGCGTTAGCCGGAGGCGCATTGGTGGTTTTGAAGAAGGGTTTTCTATGAAGTCTGTCTGTCCTTCGTTTTTTCGTCCTCATTATTATTTTCTCTGACTTTAAGGTCTAGTGGGCTGCAGCCTGTGAAAGCACGAAACCACATACAGATGAGATGCTTTATTTAAAAGTATCGATCTATATGACGTGGATTCTCCAAACAATGTCTTATTGAACCGTTCCTTGTACAGCCGTGCCTCAACAATGTCTTGTTTTAAGGAGGTCAGTCTCCGGAGCCTTCACTGTCCACAATCTTGCTGGCAGGCCTAGGGCCTCCCCCAGTGAACAGGGGCATTATGGAATACCCTCATGTCCTTATTAGCAGGCTCATCCATGTTAGGAGAAACAGGACACGCTTGGACCCTTCTATACCTCATGTTCCAAGGACCAAGGGACTCTTGAGGAATCAGCTGAACATGGCGCTGGAACTGGAGCCTAATCTAGTACACATCCAACAGCCCTACCATTCCTGAGTGCCCAGGTATCTCACTAGGGTTGGTGTCCAGAGACCTGAAACGTTGACACTTTTCCCTACCAGTTCCCTTCCTCCTGCTCACTGGTGCTCCAAACGCTGGAGGAGTTGAGAGAAGACACACTTGCTGAGGCGACTTCCAGTGGAGCAAACACAGGTGTGTGCTACCCAGGAAGTCTTGTTCTCTCAATGCCTCCTGCTCCTTTCCTTTCCTCAGATACCCAACAATCATCCGGCAATAGGGAGGGAGAGGAAACACAACAGCAGTGGCAAACGTTTCTGGATGCAGCCTAAAAAAATCCACTGAATTGTTGTACTCCTGGACTAAATTCAGTACCACTGAGAGCTGGGAACTCTTTCAAAACGGACCAGTATCTGAAGGAAATCAACGAAAATATTCAGTCAAGCGGTCAATGTGTGGTCAAACCACTTCACCACTGTGTTGCTTTAAAGACTCAAAGGCTTAGTACTTGCCTTCCTCACCATCAGCAACCGACAAGAGACATTGTGTAAAACAAGAACTCCGTCCGGTCTTGTCCGGCAATCCAAAACAACAAAGCACATCTCTGTAACAAGGGTCTTGGGCCATGATGGAACCCCTGTGGTCAGGAATCACGAACATAGTCCGGCCACTTAGTAAAGTAATCCATAGGAAAGCCTCTCCCATGACCTTCATCCCATGGTACAGAGATATCAGTGTCCTCAAGAGTTGGCGGGTCTTGCCCTGCTGCACTTCACTGATTTAACTGTTCGCTGACTGTTCAGTGGCCAGTGACAGCGCTGTACCTCTGGGCAAGGCTGAAGACAGGGGCTAATATGATACTGTGGTGGTGATAGTGGCTGACTGTCCCCTGCTGGGGTCATTTATCTTTGTTTCCTCTCTCACTTGGTAGAGTGGTTCCCTGATTATGAAGGTGGCTGGCTGCAGCACAGTCCTTAGTTGCAGTGCCCATCCCAGCAAGCTGGCTTCCTTTAGCCACCTTTAATGGAATACCAGGAGAGCTTCCTGGGAAGGAATTCCATATGTCTGACACTAATCAACACTTCCAAACCAATAAGCTGACTCTGGGATACTTGTGATAATGGCTTGCTCTTTCTTGAGCAATCGGGACATGAGCTACTGCCATGGCATGACTATCGTAGTCCCTTGGAAGTGCGGATCTGAACTGTTTGCTGGAGTTCAACCTCAACCTGAGCTTATCCAACAAACTCTTTGAGATCGGGCTTTTATCACACAAGTAAGCCTTTGATTCTTGAATGGTAGTGTTAACACGTCTTTGTACTTTGCTTGCCCTCCCACTTCAGCTGGCAATTAGCGCTCAGACACAGGGTAGGCTGTTTGTAGAGGCCTCCGAACATGAATGAAGTGTAACTGTAAGTGAACACGTCAGTGTTACTCATGCAAATGCCAGATAAAGACCATGTAAATATGCTTCTGACAGGTCATGTGACTGAGTGAACTCAACAACATACTCACTTGTGCGTTAATTTGCCCGTTCTTCACATACTAGGGCCGAATATTGGCAACTACCTGGCGATCCATATCATGGTACAGGGTCACGATTCAATATACTGTGGTATATAATGACACCACAAACAAGGCGGTATATGGAGAGTTCTCATTTTAGGAAAACTGTCATCATAGAAAACACACCACCATATGCAAAGGATTGCTAATGCTAATGTTAGCGGTGCACCCTTACAGTACATGTTTACACAGGAGTTGAAGAGTCTAATGGCTGAAGATGTTTCACAACACTGCCATCTGTTGGACGGAGGTTGAAATGCAAATTTCCTTACTGTGAGAAACGCTACAGTATTTTCATACAGCCTAATTACATGCAAACACACAGTATAATAACTAAATTGGCCAATAATTCAATTGACCAATTACACACAGCTGCAACGTCAATGCTAATAGTTAGCATTAATTAAAACCTCACAATCTGGCACTGAATAAAGAAACATAATAGCAAGCCACAGCAGAGATTAGGTATAAACATACAGCACACCTGAAGGTAAGCCTCTTTATAGCCATGCTTTTGGTACACCAACAACGTCTTAGGAAAAACATTCAGATATCATTTATATAATTCAGGGCCAGTCGTGGGCTGGAGGTTAGGGAACCAGCCTTGTGGCCGGAGGGTCATCGATGTGATACCCTGAACAGGACACAACCGAAGTGCCCTTGAGCCCTTTTCCACCAACATGGTGCTGGTGCAAAAATCTTGAACCTTTCTACACTTGGTTCCATTCCAGCACCATTACCTCTCTTTTCTGGATCCGTGGAACGTGTGACGCAAGTGGCAGTGGGGCATGGTGCTGCACGATGAACTGCACTGAGCTGAACTCGAGAACGATCAAATCCCACCAGTGATGTGCTTATGGATGAGCGCATGAGCGTGAGACAGGAGGTGTCCGTCTTCTAATGACCTGAAATGTGGAAAAAGCAAACAAAACCACGAGTCGTCTTGAATGTAATCGCTGTCCACTACAATCCCTCTAGGCTCAACTCTCAAACCAGTGGAAAAGGGGGCCTTGAGTAAGGCACTGCTGCCGGGGTGCCGTGGATAGTGCTGCCCACCGCTCCAGGCAAGTGTGCTCAACTACTCCTCCCAGTGTGTGTCAAATGCAGTAGACAAATTCAACAAAGCTGAACACGGTGCTTCAGACCAGTAGACCAGTATATCAAGCTTGTTGAATGGCTTTCCTTTATAGCTAGAATAGTTTGTGACAGTGTTATGATAGCAGGAGATACCGTGAGTACCTTTGTTTCAACAGTTCCAGTGCTGTACATAAGTAGGGGGCTGCAGATAGCTGCAGTCGGAACCACTTCATTAGAGTCTGGTGCGCTCTGTGAATAAGCTGGTGTGCTAGTTTCCCGAAAGAAAAGGTCAATGTCTCGCACGTTATGCCAAAGATACATGCAAAAAGATTGGTACACCATGATCATCCGAGACCTTCCACGCCATAGCAACAGCCTAGCAGAGATCAGCAAGGTAGTGAGTGCATGTAATACACACCCCACTATACTGGAGGCTGGAACTGACGGCCTATTGGTGCAGAAGCGGTTTCAGTAAAGGCGCCCATTCAATGGAATCTCGCAGCAAATATCAAGTCATCACATGGACCTTAAGTTCTTAACAGGTCACCTGGCGTGTCCTCATTTACTTCCTCCTTCCCCAGTGAAGGAGGACAGAGAGTCAACAGGAACCAGATGTGAGTACTGGTAACATGACGGGTTCCTTTAGCAGAGCAGGAACCTGTAACATGGACAGTGTCGCACATGGCCGTCATTTGTGCATGTCACCCAAATATGTAATTCAGTTTCTCCGAAGTATACACACTGCAGTAGCTCACGGCATCCGGCGATGCATGGAGAGTCCCTAGTGTAAATTAGGAGACTACTACACGACAGTCATTCACAGTTTCACAGGAGAGGTTTTTGGGGTTTGCAGCCATGTTGGTGTGTCAATGATGCCTATGTATGGTGTACTGCAGAGGCTAACCAGCTAGCCCCGGCCTGTCCTGTCTTGTAATACCACTTTGTACCTGAAGAGGCGATAGTGAGTCACTGTAGCACTGTAGGAGTGGAATCCTGTGGCCATTTTAAGTATATGGCTATGATGTCTTTCTTTCTGTAAGAGTAAGTTGGCTGGAATTACTGTAGCAAATTTTTAGCTACATAACTATTTTTAAATATACTATATAATATTTCTAATATTTGTAAACATATCCAGTTCAAACGAGTTATAAGTCTCAATAACGAACGAACCGTTGTGGTCCTTGAGGCCTGCAATGAGAATTCTAAAAATGTTCCGTAACACTTTCTATGAATCAGGCATCGGTAATGCATTATACAGCTACAAAGGCTTATGTATAGTATTATAAAGCCTTATAAAGACTTTATAGATCTTTATGCATGCGCTTATAATGAGTTACAGATACCTGATTCATAGAAAGTGCTTTCAACAGTGTTCTTGCGTGAAGTAGACCTGTGAATTCAGTGTGTTATGTTATATATGAACTTAATGAATATTGCTGTATTATCTGTCAGGAGGACTGTGCTTTTCCTTGTTTCTTATGATAGGAGTGGACACCACTACCTTCTGGTGATATGCTGCCCCCTATTTGTTTGAAGTATGAACGCAACTGGCTGTGCCATCTTGTAAACTGCCTGACAAACCTTGTAACTTACTTCTAGAAGCAGGTTATATCATTAAAGCGATGTCTACCGATTTAAATTAGCCAGATTACATTAACAGAAACTTACATTATCAATGACAGGTGTAGCAGGTTTTACCTAAAGATGCAACACTTTTGCACATAGAAAGCTGAAACCTTTTGCTCGGAGTCCCTAAAATACCAACTGGCTCGATGAACTGATTGCTCTTATTTAGGTGTTTATTCCCAATCTTCACTTTTCAGTGGCTTTTCAATGAAATCAAGGCCTTCAAGGCTACGTTGGAATAGCTTCTTTAATGAACGCAAGCATTCCGAACTGCACCAGAGCCTCAGGCCCAATCCCGTTTCACCCCTTGCCCCTAACGCTTAGCTCTACACCTCCGTTTTGCGTGTTCACGTCTAGGGGTAGGGTTGTCCCGATTGTTGTTGAAATGGAGGGGAAGGGCCAAGTGTTAGGGCTACGTGGCCCTTCAAACAGAGATTTTTCAGAGGCACACTCCAAACGGAGTGTTATGAGAAAATTCCCAGAGTGCCCTGCGAACCATCGGCAAGATGGCTGCACAAGCGACCAAAGAGACCCATAAATGTAAATAAAAGCAGCTGTATTGTATGATAACCATTGTAAAAGTGTTTTCTACATGACACACGTAAAAATCCCTAGTAGTATGCGGATGTCTCAGTTGCTATGTAGCGCCATTTCCAGTTCCACCTTAAATGGTGCAGCAGTTACAGTCTAGGTTGCTGCACCATTTAAGGTGGAACAGGGAAATTCGATCATGAAGCTGGCTATTAAAAAGCCTAAGTTCAGCTTCATATCAGTTCCTTGTGGCAATAATAAATAATTGTCATCCGCCTCTTTGAAGGCATATGATGCCCTAAATGTATTTAAGCTGGGAGGAGCTGAACTTAACCCTCTCTTGCTATCACTGCAGACTGGCACGGTCGCCTACAGAGCACCTGCTAGTAGCCTGGTAATTAAGTCATGTCGTTTTTTGTTGTACTCGAACATTCTGGGTTTTTCAGCCTAGTGACTGCAAGGAATAGATGCCGTATCCGGTTCTGGAAGGGTTGTCCCATTTCATAGGGGGAAATTTCAACCACTACCCCTTGTAACTCAGTACTCGGTAACTCAGGAGTAGGGGTCAAAATAAGAAATGGGATTGGGCCTCAGTGTCCTCACTGCAGTCTTCACATCATACCTAACATTCAGCTGACACAAATAAGGCTTGAGACTCTTCTAGACGACCCAGTCCAGCCTAAGTGCCCGGATAGCTCTGGCCCATGACAGCGCTCATGCGAAGTGTATTCTAGCACACTGGAGATCTAAACAGAACTGGTGTATTTCAAAAAGCATGACAGTTCAGCCATGTTCTCCGAGGCAGGGTTCACCATAGTCCATTCCGAGGGCGGCTCACGTTTCTTCTCTCTGCAGGCCCAACGGTTCCACCCCTACGGAGCGTTATATAATGACTGTTATTGTGGTTGTTGAAGACCCCCTTAAGACATGCTTGGAAGTTGTTGATGCTCGGTCGACGTGGAGTAAGATCTCCGCTAGGATTCACCGAAACAGCACGGTGCAAAGAGACGCATGAGAGAAAGCCTACAAATGAAACTTGGGGATGTCACATTTCATCAGGCTGATGGGTCCCAGTGTTAAGCGGCTGAATCGAGACCACGGTGATCAGGGCCTTTAAACAACCCAAACAAAAGGAGTCTTTCATTAAAAGGTGCTGGCTGGGGTTTACGTATGTGTCTGTGCATGCGCCTGAGCGAAGGGCAGGAAAAGAAACAGAGAGAGAGATCGAGAGAGAAAGAGAGGGAGATCGAGAGCGAGAGATAGTGTTTAGGTGAGAGACGCCCTGTGGAGAGTGTTTACTCTGCCAGTAAACGTTTACCGAGGGCAGAGAGGAAGGATGAACAGAGCCATGTATGCGTTCCTGCGGTTACATGTGTTCCAGGTGAACGGCAGGACAGTCTCCTGCATTCGTCCCCATCCAGTACACAATGCCTGACTGCTAAGGATGGCAACATGCCATCAATAAGGTTCCCTGACACCTCCGTGCCCCACTTTGACTCCCTCCCATACGTTCAGGCGGCTGTTTACTCAGGACGTGTTTGTTAATGTAAACACGCCGCAGCACAGGAAGCAGGCCGAGGCCTTAAAGTCCATACACTCACACACACCTCCTGAAAACGGCATCCCGGAGCAGCTGTTCAGCCTCATGCTCGACTATGAACAATATGACAGGCAGCATTAAACACACAGGGGATTCTGTATCTGCGACGAGCAAGCGTTACATAACGCGACTACGCCGTTCCGATCCGCTGCGCCCCGTCAGCCCGACAGAGGAGTTTCACATGATCTGAATAAACTCGGCACACACAGATAACTCGTCATCCGTAACCTTTCCCGGGACTCTCGGACTATCAAGAGCATTTTCCTGCTAATTGCCGCAATTCCTTTTGCTGTAAATCGGTGGGGATGTAGGGCATCCAGCATCATCTCGAAATGATGTGTCAATCACGGAAGCAGCGGGAGTAGCAGCCTGTATCATTTCTCACTGGCAAATTAAGGAAACCTGCCTGCGTGATTCCAGACTGGAGCTCACTGCCTGGATCCAAACAGGCATCAAAAGGCATCAAACAGTAGCCTAACCACATTTACAGCCCCCAGCCCAGACCAGGCCAATGACCCCACAAATGCTCCTAGCAATCTGGAAAAAACTTGCAATCAAAGCCTATGCATGGAAAACCTCGATTCCTGAGCGGGATCAGCCCAAAACTTGATGCGGAACAAAGCAACGAGATCCGACAAGCTGTCTACGTCCGGACAGCTTTGGGTTTAGGAAACAGAGCCAAAGCTAAAAGAGCCCTTCAACTCACATTGCCGACTGTTAAACTGCATTATGGGCGCTCGGAAGCCTGGAAGCTAAGCCTGCCTGTCTATCGTCCCTGCCGTTTAGTCTTGTAGCAATGCGTCAGGATCAGGATAACACCTGGGGGCGCCAACAAGGAAAACCAGGAAGAGCATACAGCATCCATGGGTAAGGCTTTTCCTCGATTCCCGTTCCCATTCCCATTAATTCATTCCGTCGAGGGCCCACTGAGAATTCGGCCAGTGTGACGTGTTGGCCTTTTCCGTACATCGGTTTGCCTGTGTTGGTCAAATCCAAAGGAATAAATAAAGAAACAAGTTTTAATTGGCGGATCTCTCTCGGAAAGCCACGGAGCGCGGCGTCCGGACTGTCAAGCACAATAACATGCTAGCAAATAATTATTCATCAGCAATGAGGCAGGAGAGAGAGAGAGAGAGAGAAAGAGAGAGAAAGAGAGAGAGAGAGAGAGAGAGAGAGAGAGAGAGAGAGAGAGAGAGAGACAGAAACAAACAGACATTGGAAGAATGAGGAGAGACAGAAAGAAGGAGGTTAAAGAGAGCAAGAGAAAGGAAAGAGATAGAGGGGGGGAAAAATAAGGCAGAGAGGAAGGGACAAGAGACAGAGCGAGCTCTCTAAATGTTAGCTCGTGTCCAAACGGTTGGTTCGTGTTCTGGATGCTTTGGCCAGACCGTGACCAAATATGGTCATCCCACTAAAGTGTATACTGAGCTAAAGGGAGAAAAGACCAAAAAAAGATGGGGGGATGGGGGGTGCATCTGCTTGTGAAGGATATGGACTGCATACGAGCGCGAGGCACCAGCTGCGGGGTCTGGTGCTCTGCTGCAGACAGAAGAGCACCACCGGGGCGAGGGATGGGTACGGTAGCGCCGTGCTTTCCTCCTCGCTCACCGCCTCTCCTCCTCTTCCTCCTCCTCCGCTGCTGCTGCCGGAGTCCCACGGTGCTGCCGGAGCACCGGAGAGCCCAACGGCCTCCTGCTCGGCCTGGCCCCGAGGCGGGGCGCCGAGCTCCGGCCGCGGGGCTGGCGGGGCTCCCTCGCCGGCGCTCATGACAGAGAGGCGGGCAGAAGCGCGACCCTGCCGGAGGGAGGCAGCGGCGTCTCACTCACACACACGCACCACAACTGTCACATCGGCTAAAGCCAAAACAAGCACAAGAGTTCCTGCAACATGTACGCCGTCCTTGCTGCCCCCCACCCCCCCCCACTCCAGTGGGCTGGCCAAGCCATTTAAGACTGCAAACACATTATATGCTAGCTTGGTAATGCCTTGTTATATCTGTGAGCTGAAAGTACGGACACCTGAAATAGCCCATTCAGTTAGCTTTATAAATGGCTGCAACACCTGAGATCGTCATCGGCTTCCTCTTAGGAAGCGAATAATCCGAACGCACGGCCAGGAAAACTCTTATTAATATTCAATTGGAATGCTGAATAGCTCTTAAAACGACGACATAAAAAGGTAAGAGGTCCTTGGTTCCCTCTCTGGAGAGCGGGCCTGCAGTTCTGCTCTGTCGGACTCATAGACGACCGTAGAATGTCATCGCTGATATGCCATTGAGAACCTACAAGTGGGCAACATGCAGGAGGTCAATGGGTTCCTCTTTCAATTCTAATTGTAATTCAGTTCAAACGCTTAATAGATCTGAAACGTGTAGCCAATCGGCACACACAGGAATAGCCAGATCGCTAGGTGTTGTTGGCAGTGTGCCAAGCAGAGGTGGGCAATACGGCAAAACCATCGTCGCTACCCGAACAAAACAAGCATCTCCAAACCGGCAACTTTACAGGAGAGGCCAAAAAGCTAATTTGATTCTAATGTAAGTCAATGGAACCAGACTTTTTGGCCCATTTCGGTTGGTCCGTTCATCATGAAATTTCCACACGTTGTAAACGGCAGCTCATGTGATCAAATGATGCATGATAGTAAAAATTGACCAAAAAATGGAGGACAGCTGCGATATATAATTATCACCATTGATAAATGTTCATAATGTGTCATGATTTCTATTATTTCAACCGTCTGATTACCGTCGGAACAGAGGGAGCAGAAGGAATCAGTGGTGCAATATTTGGGATAAAGGCCTGGATCCCTCACTCGGTTATAAGGGTGTGGGCCTGAAGCCACCAGGGGGCCCCAGCGAGTAGTTATGAGAGCTGTTAACAGCTGTTTTGGCTCATGGCATCAATTCTACTGTCTATTAAATAGAAATGGAACGATCATAGTTTTCCATGACCACCGTGGCAGTATGCTTTAGCTAGGGTAATAGATGATTCTGGTCTTCTTTCCGTCTTCGTGTACAATTCAGATGTCTGGTTTCAATTTATGTTGAATTGATTTTATATATTAATATACTTAATATAACACTATTATGGTTATATATGACCTTTCCGGGCCAATACAAGCTACTGCCTGCACCTGACTACAGGCCCATGGACCACAAGGGTGTGCTTCCTGGGCCCTCAGGTTAAGAAACCCTGCTTTAGAAGGACGTGTTGCACTGCTAGTAGAATTTATATCAACCTGTGGTCCCATAATCTACCTAATGTTCTATTGAAGTATATATATGCACTCGGCCCAGCACTCCAGTCATGGTGCCGCCATCGTGGTGCTGCATTGGTCTCGTGTAGCCTGCAGTAAAATAGCACCCAAAATAATTGGTTGTATATGTATATAGAAATGCAGGCCGTATTGTATTGTGACTTTTATCATGATAATTATATATATATGTCATATTGCCCCAAATGTCTATGAGTGGCAAGCTCTCAGTTCCCTCTTTATTGGGTAGATTAGCATTTCTAATCAGGCTTGCGAGGTAAACACTAAACTTTTGCATTAACATACATGCAAATTGTTCAATATTTCACAGCCCTTAAAACTACAACATAATGGTTATCACTGGTTTCTTCTTTGGTTTAGTTAAATCGAAATTTTTAAATATAAATATATGTAAATATAAACTACTCAACTCATGCATATCAGAACTGTACACAGTATATTAATATATATTATTTATTGCAACTCACATCTCAATATTTTTAATGCTGCAAATTTGTGTGCAATAATCTCACTGTTTATTATAATCAAGCACTTTACCATTTCCAGTGTTAAGTTTACAGCTACAGTGTTATGTTTACATTATATGTTACAGTGTGCAATAATATTATCACTTGGAAACATAGCAATAATTTTCCATACAAAGTGCAATATTTCTGTAAGTGCGAAGTATAATTTCCTATTTGTTTAAATTTTTTTCTCTATATTTATACTTATGTCTCGTCTGCACTGTTATGTTACTAGTATGTCTCGTGTGTTTGCCCTATGTTTATAATTGCACATTGGAGTTTGGAGAAACGCAATCTCGTCCAGCTATGCACTCCTGTTGTAAAGTCTGAATGACAACAAAGGTCACTTTGACTTTGACTTTGGCTTGACAGATCTAAATAGATATCTTTAAATAGATATTTCTGACTGTTAATCTGTGTCATAAACGTACAGGCAAAAAAGTGCCGAATAGCTAAACAACAATTCTCAAAACTACAATATTAAGATATCAACAGTTTCCTCTTTAGTTTTTAGTTAGGAATAAGCATTTTAATTTTTAGTAACTGTTATATTCCGTTGTAAACATCCAAACCAAAACTTCTCATTAAAATTCACACTGAAAAGTTCAATTAAATTTCTATCATCTAAAATGTGAGATAGCAACAGTTTTCTTGTTCATTTTTTTTGCCTGTTAGACTATATTGTAAACAGGCATACAGGCAACTAACACTTCTCATTATGTTTAAATAAAAATGCTGAGTAGCTACAAAATTTAAGGTCAACAAGTTTTCTTTACTTTTTAATTGAGAATAACCGTTTTTTTTTTTTTAGATTTTCTGACAAAAACACAAAAACTAAGATAACAACAGTTTCCTCATTAGTTTCTATATTTGGGCTGCTAAACTGTGATGTAAATGTATAGACAACAAATATTTCTCAGTAAAATTCACTTAAAGATGAAAGCAGCTTACTTGGGAATTTTTCATTTAAAAATAACCTTTAATACTTTATTTTTGACTGTGTTGATGGTTTTGTAAAAATACAGAGAACTAACATTTTTCATTTGAATTAAATAAAAACACAGAATAGCTAAATAAAAATTCTTAAAACTACAGAATGTAAGATCAGTGATGTTTCTCTTTACTTTTAAAACAGGAATAAACAATTTTTTAGATATTTTTGACTGTTAGACTGTGTTGTATTTTATAGACAATGTACAATTTTTCATTAAAATTCTGCTAAAGTGCTGAATAGCTAAATTAAAATTCCTACCTTTACAAAATGTAGGACAGAAACACTTTTCTTTTTCTTTTTAAATTTAAAAATAACATTTATTTCTTCATGTTTTCACTGTTGGACATTTCGTATTAAAATTTACTCAAAACATTGAAAAGCTAAGAAAAGTCTCAGAACAATAGTTTAATCTACGGTTTCTTCTTTAGGTTTTAATGCGGAATAAAAACAGTTTTAGACATTTTTGACTTTCAGACTTTAATGTTCATTAATGTTCAACTGAAATGCTGAAATCTACAGCCTAAGAGATCTTCAGTCCCCTCCCTTGTGAGCAGGCCAGGTCTGAAAGCCGAATCATTTTTTAGATCGCAGTTGCAAATTTAGGATTGCAAGAGTGAAATCGCAATTTTTTTACAGTTTTATAGTCTACATCCCTAAGACCTTTACCTTCTGTTGAACTGCCTGTAGAGAAGTTAGACCAGGAGTGGGGTTGTGACATCACAACCACAACTTTTTGCCAAACTGTATTTCTATTCCGGCCTTCGTGGACTTTAATTTGATAGAAAATGATTGCCATTTTAACTGCAGTTGCAATTTCAGTCACAAAAAATGCAATTGCATATTTTACCCAGGTTGTTTAGCTCTAAGAAGACTAGCATTTTTAGCTGTCAGTGCATGTGGTATAAAGAGCTAAAATCCTGATTGGAATTCAGTTAGAAAGCTCAATAGCAGGTACAGCGTGTACTGCGCACCGGGCTCTCCAGACTAGCATGGCCAAATTCCTCATAGTATTAATAAAAAATCATATTCAGTTAAAATGCTGAACAATGGCTGAAACCTGAGGCGTGACAACCGAGTGGTCAAACGTCCATCTCCCACCCAGCATCCCCCCTCAACCACTGACACCAAATAGCCCAAATAAAGAAAGAGAACGCAGTTTCTTCTCCTCTACTAATCCTGTCCATCCCTCTCTCACCACGACCACGGAGAGACCACCTCTCCACCGGCTCTGCCGGCCCTGCGCTCCTCTCCGGAGTGGGCTGGAGGATCAGTGGCGGGTGATGCCCAGTCTATAATGAACAGAGAACAGCGCGAGCGCCTGCGCGGAGATGACCCGACCCGGGGAGGAGAACGCTGGACACCTACCTGCGGTCTGACGGCTTCTGGAGCATCGCTTCAACTGCGGCTGGCAGCCGAATCCCCCCCCAACACCACCACCGCCAACCAACCAACCAACACTGGAACACAGTTATAGCATGGACAACCGGGATTAGTCCGTTCAGTGCGAGCGCACGGTCATCTTCAGCGACACTGTCCGTCTGTCCGTCCGTCCGTCCGGCGGCTATCAAACTTACTGCACTTTACACTGGCGCTCACAGATACAGCGCCGGGACCACCCGCTCAGCCCGAGAAACTCCCCCCCGGCCGCTGGAGGAACAGCCGTTAAAGCGGAGAGAGAGAGAGAGAGAGAGAGAGAGAGAGAGAGAGAGAGAGAGAGCTGCGCGAGCGAAGTTTGGGGCTCGAGCGGAGCTTCGCGGAGCACGTGATGTGTTCTGTGACAGAACAGTGAGCAGGGAGAGCCACAGAGAGAGAGAGAGAGAGAGAGAGAGAGAGACGGACAGGGACAGAAATAGAGAAAAGACAGCAACAGAAAGGTGTGTGAAGGAGACAAATAGAGAGCGAGAGAGAGAGAAAGGAAAAATGCGAAAGAGAGGAGAAAGGAGAAAATAGAGAAATAGAGAGAAAGGACAAAAGAGTGAGAAGAGAAATAGAGACAGGAGAGAGTGAGAGAGAGAAACAGAGAGAAACACAGAAAGAAATGAGAGAGGAAGAGAGAGAGAAGGACAGACCAACTCCAGTATCTATCTCTCTCTCACACAGCAGATGAGACAGGAGCCATGTGACGGAGAGGAGAGGACAGGGATTCCCTAAAGAAACACTATAGAGTGAGGAGCACTGGGGGGGTTGGGGGGTGGGCATATAGAAAGAGAAAGACAGCACGAGAAGAGAGAGAACATATAGAAATATAGAGAAAGAGCACAAGAAGAGACTGAACATATAGAAAGAGAGAGAGAGAGAGAGCATGAGAAGAGAGAGAACATATAGAAAGAGAAAGCACGAGAAGAGAGAGAACATATAGAGAGAGACAGAGCACGAGAAGAGAGAGAACAAATAGAGAGAGACAGAGCACGAGAAGAGAGAGAACATAGAAATAGAGAGAGAGCACGAGAAGAGAGAGAGAACATATAGAGAGAGAGCACAAGAAGAGCAAGAACATATAGAAAGAGAGAGAGAGCATGAGAAGAGAGAGAACATATAGAGAGAAAGAGCACAAGAAGAGAGAGAACATATAGAGAGAGAGCACAAGAAGAGAGAGAACGTATAGAGACAGCACAGGAAGAGAGAGAACGTATAGAGAGAGAGCACAAGAAGAGAGAGAACATATAGAGAGAGAGCACAAGAAGAGAGAGAACGTATAGAAATAGAGAGAGAGAGCACGAGAAGAGAGAGAACATATAGAAATAGAGAGAGATATAGGAAGAGAGGGAGAACATATAGGAAGAGAGAGAGAACATATAGGAAGAGAGAGAGAACATATAGGAAGAGAGGGGGAGAGAACATATAGGAAGAGAGAGAACATATAGGAAGAGAGAGAGAACATATAGGGAGAGAGAGAACATATAGGGAGAGAGAGCACATATAGGAAGAGAGGGGGAGAGAACATATAGGAAGAGAGAGAGAACATATAGGAAGAGAGAGAGAGATCATATAGGGAGAGAGAGAACATATAGGAAGAGAGGGGGAGAGCACATATAGGAAGAGAAAGAGAACATATAGGAAGAGAGAGAGATCATATAGGGAGAGAGAGCACATATAGGAAGAGAGGGGGAGAGAACATACAGGAAGAGAGAGAGAACATATAGGAAGAGAGAGAGAGATCATATAGGGAGAGAGAGCACATATAGGAAGAGAACATATAGGAAGAGAGAGAGAGAGATCATATAGGGAGAGAGAGCACATATAGGAAGAGAGAGAGAGATCATATAGGGAGAGAGAGCACATATAGGAAGAGAGAGAGAGCATATAGGAAGAGAGAGCACATATAGGAAGAGAGAGAGAGAGATCATATAGGGAGAGAGAGCACATATAGGAAGAGAGAGAGAGATCATATAGGGAGAGAGAGCACATATAGGAAGAGAGAGAGAACATATAGGAAGAGAGAGCACATATAGGAAGAGAGAGAGAGATCATATAGGGAGAGAGAGCACATATAGGAAGAGAGAGAACATATAGGAAGAGAGAACACATATAGGAAGAGAGAGAGAACACATAGGAAGAGAGAGCACATATAGGAAGAGAGAGAGAGAGATCATATAGGGAGAGAGAGCACATATAGGAAGAGAGAGAGAGATCATACAGGGAGAGAGAGCACATATAGGAAGAGAGAGAGCACATATAGGGAGAGAGAGAGAACATATAGGAAGAGAGAGAGAGCATATAGGAAGAGAGAGAGCATATAGGAAGAGAGAGAACATATAGGGAGCGAAAGAACATATAGGAAGAGAGGGGGAGAGGGAGAGAGAGAACATATAGGAAGAGAGAGAGAACATATAGGAAGAGAGAGAGAGAGAGCGAGAGAGAGGGAGAGAGAGAATACCAATACTGTTTACTATTAACATGAGGAATTACACCATGTCTTCAAGCACTGCAGCTGAAACTGTGCTGTAGTTTGGGGCAGGCTAAGGGACGGTTCTGTCAGCAGAGCTCAGCTATGGTGGGTCTAGATCACTGTTACATGACTGAGGGATGGTTCTGTCAGCAGAGTTCAACTATGGTGGGACTAGATCACCGTTATATGACCAAGGGATGGTTCTCTCAGCAGAGCTCAGCTATGGTAGGTCTAGATCACTGTTACATGACTGAGGGGAGGTTCTCTTCGCAGAGCTCACCTTTGGTGGGTCTAGATCACTGTAACATGACCAAGGGATGGTTCTCTCTGCAGAGCTCAGCTATGGTGGGTCTAGATCATTGTTACATGATTGAGGGTCAGTTCTCTCAGCAGAGTTCAACTATGGTGGGTCTAGATCACCGTTACATGACCAAGGGATGGTTCTCTCTGCAGAGCTCAGCTATGGTGGGTCTAGATCATCGTTACATGACTGAGGGACAGTTCTCTCAGCAGAGCTCAGCTATGGTGGGTCTAGATCACTGTTACATGACTGAGGGATGGTTCTCTCTGCAGAGTTCAGCTATGGTGAGTCTAGATCATCCTTACATGACTGAGGGAGAGTTCTGTCAGCAGAGCTTAGCTATGGTGGGTCTAGATCACCGTTACATGACTGAGGAATAGTTCTCTCAGCAGAGCTCAGCTATGGTAGGTCTAGATCACCGTTACGTGACCGAGGGACAGTTTCTCAGCAGTGATCAGCTATGGTGGGTCTAGAACACCGTTACGTGACTGAGGAACAGTTCTCCTTTACAGTTCTCTCCCTCCATCACTGATTCACCCTCTATCCTGACTCGCCCTCCATCACTGACTGACCCTTAATTACTGACTCACCCTCTATCATGGACTCACACTCCATCACTGACTCACCCTCCATCACTGACTCGCCCTCCATCACTGACTCGCCTTTCCATCACTGACTGACCCTTAATTACTGACTCACTCTCTATCACTGACTCGCCCCTCCATCACTGACCTGCCCTCTATCACTGGCTCACCCTCTATCACTGACTCAGCTTCTCTCACTGACTCACCCTCCATCACTGACTTCCCCTCTATCATTGGCTCACCCTCTATCACTGACTCACCCTCCATCACTGACTAGGCTTCTCTCACTGACTCACCTTCCATCACTGACTTCCCCTCCATCACTGACTCACCCTTCATCACTGACTCACCCTTCATCACTGACTCGCCCTCAATCACTGACTCACCCTCCATCACTGACTCACCCTCCATCACTGACTCACCCCCAGTCATTGACCTACCCTCCATCACTGATCTGCCCTCTTTTACTGACTCAACCTCCATCACTGACTCGGCCTCTATCAATGATGCCCTCTACCACTAACTTGCCCTCTATTACTGACTTACCCTTTATCACTGACTCACCCACCCACACTTGTATGGCTGTGCAGCCAGTGGCAGGTCACCATAATATGTTGTGCTTTGGCAGCTGATATGTTGTGTTCTGATATGTTGTGGTCCACCAGGATGATTAGGGGCGTACGGGAGGGTGGGGGGCTATGCTGATTTATCAGCAGGGTTACTTTATTTAAGTATCCCAGAACTTCATCTCCAATGCTTTTAAAGCCTAAAGGTTTTCAGAAGCTCCAGCGCAGTGCTTTTGGGAACTCACTAACTTGCGGATTTATTGGTCCTGGTACCACTTTTCACTCCTACTCGAGTTGTTTTCTCAGCTAGGCCAGTTTGGCTTGTACTTGAGTCATTATATCATTGGAGCACCAGCACTTCTGCATGAGTGTAGGCTCGTCTACCAACCTCTGCCTAAAACACAATGTAATATCCTCCACTGGAAATCTTTACAGCGTTTGGATGAAGAGCCTTTATACAGCAGCCTCCATTCCCGGGCATGAAAGCAGAAGTCCCTCAGGGAAAGAGAGATTAATCCCCCATTTTGTAGCACATCTTCGTTTCTCTTCACACAAACGCACCGATTTTGCATGTACCTGATACAAAGCCTTCTTCTTCCCGGCTGCTGACAAAAGGCATCCTCTGCAAGCGCTTGAAAAGAGAGAAGACGTCTCTCCCTACTTTCATCCTGGTGTAACATACGACTCTGGGAAAAGAACACAGAGGTGATCCATCCAAAGCTAAAGTCATGAAAGGTTCTAAAGATGGATTTCAACTATAGATGAACACAAGAGAGATGCCAGTACAACCCATACTGTCCAACAGGTTCTCTATATGTGCCAGAGGTGACTAAGCTACCATGCTGTGGGTACCATACAGTGTGTAAACTACCCCTTGGTAGCTGGTCCCATTTTGGTTCGGTGCTAACTCACTTACCCATAGCAGCAACTGAGGCTAGATTCTACTATAGATGAATACAAGAGAGATGTCAGTTCAACCCATACTGTCCAAAAGGTTCCCTACATGGGCTAGAAGTGACTGAGCTACAATGCTGTGGTTATATACAGTGTGCAAACTACCCCTTGGTAGCTGGTCCCATATTGGTTGGGTGCTAACTCACTTACCCATAGCGGCAAGTGAGGCTAGCTTCAGTAGCAACAGTATGCTTGGTTTAATGGTTCTTCTTCTGCTCTTTTCTATTTTGGTAGGTCTTCCACACATGAGTTTCAACTATAGATGAACACAAGAGAGATGTCAGTACAACCCATACTGTCCAAAAGGTTCCCTATATGGGCTAGAAGTGACTAAGCTACCATACTGTGGTTCTATACAGTGTGCAAACTACCCCCTGCTAGCTGGTCCCATATTGGTTGGGTGCTAACTCACTTAGCCATAGCAGCAACTGAGGCNAGGTTCCCTGTATGTGCTAGAAGTGCCTGAGCTACCATGTATTGCTATTGTCGTGGTTCTATACTGTGTGCAAACTACCCCCCGGTAGCTGGTCCCATATTGGTTGGGCGCTAACTCACTTGGCCACAACGGCAACTGATGCTAGCTCTAGTACCAACAGTATGTTTGGTTTAATGGTTCTTCTTCTGCTCTTTTCTAGTTTGGTAGGTCTCAGACACATTGACAGTTTACTCTATCCATCAGCCTTTGGGCAAGTTTTCAGATTTACAGATACACTACGGCGTGTTGTAAAGTTTTTAGTGGTATCCCGGCGTAGATAGTTGGTAGGCTATAAAGGACTATCCAGGAGAACCAGTTTACTACAGCGCCACCTTGAGGCAGACCAGTGCTGCAACTCTAGTTGGTAGAGAACTTTGACCTATTCTTTCAATTGTCTAATTTGAAGTGTCTACTTTACTGTACGTTTACATCCAGGGTCTGTCCAGCAGGTCCAAGAGGTCAGGTAGGTGGATCCGATCTTCCAGGACAGCCTTGTATTTCGCATCTCGGTTCAGCCACAAATATATATACACAAGGTTCCTATTAATCCCTTGATTTTTCACTGAACCTTTTGGGATGACCAGTATCTTCTTCCTGATCCCATCATGCATGCACACACGGGGACATAACATTTACAACACATCATCTCATTTGCTCAAACCAACAGTGCCATCCCATCTTCCTCAGCATGAAGTAGATTGTACAGAGTATGAATGTGATATTAGATATCAATGCTAATTTCGCCTTTGCAGAGCCAAACTGGTTGCAGTGTTGTTTGCATAGCTGAGTTTTGGACTTGGATCATGGGTGCTCAGTTTGAAGTCGCCATAAAAACTGGAAACATTGTGGCATAATAATGAAAAATACCATGTTAGGGAAGCATTGTAATTGTAAAACATAATTAGAGGAAAGTAGAGGAGCTTACAATCACACTTAGGCAAAAGAATTATATCATTAACAAACTACCTCAGTACCTGAGCTCCCTGTAGGGAGGGCTTCAGTGGAATCCAGTATCTGTTGGCAAAGAAACTGAAGGTTGCTCTATTCCTCTACGCCCTAATTGTCTACTTTTTGGGATTCTGTTGGGCTAAACTTAAAGTGAGAGATGGGAGCAATGACAACGAAGACCAGGTACTGTCACCAACAGAAGATTTCAGTAGGCTGTATTGGATGAATTCAAGGTACGATTTATTGAATTGTGCCCCAGTGTCTCTTAACACTGCTGTAGCATATGAGATGCTTGCTCCATTGGATTCAGATCAGGTGACTGGTTTGGCCAGTCAAGTTTCCAATTTCAACTTTGGCAGTATGTTTGGGATCGTTGTCTTGCTATAGGATGAAGCGCCATCCAATGAGTTTGGAGGCATTTTCAATCAGTGAAGATGAATGGGCCAGTACCTGTGGCAGCCATACAAGACCAGGCCATAACACTCCCGCCACCATGTTTCACAGATGAGGTGCAAAGCTTTGGTCCTCCTGTGGACAGCAGTCAAATTCCCTCCTGCCTCCTGAAGGTTGTTCCTCTTGGACACGTGTCTGAGGATTTTTCCTGGCTCTCCGGCCCTCATTAACTAAAGGCTACTCTAGCTGCTGCTGGCCCTCTAGTGATGGTTCCCTGGGCAGCTCCCCAGTGTGTGCTGGCTTCCAGAACTGCTCATAATGCTCCTTCCGTGCAAGGCCAATGGATGGCTCCTCAGCTTTCCAGCGCCATACTCACTGGTTCACATTGCTGGTTCCCCTCTGTTGGTCTAATTAATGAAGTGCACTCCCTTCTGGAACATCTGCCGGTTGTGGCCAAGCCTCCTCATGGTTTGGACCCATCCACAGTGTACTGGAGACCAGGGAACCAGCCTTGTGGCTGAAGAGTCGCCAGTTTGATTCCTTAAACCGACAGGACACATCTGAAATGCCCTTAAGCAAGGCACCAAATCCCCAACTGCTTCCTGGGCACCATAGATAGGGGTGCCCAATGCTCCAGGCAAGTGTGCTCACTGCACCCTAGCGTGGGTGAAGTGTAAGTGGGTGTTTCACTTCATGGATGGGTTACATGCGGTAGACGAATTCCTCCGTGTGCAAGCACAGTTGGCAAATGGCTCTAAATTCAATTCTCATTCAGGGTTGGACTTTGGGAGCCATTTCTTGAGGAGGACGTTTGCTGGGATATCCCCCCCCCCCCCCCTCTGGAGAGGGCTCTGCCCACTCTTTAAGTTTTCATAGTCTCTGTGTTTTGTTGCCCAAGTTCTGAGTTGTTCTACTTTGTGTTTGTCTTCTCTGGTCCTGCTTTTGTCTTCTGGTTCTGCTAACATGGATTTGTCTCTGATGTTGCCTACTTGTGTTTCAACCCCTGCCCTTCTGGACTCTGGTTACTGGACTGCCCCTAATAAGGCCACTCTAGACATGTAACCTGCTCCAAGGCTCCAGAGTCCAGGTCTGTAATATATGTTCTATGAGTCTCCTGCCTTATTAGCTTATTGATTGTTTTTTAATATTTAGTATATATGGTATTGACTTCTCTCGTATGGCCGAGGGCCCAGAGCAATAATGTGTTGGTGGGGCGGGGGGTGTTGGTGGTGGTGGTCCTTCAAAATTGAAACATGCATTTTCCTGCCAATTTGAGCTATGCCAGATTTGAAACAGTAAGCAATGTCGGAATATTGCTGTTTGCCCAGCAAACATGGTTTATCTCGGCGTATCCCTGATATGACGCTAATGATATCGCATGCCATAGCAACTATAGTACTCCAGGCCAGCATGACCAGGCCAGGCTGAGTATGCTATGAAGCACAATGTTTACCTGAATCATGCCGTATCATTGAAGCCCTACGTCCACAAATAGTGTCAGGGCAGAGCGCTCTCCAGAGATGATTCTAATCCCTGAGATGATTTTATATCCCAGTGCTGGAAAAACATCCGCTTCAGCCCCCTCCCCTCCCCCAAGCCTTCCCCACATTCCGCAGGCTTAGCGTGCCATCCGTGGCTGCCGCAAATGGAATTCCAAACTTCCGCGAAAAAACCTGGTAAATTACTTAAACACCAATAGTTGTGTTTGTGTTTGTGTGTGTGTGTGTGTGCCTAGGCTGTACTGTATGTATTCATTAGTTGTGTGCCCTGGGGTAAGTTACCATAACAACCACAACAATGACATAATCAGGAAGAGGGCTTTAATACGGTTCCCCTGGAGGAAGGGTCTGTGTGTGTGAGGCTGTGCTTATAAGGCCATGCCTGTGTCCTTAGGCTGGCCTTATACGGTGAAACGTTCATGCAGCTTTCGTTGCTTGAAACCCACATGAAACTCAATTGTGCTTGAGTTGCGTAATGTACAATGTCCTGCAACTCATTTGCAGCTCAGTCGAAATAGTTGCAACCGATCAAAATGACCATAATCCCGTTGACCATCACTTCAAACTCAGACAAAGGAAATGAAGACTGCTTGTTGAAGTCGAGATCCCTCTTGATTAGCTTTATAGAATAGCTGCACAAATAGTTGCTTCCAGAAGGAATCAACTGACAGGAATGAAACTTGGTGGGTAGGTTTGACATCATGAGGCATGCAAATGACCCACAAACTTTGCGGGTTCGGAACCAGTTTAATTTTGTTGGAAATGCTCCAAACCATTCAAGATGAGGTACGGAAAGGGCTATGTATGTTTGTTACCTCTGCCCCTAACGGTTTGTCGGTTCACGTTCCTGGGCTACACTTTCTGGTTTGTTTTCTAGTTTGGTTTTATACTCTTTGGTTATTTCTCGTGCATGTTTGTTCACTCTTTATGGACACGATTACACTGCTTTACACTGTCAATGTAGACCAGCACACTTAAATGGTTCTACAGATTGATAGAAAATGTGTTGACGATGGTTCTGTTATCGTTATGATATCATGCTTGAAGGACTCTTATTGGTGCCATATGCCCCTTATTGGTTCCATGATAGACGTTTAGTGTTCTCTACATATGTCAAGTGTACCACTGATGTATCTAAGCATGCGTCTGTTAAAGAAAGCTCCCTGGACAAAAAT
>CM067495.1:23291278-23321300 GCA_034552555.1 Semaprochilodus insignis | reverse complement strand
ACAACTTGATTTCAGCCTTTCCTGATAAATGCATGTTTACATCTTAGTAGATACTGCGGCTGACTGCGGTGTGTGTGTTTGTGTGTGGCCATGATGATATATAAATTCTGATGTGATAGGAAGGTGTGAGGACAGCGGTGGCATTTGGCAGGTCCCCAGGTGTTTTTTTCCCCAAATAAAACAGGCTTTTATTAGAAAGTGATGAAAAAAAGATTTCCTTACATCCCAAAGCTAAGGTTAGAGCTGGAGCTTTACAATGCTGCTGAATAATAAAAAAAATGAATATATGAATAAATAAATAAATAAATAAATAAATAATATACTTATTAAATAGCAATGTTAGTAATGATAATAATAGTATTATTAATACTACCACTACTACAACTGCAATAATAATAATAACAATAAAACAATAAAAACTACATTATTATTATTAGTAGTAGTAGTAGTATTGCACAAAACAAAAAAAACAATATTTTATTTTATTTTATTTTATTTTATTTCATTTTATTTTAACCAGAAAGCATGTTTTGTTTGGACCACTAACATTCAAATGAATACAAACAAACATGAAACCAGTGATCATAATTTTAATATTTATTATGCATGACCTGCATCACATGTTTCTGTAAGCAGATCACAGGATACCAATAACTTTATAGAAAGCTGTAAACTTCAACTTTTGCACAGTACAAAGTTTGTAGCTGTGACTTTTGTGCAGTAACTATTAGGGAGGCACTGATACCAATACTGGTATCAGGTATCGGCCCGATACAGCGGTTATTTACTTATACTAATATTAGGTCTGCTCCATCTCTTTCAATGTTTAAGGCCAGACTTAAAACATCTTTTTACTATCATTTTAATTTCATGTGCGTGTGTTATTCTAAGTTTTATATGTTTTATTTTACTTTGAATGGCACTTTGGTCTTCGTAGTCATGTTAAATGTGTTATATAAATAAAGCTTACTTCCTTACTTACTTAGTACACTCATGAAAAATCACTGATACTAACATTCAATACCCATGTGAGGTTGGACAAGTATAAGCTGCCATGCTAATAAACTAACGGCAGTG
Organism: Semaprochilodus insignis; assembly: GCA_034552555.1. Classification (NCBI taxonomy): domain Eukaryota; kingdom Metazoa; phylum Chordata; class Actinopteri; order Characiformes; family Prochilodontidae; genus Semaprochilodus; species Semaprochilodus insignis. The sequence goes on along the minus strand of CM067495.1, from coordinate 23,320,223 downwards.
AAGGAGGGTCTGCTCACACACAGCACTGATGCTGTGGTAGTCAGACACAAAGGTCACTTTAAACATTCTGGAATATTCCTGCCTGGAATACAGTCTGTGATTTTAGCCTGCTTCTAAATTCCCCAGGTAAAAATAAAGTATAGTTTAATATACTAGAAATGTACTTTAATAGCAGGAGCTAATAGAGGTTACACTAGACCAGCTCAAAGGCCACGTGGTTGGGTCTGGTGTAGCATTAGCCACAGTAGGAGTATGAACACTGTGTAAGTGTGTGTGCCATAGAAACACATTGAAGTTGCAACATCACTTCACTAATACGCGCATACACTGAGCAGTGTATTTCCACACTCACACACACAGAGACACAAATCTGTCTCCGAAAGCTCAGCTTAGCTTGCTAAATGGTCGTAAAGCGCGAGTGAGGTTGCTTGGCAACCTTTGGCCTTGATGAGAGGAAACTGTCAATCGTCCCCCTGAACCACACACACACCCACACCCATGCACACACACACGCAGAACCCATAGGGCAACTCTATCTGTAACCAATATGCTTCAGAAGATTGGAATTCACTTCAATTTTTATAATAGCATTTCATAGCACTGCCTAATTCAGTGTATGCGAAGTGGGTGGAAAAAAGGGGGGAAGGAAAAGGGAGAGAGAGAGAGAGAGAGAGAGAGAGAGAGAGCTAGAGAACAAACGGCCTGCAGAATGAAATTAGCTGATAAGGGACTTTCTGGCCAAAGAGCAGCATCAGCAGATTTACTACACTATTGTTCTAAGGGAGACATCAGAGAGGAGAGAGATACGTAAGAGAGGTATCATAACTCCCCTCCCAACACACACACACACATGCACATACACACACACACACAATCACACACACACACGCACACACACATAGACCCAAAGATGGTTTTATACAGTGTGAAGATGTAGGGTCATACGTAGGTTCAGTACATATTGTATATACAGTATGTATCTATTGGTGTATATATATATATATATATAGATAGATAGATAGATAGATAGATACATATCTCTATAGATATGTGTATGTTAAAATATGTTGAATATATATAAAAAATGTTACTACATGTATACATGAATATATATATATATATAGATAGATAGATAGATAGATAGATAGATAGATATTCTATGTAAACAATTGTAATATGTTATGTGTATATATTTAGGCACACATATGTAATAATGTGTTTGTTATGTACTGAATGTATGTGACTGTACTTAACACGTATATCTAAGTATCATTCAAAATCAAGGTTTGGTATTATTAATCCCAGTACACTCCTGGTTAGCTCACAAGCTTTCAGCTCTACTATATATCTTGTATGTACTGATATCTACTACACAAACAAAGTAATATATCTCCAATTTAGATTTTTTCCCCAAATTATTTGACTGCTGTCGTTAATATTGTGTGAAAATTTGATGATAAATGGAACAATAGAAAATGTCCAAAATGACTTGGAATGAAATCTCTATAAATTAACTTATATTAAAAAAATTATATAAAAAAAAGGAATATTTTTGTACTCTCATGTTAAAATTACTCTTTTGGAGGTAAATTGTTTTTCTTTAGACAGCACTGACGAAAGTATTTGTATTTATATGTCACATTAGTATTATAAAGTATACAACAAGTAAGCATTTATAAGCAATATGTATTTTGCAAATAAATTAAACTTTCTTATTAATATAAGATCAAAAAGTACAATCCCCAAGTTTTAAACTTCACACTGACTACATCCCCCAAACTGCCTTATTTTTCATCTTACAAATAGCACAGGGGCAAGATGCCAAAAAGTTGACACATGGATTTGTTTTTAGTGCACTTGACTATGTAATGCACTTCTCACAGCGGTGCCAGAAAGCAAGTTGATTGACTGCGACCCACACCGAAACAACAGAGCAAGAATTTTAACAAAACCATGAAAATATGACACCTCTCTGCATCACTTAGAATTTAACATACTCTTGTTCATCCACATAAGCTCGTCATGATTTATTGTTTCCAGAAATGTTTTTGATTAACTGTTGATTACGTTGCATTTACACACTTGACTTCAAGTAAGCGTTTGCCTCCATTGCCAAAGAGGTTGGAAACTTCTACTATATGAACTTATGTTTTCACTTATAAAATGAAAATCTTAATTTGACCAGTAGTAAACTTTTACGCATGAGTGTAAATTTTACAAGAGAAAAAAAAACAACTTTAATTTCAATGTATGTCAAAGGAACCTGATTTTCCATTGAAAAAAAAGTAATTTTGGGCCATTTCTTTTAATCCATTCACTCATGAAATGTACCTATAATGTAAAGAAGAAAATACATTTTCTAATTATGGCATAAACTGAAAAAGTATTTGTTCCAACTGCTGTGATATGTATTACTCTTCAGTATTTTATTCATTATTTTTTATTATTTGTTTGGTTTATTATTTGGTTTTATTAGTTCTTATTAGTTCTATTTTTCAGATGCACTGTTTGTAGTTATTTTTTTTTTTTTCTACACCACAGAAAATCTCATTTTGTGATTGTTGTAGGCTAATTTTAAGACTATTTTGTTCTATTTTTAATTTTTATTCTTTTAGTCATTTTTTACTTGTTTTAAGTTATTTTCGTAAGCCAGATTGTCTCACTATATTGGCAGATAATTTGGTCTGTTGCAAGAATGTTTTTTAATTAAGAAAAAAGCAAAAAGATCACTTAAAACAAGTAGAAAATGACTAGACATAAGCTAAATAATCTTAAAATTAGATATATCATCTAGATATAATTTTAGATAATAAGATAATTTTACTTCTCAAGAAATAAATTGTGCAGTGTAGTCTTATATAAGCTTATATATAAGCCAATAGTTGTATTTCACTTGTTGTTTTTTTTATAATTTGAATAATTTGATTCTTCATAAATAACCAAATGTATGTATTTCTGTATTAATTTGTTAATTTATTTATAGAAGAAATTACATTACATTACTGTCACATCCAGGTTAAACATGGAGGCGATTTCCTGTTCAGACTAGCCGTGACGATAAGCAGTGACCAAAATGAAATGTCAGTGTTAAATTTGGCTCCTGCTCAAAGATGACCGCAGCTGAAAGTCTGCAGCACATCATTTCCAGTATGCTACAGTCATCTCCACTGGCCTACCGCCAGGTAATCCTCAGATCAGGGTAATGACTGGATTCTTCAGCAGAGCAGAAACACTGAACTGGTGTTTTCATGTAGCTTCAACATTTAAGGTGCATTAGTCCAGCTAATTGGTCTCTCCACCCACAAATGTTTTTTTTTACCTAGCAACTGCGACATAATGGCAAAAATCCCATTTAGCATAATGAAACTGCATAACACAAGACATTTGGTTAAAATTCATTATTAATATTATGATTTTTTTGCTCATTAGTGCAACATGTATTAGCTAGACTTCTATGTGAGTAATCCTGGATGATCTGGAGCTTACCAGTGAATGAAGTGGACATACTATGAAGTGTCATGGAACAGTTACTCCTTTTATTTCTCAACAAGTCAACAAACATGAAGAAGGAACATTCAGACAATGTGGGAAAAAATATATATATATAAAAGACAAATATGCAAATGTTTAAACAAGTTGAATAGTGATTTCCATAGTTTTTGGGCTCCAGTGTTCCTCTAGGCCACTGCTGCCACCTCATGGTTATCCCAAATTGGCACTGAATTGTGTCAGAAAGGGGAATTCATTCCAAGTTTAGTGTCAAACTGGAGTTTCTGCCTCTTCTGGTACCTCACCCTCATCCTGCAACACACACATACATGCACATTACACATTCAGCTTCAGTAATCTGAAGTCGTTACATTACTATGTGTGTTATTTGCCTCGCCTGTGGCTTGTCATGTGTAGTGCATTTTACAGTGTGAAGTTTCATTCAAATCACCCGTATACAGTGCTGCTTAAAGGTTTATGAACCCTTTATCATTTCGGGAATTTCTACATAAATGTGATCTGAAATATGATCAGATCAAGTTGTATCACTAAATAAAAAGAACCTAATTAAACAAATGGCACATAACTGTTATAGTAAATATGATAGAATATAGAATCTTTTTCGTGAAAATTTGATGCTAAATGGACCAATTGGAATTTTTCAAGACCATGCGGAATGAAATCTCTATAGATGAGCTCATGTTAAAAATCAGGAATATTTTTGTACTGTCATGTTAAAGTTACTCTTTTGGAGATTATTGTTTTTCTTTGGACTGCAATGATGAAAGTATACAACACGTCAACATTTATAAGTAATATACATTTTTGCAAATTTTTGCAAACACTAAACTTTCTTATTAATATGAGACAAACTAACATAAGTGTTATAGTAATTGTGGTAGAATATAGAACAGAGAATACTGAATATAGTAAATAGGATAGTTTTCAATCATTTATTAAATCATTATGGCAAGCGGCCCTGGTCCAATAGCAGGAAAAGTGCCGCAAGCCATGATACTGCCACCACCATGCTTTCCGTAGTCTTCTGACTCATCCAGGTGGCCTTTAGGAAACTTCAAACTGGCTGCAATGTTCTTCTCTGTGCTGTCATTCCATGCATACTATCCTTATTCAGTGTTTGCCTGATTGTGGACTCATAAATGCAGATCCTTAAATGTTAGGAGTTCTTTGTTATCTCCCAGAACATTATTTGCCTGTAGTCATGGAATCATCTCTGATGAATGACCCTTCCTGAGAAGGGTATCGGTGAAGAGTGGATCAGTGAAGTCCAAACTGAAATAGTTTGGGAGTCTCATCCAGCCAAACAGGCATGATCAAATCATTTACTGGGGTCTTCGGAATTTTCATTTCACTGAGACATGACGTGCACTAACAAATGTGTGTGGACCAGAGTTTGACGGTGAAGACTCAGGTTGAAGTTTCTTAAACAGGGTAGGGTCCACCTACATTCACTCCTAATTAACTTTCAATTGATTGAACCTCCTGATCCAAATGATCCCCTGTACCAAACTGCTAATTCTAAGGGCTCACATGATTTTTCTCCTGCTGCCGTTTCACCTCCTCAACCACAGAGGTCGCCCTGACCTGAATTCTAGGCCTTGTGTTCACACCTGTTTTCAATCAGCGGCCATGTTGTGTACTTAAGACCCCAGTTTGCTGAATGTCTTTGTATTGGTATGCAACTGTACTCTGGTTATGATTCCTTGCGTTAGATTGTGTGTTGGTTTTCGGAAGGATCATGTGGTTTTGACCTGGCTTGTTTTTGACACTGAGTTTTGTCTAATAAATCTGCACTTGACTCCAAACACTTGTTGTGGATCCCTGGATGACAGATTAACACCCAGGAACAGGAGGAGCCAGAAACTGGGGACAGGTGAAATGCATGATGTGAGGACAGAGACAAGGAGGAGCTAGAAACCAAAACCAAAGTACATGGAAAATGACATGAATATGAGGCAAGGTAAACAAAGACGGAAACAGGCCGGGAGGAAAACAGGGCAAGGTGTGACGGTTTTGCCAACAAAGACATTAATAATGTTGGATCTCATTGTTAAAAAAATGCATGACAAACTTTATAACAGTTTGTGTTTTTTCTTTTTTTCTGGTTGTCTTTATCTATTAAAATCACTTAAATGAAGATCTGATTATATTGTAAGTCACACTTTTGTAGAAATTCACAAAATAATAATTCTAGCATTGTTCTAGACCAAAGCGGTGTATATATATGATATAGATATATATGGTAATATAGTAGGATAGCAAGAGATTGCAAAAAGTTTACAAGGCAATGCCAGTATGTTGAAAGGGAATGCAATGTTGTTACAATTTATTTTTGCATAGTGGCAATTAATTTAGGGGCCTCCACATGAAAGAGAGGATGTTGTAGTTTATCAAATGAGATTTTGGATGTTGTACTGAACATCCACCTATTACTTTTCAGAAAATAGAAACCAAGCTAAAACTATCCATGCACCCTTACAACTAACTGTAAACAAACTGAAGTCAAAAACCAAAATGAAAAACTAAATAAAGAAAATTTCAAAACTGTAATAACCTTAATAGCCGATACATTTCATAACATAGAAATATAGAAAAGTCGAATTTGGGATTAGAATGATTTATGGGATTAGAATGCAACAGAATTGCACCAGAATGTGGCATTTGTAAAGGGCTACAAATGTTAAATGTAAAATATTGTGTTCAGGGTTTTATTGCAAAATCAGAAAAAAAAAATGCAGAAAATGATGCATATGAGTGTGTGCTGAATAAGAAGTCAAATTCAAACAGCACTGTATTCTTCTGTGCAGAGGTGTATATTGTACATGGAGAAGAGTATAATGTCTGATTGTAGAGTATAATGCTCATTTGGGGACATCTGGCCAGTAAGTCCCGCTTTATCCTCGTGCTCAGGTCTATACTGGCTCTATAGGTCAGATAAGCCTTGAAAGCGCACAACATACACCGTCCAGGGATTATAACCTGCAGTATCCACACGCACATCTGCCTGCATGCTTATGTAACTGACCGCCTCCTAACCAGGCACAGGTCAGGCTTTCAGGTTCAATGTCACCCCATATAACTTTCGGCTGCATTCATTTTTACTAAAGCTCAGAGACCTCCAGCAGAAATGTGACCTGGAAAAACAGCTGCCGCTCAGCTGCGGAGGCCTCGTCACGTTCCTTTAATATAAACATGTATATAAACACACGACTGAGAATTTCTCTCATTCCTCATAACAAACTGTCCTCTCAGACACTCTACCGCTAAGGACTACAAGATGGACCACTTGATGTACTGTATTAAATGAGATTTTGGGTGTTGTAGTTTCCCAAGTTGGATTTTGGATCTTGTAGTTCACTGAGTGATATTTTGAATGCTGTAGTTTGTTGAGTGGGATTTTGGACGCTGTAGTTTATTTAATAAGGTTTTGGATGTTGAAGTTCACTAAGTGGGATTTTGGAAGTTATAGTTTTTTGGGTAATATTTTGGATGCTGTAGTTTACAGGGTTGGATTTTGGAAATTGTAGTTTACTGAGTGAGATTTGGAAAGTGTGTAGTTTATTTAGTGGACTTTTAGATGTTTTAGTTTACTGAGTGGGATTTTGGATGTTGTAGTTTACTGAGTGGGATTTTGGATGTTGTATTTAACTGAGTGGGATTTTGGATGTTGTACTTTACTGAGTGGGATTTTGGATGTTGTGGTTTACTGAGTGGGATTTTAGATGTTGTATTTAACTGAGTGGGATTTTGGATGTTGTAGTTTACTGAGTGGGATTTTGGATGTTGTGGTTTACTGAGTGGGATTTTGGATGTTGTATTTAACTGAGTGGGATTTTGGATGTTGTGGTTTACCGAGTGGGATTTTGGATGTTGTATTTAACTGAGTGGAGTGAGATTGTGGAAGTTGTAGTTTATTGAATAGATGTTGCAGTTTATTGAATGAGATTTTGTATGTTGTAGTTCACTAAGTGAGATTTTGGATGTTGTCATTTCCTGAGTGTAATTTATGGATGTTGTAGTAGGAATTTGGATGTTGTAGTTTGCTGAGTGGATATTTGGATGTTGTAGTTTACTGAGTGTGGAAGTTGCAGCTAATTAAATAGGATTTAGAATATCGCAATTTATTAAATTAAATTTTGGATGTTGTAGTTTATTGAGTGTGATTTTGTATAATTGTCATATATCAAGTATAATTATGGACGTTGTAATTCACTGGGCAGTATTAGGAGCCTCAACTGCCATTTCTTAAACTTGTATGCAACCATTGTCCAAAAGGGCAACCATTGCATTTACATTACACAACAATATATGTGCAACCCTGTTTCTCTATACGGAGCAGTTTACACTTAAGTTGATGGAAATCGTGTACATATAATAATTATATAAATTATTAAATAATTACTTTTAAAGTATTAAATGTGTTGTTACGGTTTTGTTTATTAATTACTTGTAAAATACATGTAAAACGATAAATAACATTAGTAATCATTAGTAATAATACAATAATAATTATTAATAATAGTAATTATGTATTTAAATTATGATTATTGCCAAGTTATCTACTGGTAATGTGATTATCCCAGTTCAAATATGAGGCATTCTGAGTATTTATTTTATTATAACTTCATGCTTGATGCTATACAGCTTTTTCAGTGAACCGTGTATAGCTCAGGTCATTCTTGACAGTGCTAACATTTGGATGATTTCTAATCTATGATGTTAGATTGCAATATTAGCATTCTATTACAATCATTTTATACACTGCAACACAGCTGAATTACTGAAAACAGTATTTTGTATTAATACATGACTGTGATATGAAGGGATATTACCTGATCTCATGAAGTTTTATCCCCTCATTGATGAATACGAGCGGGATTAGCCAGAAGATGCCCAGCAGCCACGTGGCCACAGGGATGTCACTGATGTAGAAAGTGTGGTAGGACGTCAGGTCACCCCAGAGGAGTCGGGAACCCATCGCTAAGGAAATGTTAAATATTGGCCTGAAAGATGAAGATGGTTTACAATCATAATAGTGTAACAGCCAATCAGCCACTTGTTACTAGGCAGGTTCTACACTGCTTGTTGTTGTTTACAGACTCTTTATAATTGGTCTAAATTTGGTTTATGATACATGCAGTTATTCACTGTTCTACAAATGTTGATGATGCCCAGTGTATTTAATGTATGACCATAACAAAAACCTATAATCATATATTTTCCATCCCAACAGCAAATACACCTTGAATAACTCGGACAGTTATTTAATTCCATAAAACTGACCTGAATCATGTGATGCATTATCATGTACCGTACCACTGTGTTGGGTGGGTGTGTGTGTTGTACATTTGCAAAAGTAAAGGTATTAAGACTTACACGGTGCAGACGACCGCACACCAGCTGCGGTTACTCAGAGGGCTTTGCTTCCACATGGGGGCTGAGCGATGGACATGACTGACAGATGTGCACACTATTACCGCACGCACATGCACACAAATATACACACACATGCAAAGCACTTCAGTATCGGAGCCTGTTAGCATTGTGATTTCTATGCCTAGACCGTTTATGAAGTCCTTCATGGATAACACCAACAGCCAGTGTATATGAAAATGACAATAAACAATAATAAATATAAAAACCGGAATTAAAATAACAACATGAAAAACATATTTGCCGTTTTCTTTAAAGCCTGGGTTTATATTACTTATATAACCAATATTCCGTATTCATTGCTGTACTTGTTTGCAAAGAGCTGGAAGTGAGGCCATGCACATGCACAGGCTCTTGGGACATGTAAACCGTTGTGCCTCTTTGGACGTTCTGTGGGTTGCAGGGTTGGTTGTGGTATTCTGTGCTGAACTGTGGGGTTGACTGGGTGGTTTACGGGTCTACCATCATACAATGTGGTGTTTGGTACCAGTCAAAAGTTTCGACCCGGCTGCTCATAGAAGGATCTCCTTATGTTTATCTTAATGCTTTACTATAGAATAAAAGTGAAGACACCAAACTATAAAATAGCCCTCATGGAATTATACAGTCCACCTTAAAAACCTCCTAAATGGAGCTTTACAGGAGGATGAAACAGCTTTCTTAACCTGCAGTGGAGGCTGATAGAACAAGGTTTATTTCTAAGCAGGTTTGGAGCATGTCACGCTTCCGGGTTTCCCCTCTGCCTCTGATCTCCTGAACTCCAACTCCCAGAACCCACTACCCGATGATGTCATAGTCACATATCCGTCATCGCCCAATAACGCCCCGTTTCCTCGTTTGTCATCACCAGACTATTAATTATTCACACCTGCATCTCATTTAGTCGGTTTGCTTATAAGCTCCTGGTTCACACGCACCCATCACAAAGTGTTGGCAACTCCCGCTGCCTTACAGAGCTTTCTATCCTAGTGATACTTATTCTGACTTTCTGGTTTCTGACTCTGTTTGATCTCTGGTTCGCCCCTGCTGTTCTTCTACCCTCTGATTTTGGTTGCCCTGTTCTGTTTGCCTATTTGGTTTTGACTTCTGCCAGCCTCTTCGTATATGACTTTGCCTGTCCTTTGTACTATGTTTGCTTGGATTCTGTTTTTGAGCCTGACTGTCAACCTGTTAAATAAACCCAGCCTTGATTTTAGCTCAGCGTGCGTCAATGAGACTTTGCATGAGAGAGCAATTCTATTGGTCTGTCCATCATGCATATCAGGATATGGACTGGATCAGACTCTCATCAGTTGGAGCTGTGAAGTGTGAGACTGTAGAGTCTTTAAGATCACCATCCATTTAGTTGGGTGGGTCTAAACGTCTGACTGTTTATGTAGTGGCTTTCTGAATAGGAATTCCCAATTGAATATTCCATTTTCTTTGAATTTAGTTTTATGGTGGTTAGTTACAAGAACACAACATCAGACATTTAAGATCCAGTTAAGTGCTAAAAACTGGTTTACCTTCTGATTCACATGGTTTTCATCATATCTACGATACACAATCACTGTTACAGATAAAAGATCAGACTCCTCAGACTAAATCTTTACTCACTAGCATAAAGCAGCACGAGGAAGGCGACGACTTTCTGTGCTAGAGACAGTCCATCGGAATGTTTGCCGTACCAGTCTGGAGACCACATGGTTGAATTCCTGAAAAATACGCTCAAGCTAAAGCCTCATTTGGTTCATCGGGCTCATTCTTCAGTCTAACACTGGAGCAAAGAGGCTTACAATGGAAGTCAGTAGTCACCCAAAACGTTCCTTCAAAGATATCCCCAAAATGTCTATGGCAACTATTTTAGACAGGCATATAATATATATATATATATATATATATATATATATATATATATAACACATAATTCATGTGCACACAGGAATACGGATGCTAGATTACGTTAGGTTTAATTTATTTATACACAATTTTGAACGCAGAGTTGCATACACATACTCGATACATACATTAGCAGTGCAGTCGGGTAGCAAAGCTTCTCATCTTCATGGTTTATTTCCAGGCAGAAGCCGTGCAGAACCAGCCCAAAGCACGTTAAGTAGATGCAAACAGTGAGGCCGAACTTCACCAGGAAGCACAGCATGAAGAAGCGTAGCGTCTGCAGAGGATCCACAACTACTTTTTACTTGCCGTCATGTGACTGAACAGATACTCAACACTGATATCAGGGCGCCTCTCTTGCTTTGAATCTCTGCATGTCAGTTATAGAAGCAATTATCAATTTGACCACTAGATGTCACTACAGTCCTCTAGAAGGATATACCATGGACAATTTCAGCACCATTACCTTACATGCATTCTCTTTAACAGTGCCATCTATTGGCACACAGCTGCTTTTTGCATACTGTGTCATGTTGCTTTGGTTATCGAAAAGGTCAGATTTTGTCAAATTATGTCTACTTTTGCAAACCAGTCCTAGGTTGGTTATTTGGTTTGTGTCAAATGCCAACATATGACCATTTAAACCATGTTTTTACCTTCTTCGGTAGGAATCTCAGATTTTTCCCTGTTGGAACTTTCATGATGGAACTGTCAGATGGCTTTCCAAGCAAGGACACACTGAACACACATGAAATAATGAAACAGAGGTCAAAAAAGACAAAAAAATACTATTTGAGAGTTATTTGAAATAAGGTAAGTTGAACTGGAACTGTCCAGAAATATGACCCTATGTTGCCATACAACTAAAGCGCTGGAAAGCATTGGTTTGGGTCTATTCCGGTCAGCGAGTTGGGTCATTACAATATCATAGTAACACTTTACATTAAGTGTTGACTGACTAACTGGAAGTAATACATCAACAGTGGTTATAATGCTCAACTAATGTTAAGCAAATATGCAACAACACATTAACAACCTGTTGTTATTGAGTTTGTAGCACCTTGAATTTTGGATCAGCCATAAACGCCATAGCTGTCATATTTTAACATCATTAAAACATGTACAAATATGTTTTGCTTCGTGATTTCAGCTTAAATTAAGAGTTCTTGAGGTTCTTGAGGTTCATTTTAGATTTGAGTTGTACAATATTTGTACTGTGTAGCACTGTGTAGCAATACTGTGTATTGTAGCACAATATTGTAACGTTGGTAGACAGCAATAGATGGTATTCATAGCTTGTTTGTATGTGTGTGTGTGTGTGTGTGTGTGTGTGTGTGTGTGTGTGTGTGTGTGTGTGTGTGTGTGTGTGCACCTGAGCATGGGGAAATACAAACAGGACAGAAAGAGGACATCACTGGTAGCCAGAGGAGGAGGCAGCTGGCAAACACATGCCAGAACCTGTGGTGACAGACACAGTCGGTCACAGTTCTACACAGCCAAGTCCAACCTTAAACGGGATTAACCCTTAGAACTCTACGTAAGCAGTTTGCATGGCTCTATCCCATCATCTTCATAATTCAGGAAAGGGTTCATTTACCAACATAATACTGTGCCTGAGTATGACGTTTGTAAGTTCACTCTTTCTGGACATGTGAAGTCTAGCAAACTGACCACATCACATGGGAGCTTAGGGTTCTAAGGGTTGATGGACCATTGCATTCATTTTCAAACCAGCCAGTTCTGATGAACTTCACTGCGCTTTCTAAAGACCAGAACATTTGTTGACTCCAAACACAGGAAGCCACTGGTCCGTTGCTTAATTCTGTAATGTTTATGCAACACATGCATTAAAGGCGTTTGTTAATGAAGCTGTAAAACTGTAGAATTCATTCTTTCAGAGATGAGACTAGTTTTGCCCAGGGAACAGTTTGTGGTACTATGGAGTTTTGTTCATGAAGATTTCTTTGCCTACTAGCACGGGCAGTCTTCCTGTTTGATCAGAACGGGATACCGGACGATCTAAGGGAAAGCAACCGGAAAGGTCCAGTTGGAACTTTGGATAAACTTTGCATCCTAACACTAAAATGTATTGCTACAGTCAACAAAAACGAGTCCCCTGTGACTGAAACCTAATATCCTGTAACACCTCAAAGAGAACCAATAACAGCTGGGACTGGATTGGGCATGGACTGGACAAGTTTCTGGATGTAGGCCACATCAATGTTCAGACACTCTGAACATTGCCTCAAAGAATTGTGCAGTTGGGCCAGATTTGGTGGATGCCTTCCCTGGCACACTTCCGAGGAGAGTTTCTGGTAGACTGGGATTTTAGCCACGGCTGGTAGACCCGTATGACCGTAGGCTTCCATACACCTGCAGATTCAGCTACTTATATATATGGGAGCGGTCCAGAGAACCCATATCTGGTCAACCTGAAATCGCTGCTCTGGGGTTTGCTTCCAGCAATAACGAGTCCCTGCCCCCCAAACAAGACCAAAATTGGTCCCAGGTGGGGACCCAAGTGTTTGGGACAAGTGTGAGAATGCCTGAAGTGTACACTGTGGAATATCCCTTTAATAACAATACAGAAACAAGTGTGAACTGCTTGTGCAACATGTCTGTGAATGGAATGAGGCACCTGGATCAGAACGAGGGAGAGCTGACACTGTAGGAGGAACAGGAAGCACTTTCTGACACCAGCCGTGATGTGACGTGCCTGAGAATCAGAATCAGAACTTTTGGTAGCACTTTATTTTACAGATCGGTAATAAGTAGGTAATGATATGGTAATTGTATGGTAACAAACTATATTTAATCATTAATTAAATGCCAATTTTTTAGTTTAGTTTAGTTTCACTGTAATTACTGCCGGTAACATCACACTTTGTCTGACCATTTAAATACATAACAGGTAAGAAATAAAACTGAAATTAACAGAATTAGTATTTTGCAGCCCTAATACCAGGTAATTACAGCAGATTGGGTTAATAACTCTAACATTATGTATTATATACATGTACTCAATTATTATTCTCTCTTATTGTTCATTAAGAACTATAAAATAAACTGGTCGTTTTAGGTAAATAAAACTTGTTACCAGTTTTTTATCATTTTATTACTAAATTCTGATACAAGGACTGTTTTTTCATTTCTTACTGACTAGAAGATGGGTATATAATATTTAGGTAAGTACTTATTACCATTATATTTCATAACGGCCTTGTTAATACTCACTACAATTTCTGATTTATTATTTAGTAACAACTAGGAAATTGGCATTTAATTAATGATTAAATGAAATTTATTACCTTAAAATTACCATATCATTACCTACTTATTACCGATCTGTAAAGTACGGTGCTACCAAACTTTCTTTATTAGTAGCCTAAAAAGGTGAACCAGGTGTTATAGTACATATAGTCACTGTGAAGGACATGAGCACATATTACTATAGTCGTGAGCAAACATGTTCATGTACTTTTGCCTATCAAACATATCATTTTCCCCAATAAATAAATGAACGAGTCTAATATTTTAGTCTCATGTGTTTAATTTGTTGTTTTAGGTCATTTATCCAGATTTATCCAGAAATATAGACTATTTTAAAGGGTTCACAAACTTTCAAGCACCACTGTGCGTGAGATCCAGTGTAAACAGGCTTTCCGTTATTGTGTAGGCTTTTGGCTCATTGTCTGGGCATACCTGCTTGATGAGTTTGATGACCGTGCTGTTGTCCTGGTGCTGGAGCTGCACTGTGCACGCCAGCCCGCAGATGGCACTAGAGAGCTGAGCCAGACTAACAGAGTCTCTGGAGCATGGTGGTCTCTGAGAGGCATCAGAATTGGACTGACCACACGCAGGAGCTAAAGGTTCCAAAGCAATGCTGTTCACCATCGGGACAGAACATTTAGGCTGATGTGTCAGACATGTCAGGTGAAGAAAGACATGACGATGAAGAGTAAGAACGAGAACGAAAGGTCACATCACCTGATGTCACTCTGCAGAAAGATACCATTGTTGTTGATGTTCTGACTGCTCCCAAGGCAGCACACCACCTCTCCATACTCCTGCATTATACACACCATTTCACACTCAGCTGCAGGGCACACACACACACACACACACACATAGCACACATGCGCACACACACACATGAACTATTTATGTGTGATAATTATGGAAGCCCATTCCCACAAAATAAGAGCAGATGAAGTGGCTTGTTTTCCTCTTTCTCCAAACACTGACGTGCATGTCATGTACTATCTTGTACTAAAAACTCAAAATATTGACTTACATTCTCTAAATAATGATGTAGTACCTTTTAAATTACTCCAAAATTCAAAATATTGACATTCTCTGAATAATGATATAGTTCCTCAAAATTTCTCAAAAAAATCAAGATATTGATTTACATTCTCTAAATAATGATGTAGTACCTTAAAAATTCTCAAAAAACTCAAGATATTGACTTATATGTTCTAGATAATGATGCAGTACCTTCAAATCTCTCAAGAAAAATCTAAATATTGACTTACATTTTCTAAATAATGATGTAGTACCTTTAAATTTCTCACAAAAATCAAAATATTGACTTATATGTTCTAGATAATGATGCAGTACCTTCAAATTACTCAAGAAAAATCAAAATATTGACTTACATTTTCTAAACAATGATGTAGTACCTTAAAAATTCTCAAAAAACTCAAAATATGAACTTATATGTTCTAAATAATGAGGTAGTACCTTCAAACACCTTCAAATAATGAGGTGGTACCTTAAGATTTCTCAAAAAACTAAAAATATTGACCTACAATCTCTAAATAATAATGTAATACTTTAATACTATAATATAATACTATTTAATATACTTTATAATACTTAATAATGCAACTGTATGCAACTTTATAATGTCAGGTTTAAAAAATCTTCTAAAATTCTAATACTTTAATAACGCTGACCTATATCCCGTTCTATATCCATTGTTTCTATTTCATATTTGCTCGGCTGCTTTGAAATTCGACCGACCTTGAAATCACCCTGTTAATCATACTATCCTGACCATGTGGGATACGGTAAGTTTAAACAGGAAAGTTCTTTATTCAGGAAGTAACTAGAAGTTCAATGGTGCCCTTTGATTCATCATGCCCATTACAGTTGATGCAAATATGGAAGCGAGCTTATCTTCGGTTTATCATAATTAACAGTGCCCTTTACCATTGCCCCTTAGGCACGGGTGTGCACATGTGACAGGGACCTACTCTGAGACGTGCAGTCTGTGAAGAGAGGGACCAGTAAGGGGACGTTATCAATGTGCTCCAGGTGAGGCCGAACGTTCTCAATGCCTTTAGGAAGTTTGGCCTGTAAAACACAGACAGAGTACTGAACAATTAGCTTTGTATGTGACAGTTACACAATTTACTGCCCAGTCTAGTTGGGGCCAATGCCATGTGCTAGCTGGGAAGTTAGTGAGCTTGGAAAAGAAAGGTACTTGCCAATACTGATATGTTGAGTGCTGGTCTTATCATGATAACTTTACATCTGTAGTTTTGCCATCACAAAGCTTGGATTGGTTTAGAAATGTCACACTCAGTTTGTTCCCACACTTTCATGGTTGTCCCAAGTCCAATTATGCCTTTTTGGACTCCTATCCATGGATGGTTGCATGTCCTTGTTTGTTTTTGGGGTTTTTTTTGACTGAAGGAAGAAAGCAAACTAGGCTAGGCAGTATAAACCTTCCCAGGAGTATCTAGGTAAGCCACTCAGGTCTTTTCTAGGCCAGTAGTTCTCGAAAATGGTCCGCAGGGACCCCCAGATGATCCACATTTTTTACTCCAAGCCATCTCAGAACACATGGAGGAGTCCGTCCCTGAGGACCGGTTTGAGAACCACTTTTCTAGGTCCTTCTCCCCCTCCATTACGGTAAGCAGTGTGGTCCCAACATAAGTTACCACTTAAGTCCAACGATCAGAAACTTTGCACTGCAACCATGTGGGTCTTTGACACTTGGGCACCCTGAACATACAGAAATGCCTCTGTGGCCGGTCATCCCATTGCCTGTCTTGTAATCCCATTAGAACTAGCAACATGTAACATCAGGGCTCTTCTGGAAGATCTTGTCAAGCTGTCGAACTGTCCACGGGTGGCACATAAACTAGAAACCCTGTAAACAGTGGCTGCTGCCGGAATACCCTCAGTCAGGTCTTGTGCCATTGAATACCTTCTCCATCATCCACTACTCTCAGGACAAACACCTATTAACTGTAGCACTTGTCAAGTTTCTAAATGGGATCGTCTTTGATAATTGCATTACATGGAGCTCTGCACATAAGATGTCTCCAGTGCATCTCTGAATGTCTCATAATCACAAATACTCAGAAAAAGAAGCTGCACCAGTGTGGAGGATGTAATAACACTATCAGTTCCGCTGAATTGCCCGTATTATATGAATGCCTGAGGATCACTTCCCATGCCAAGTCCTATATGGGCCATTACATCAGGGACGGGGTTTGTCTGGGGGGGCCAATACAGAGATCAGCTTTGATCGGTCTAAAGAAAACAATGAAATTCTATAACTGAACCTGAAACGTGCTGATCCGGCTGGATCAAGATGTCTAGACATGTGACATCCGCATGAGAAGATATAGTTCTCATGTAGGCTCAACAGTGATCATACACAGTGATGTTGTTGAGGGTTTTTAGGCATGTCGGTGGCCCACAATTATCCAAACCTGACTCTTAATGTAGGGCTAGAGCAGTGGTCACCAACCCTGGTCCTGGAGATCTACCTTCCTGCCGAGTGTAGTCCCAACCACCATCTGCCATGCCTGCTCCAGCTTATTTACTGATTCAGAAGTCCTATACTGACTGGATCACATGCATTACAGTAGGTATAGAGTGGTTGGTGAGGGAGTAGCATATTTGTTGCAACTCTGGAAATTAGATCTCCAGGATAAGTGTTGGTCACAACTTCCATTAATGCAATGCTAGAGCAGTGGTCACCAATCCTAGTCCCAACCACAATCTGCCATGCCTGCTCCATCTTATTTACTGATTCAGAAGACATTGATGGACTGGATCACATGCATTACAGTAGGTATACATTGGTTGGTAGGGCATAGCATATTAAAGGCTGAGGGTTGGAATTCAAGAAATTAGATCTCCAAGAGAGTTCTTGGTAAACAGTGGACTAGAGGAAAGGTTAGATCAGTGGTCACCAACCCTGGTCCTGGAGATCTATTAGAGTAGATCCTGGAGATGCATTTGAGTAGGTCCTCAAATGAGGGGTGGCATGTTAGTTGCAGGTTGGAACTCAAGAAATTAGATCTCCAGGAGAACGGTTGGTAAACCCCGAACTAGAGCATGACTAACATGAATTGTGCCTCAACTGATGAGCTACAATTCCAAACTGTACACCAGCAAGGTCGGAGCTACAAGGTAGAAGTGTGTATGTCGTGGTCTGGCTTACCCTGTTTAAATCTTCAATCAGGCATGCCCCATCATGCTCCATCGTCCTTGACTCTGCCTCATCAGTGTCTCGTTCTTCAAGCAGACATGAGCCCTCTGAGGCAGATTAAAGGCGTATGATATCCAGCGTCTATAAACCAAAACACTAAAGCAGCCTGTCTAGAAGGTAGAGCCAGCTGTCTTACCTTCTGCTCTTTCTGGTACCTCGATGTTTTCTGGATCAAGAGGGAAGCATTCAGACTGAAGTGAGATGTGGCAGTTCCATCCCGTCTCCAGACCCATCTTTTCAGCGAATACCTGAAAAAGGGACATGGTATTCACATAACAGATTGTTGATGCCACTTACTGAAATGGACATGCTTGATAGTTATGTCTTTCAATAATTATATTATTTGCAGGAAATTAAATTGCCAAATAATCTTTTCTTCTGGAAAAGCTTAAGCTATCTTTTAGCTTATGACATTAAGCTTAGCATTAGCTATAGGTTTAAGTCAGAGCATATGGTGTACACTCAGTGGCCACTTTATTGGAAACCCCAACCTTCTAGCCTTTCCTTGCTAGAGGGGATTCTCCAGGGGTTGCCACCCTTCCTCCTGGAGAGTTAATGCCCTACAGAGCCTAGTTCCAGCCACAATCCCCATGAATTTGATTGGCTTGATGCATTAAGTAAAGGGCAAGGCAGTACTTTGGATATTGGATAGTTTGGACATGTTTTTGGATTTTGGTTGGCACTAAATTTATCAGGAAAGCAGGTCTCCAGGAAGAAGGTTGGAGACCATAGTGGGAAAGCAAAAGTTGCCCTAACCATCCTCTAGCCTGGTGGTCACCAACCCTGCTTCTGGAGATCTACCTTCCTGAAGAGTTCAATTCAACTCTGTTAGAGCACAACTGATTCGTAGCAATTTAACTAGTTTGAGCAAGTGGTTCAGATTTGGCCTGGAGCTCAATTCTTCAGGACGGTAGATCTCCAGAAGCAGACTTGGTGACCACTCCTCTAGCCCTTCCTCAGTGGTCATTTTCTGATCATATTTAAATATATTTTCTGGATTATTTTAGATGCTGGAATAGCACGTCAGTGCCACTGCTTTGAGAACGGTCCACCATCTCATCAACAGTGGTCAGAAACTGGTCAGTGAAGAATGAGGGAGAGGGGAGGTCCTAGATTGTGCATCAGAAAATCCAGAGTCTGCAGTTGTACGTCGGTACAGTGGAGCTATAAGGTGGAGCTCATGAAGTAGCCACTAAGTGGAAGCACAAGGTAGGTGCATTGAGTTCTAACCTTGCTCCGAACCTCCTCCTCGTTGGAGAAGTAAACAAAGCGAATACACGCGCTGTCCAGTCCGGAGATGAGTCTAATCATGTCAGGTCGTGCCTGGTACTGGGAGGAGACTAGGCCGAGAAATACCTGCTGCCGAAGGGGAGACAAAGAAAGGTCCCCTGCACAGGAAAGAACATGGATAACTCATATGAACACAAAAGTGCCTACTTCGTATTGTAGCACATACACTCTAAACACAACCCAAAGTTTGTACTGCATATAGTCCTGAAATTGGTGCTTCAATACGAGCTCCCCAGACGAAAAACAAGTCACCTCTGTGATCCTCTAGGGGGAGGTTACTAGGTGGAAATGAGTTCTTTGGTTGAGGTGGCAGAAAATTTAAACCACAGTGTCTGCACTGAGCTGCTGGACAACAACCAGGTTCTGCCTTTTGCTCATCATCATCTTACCGAGGAACACAACATTCCTATCCCGGTATTCCAAGATGACAGTTCTGGTGTTCACAGGGATGCAAATGTGCATGATTCAGGAGCAGGCCCACAAAACCCCCAGATTCAAATCTTCTTGCAAATCTGTGGGAGAACCTGGAACAACCAGTAAAGCCACCCAGGGAAGGCATCCACCAAATCTGGCCCATAAGTGTCTGAACATTGATGTGGCCTACATCCAGAAACTTGTCCAGTCCATGCCCAATCAAATCACAGCTGTTATTGGTGCTTGTGGACGTATTACATGGTATTAGGTACGTTTCCGTCACAGGTGACACATTTTTTGTCCAGTGAGCTTATGAGGGTATTGTAATACCATTGCATTGCTTATCAGACCAGTAGCTGGCAACTAACCAGCAGCTCATTATTATTCTTTATTAAGCAGTTAGGCCTCTTTCTGTACGCCCCCTAGTGGCCATCCTGTGCATGCAAAGGAAACTGACCTAGATGTTTCTAGATGCTACAATTAGGTGACTAGTAATTAGGTCACTGTAGGAAATCTGTGTTGAGCTGCTAGTGAGCAATAAGGGGTGAGAAAGCCCTCCCGAAAGCCCTAAAATGACCTTCAATGAAAGTGAGTGGTGTACCTGCAGTCTCTGTGCCTTCGTTCAGCGGCAGTTCTACACACATTCCATCTATCTCAGGGTCGTAAGGTTGGGTCAGGGGCTTAAATGAGACGGCGATGCACTGTCCAGCCATACAGGAGCGCTGATAAAAATCCACCACCTTCTTTCTGCCCTCACATCACACAAGACATTACACATGCAGCAATATGACAGCATCCTCCTAGACCTGAGCATGTTCTCTCAGAGTGTCTGACCTGTCGGAATCGGTCAGGGGCTGAAGATCCTCTCCGTCCCAGAAGTCAGTGCACGCTCCCAGTACGACATCAGCAGAGCCGTAGGAGAAGAGGTGCGGTTCGCCTGGAGGTCACAATAATCGGATCATGTCTGAGATTAGGAGAGTAATATGAAGACACAGTGGGGTGTAAAGGACACAAGTTCTGTGTTCTACACTGTTTTATTCTCCTCAAGTCCATGTAGGTTTGTGCACCATTTTTGCATGAGCGATTTCCAAGCTTTATTTATCCCTTAGAATTAAACACCATGTACATTCATGTTGATGCGCAAACTGCTATTTGAATGAGGCACAATTCAAAAACAGTTCCTTTACATGTCCTACACATATCCTATGGAAGTTCAACATATGTCCTATATACATTCTATACATGCCCTATGTACATCCTGTGTACATCCTATATACAACCAAAATATATCCTGCGTAGGTCCTATACATGTCCTACTCACATTCTATACAAGTCCTATATATGTCCTAAATACATCCTATATGTCCTATAAATGTCCTATATATGCTCTATGTATATATATATATTCTATACATGTCCCATGTACATCCTTTATACATCCTATATACAACCAGTATACATCCTGTGTATGTCATATACGTGTACAACACACTTCCTAAACAAGTCCTACATATGTCCTAAATATATCTTATATAAGACCTGTACATGTCCTATGTACATCCTATATACCTCCTATATACATCCTATATGAAACCAGTATACATCCTGTACATGTTCTAGACATATCCTATACAAGTCCTATATATGTCCTAAATACATCCTATATAAGTCCTATAAATGTCCTATATATGCCCTATATATATTCTATACATGTCCTATGTATGTCCTATATACATCCTATATACACCCTATATACAACCAGTATACATCCTGTGTGTCATATACATGTACAACACACATCCTAAACAAGTCCTACATATGTCCTAAATATATCTTATATAAGACCTATACATGTCCTATGTACATCCTATATACCTCCTATATACATCCTATATGAAACCAGTATACATCCTGTACATGTTCTACACACATCCTATACAAGTCCTATATATGTTCTAAATACATCCTACATTCTATTGGGAATACAATAGCAACCAATTGGTAACAACCTAGCAACCACCTGAGATGCCATAGAAGTCGTATAGCAATACTATCAAGCATCAGGCAACCAAGAGCATCTCCCTAGCAACACCTTAGAAACCACTTGGGATACCATGACAGCTACCTAGCAACACCCCAGCAACTGGGAGGGGGTGGTTTTGACAATGCATGAGAAGCAGTTACATTTAAAGCTTTCACAAGTATAGCAAAGCAGTGTCCCTGATATTCATTTCTGAATCTGCTGGTCTGCACTTTATTTTACATATTTATTTTACATATTTGTCTTAGTCTATTTTCCAAAATAAAAGTCTCTGTACATTTAAAGTCCTACTTATTAGCAGGTCAGTAATCCTGGTGGTCCAAGGGTGGGCCAGCAGTGGCAAGGGGCCAACCTTATCAAGCCAGCAGACCGATATATGCTGGCCATCTGAGGTATCGATGACCAGTATGAAAACCCAGTTCTTTTGGACCACCAGACTACAAACATGACTGAAGTGGAGCAGATGAAAAGAAGGTGACGTCAGCTGCGCCTTCCACCGCCTGCTCTGCAGAAACCTCATGAGTGAATTTAATAGCTTTCTGCACTGGGAAGATTTGGGGTCGACTCATGTCTCAGGACAACTGCGTCGCGAGCGGCTAGTTAACGTGGGCTGATGCGGTGTGACACTGGGGTCTGCTGGAGGGATGACTCAGAGAGATGGGTTTAAAGAGGTCAGGCTGAATCTCTGCGCTTTCTCCCCGCGGTGGCGGAGGGTCACGACCCGGTGCGCGAGCAGCAATGCCCATGTGAATTAAAGTGAAAATCAAACTTGCACAATTTCCTGCTTACCCCCAAATGCAGCCCACCAGTCGAGACGTTTCTCTAGTTACGCTGGAGCTGTGAAGCTAAAGGAAGCCTATAACAACTAGCTTAGCACAACTAGTTTAGGAACACAGAGTGAAATATGTGTGTATGGCACTAAACGTGTGCGTCATGTTACACATCCAGTAAAGCTTGAATGAACACACGTGATATGAATATGATAAATCCTGGCTGATACTGTGAGACCTGGGTGGGCGCTCCTCCTCTACTGCTATAACGATGCACGTGCCAACAGGTTCACATTCAGGTCCTTATGTTTGGTAGAAGCCGCATATAAAACCATGTGTATACACTTACTTGCAAATGTGAGCACATGGGGGTCAAACCCATCTGATATAAGGCAATATGCGGGTTTCATATATCCATATATGAATGTATCATCATTTATTGTTCCTGGTAACCTTTTTCTTCCTTCCCAATAGCACTGTAATATGTATATATATAACCGTTCATCCTGCTGTTGACCACGGTGACGTTTGGTGATGCTGACATGGTGTTAAGGGCAGTCGTCGTAACGGTCTGCCAATGGTGCTGGTACTAACAGGATGACTCATGGAGGACAACACTGTTCACTGAATGTCCTCAATCGTGGCTGTTGGGTCAGTCAGTTACAGCGATAAGGCCTGTCCTTGATTACTTCACATGTGCGGCCGAGCGTGAAACTTGAATCATTTGCATGTCTCACGATGTCGAACCTCCCCACCAAGTTTCCTTCCTGTCGGCTGATTCCTTCTGGGTGCAGCTAATTTGTTGTTGATGATTGCATGTGTACCTTAAACTATGCAGCTGTCGCAGTCTAATCCCTATATGCACCTATACATTTAAGGTGGAACGGAATATATGAATAACTTTAGCCCCTCGGAAAGTGTTGGCATTAGCGTAATGCTAACAACGTTAGCATTATTGTTAAGGTGGCTTTTGTCTACATGTTTTCACAAGTTTTTGACGCATGTCTTTTTATCCGTTTATCCAACAAATCTGGAACAAGTGAATAGCACTGCATCTGGGTGCTCACCAGTGTGTGTGTGGTGCACCAGGAGGGCGATCAGGTGCGAGAACGGGAGCCGTCTCATGGACACGGGAGGAGGGGCCGTCACCCCCGGCTCTCCAGAGCAAGGGATTGTGGGTAGGGCGTAAGCAGCTACGCTTAGCCGCTGTTGGAAAGGATCCTGAGCTGAAGCAGAGAAACCTTCCGGCACCCAGGCACACACATGCACACGCACACACATATGCACACACACACACACACACATGCAATCAAGTTTAGTGTGAATGAAATGAATATGTGGAGGTGATTTGGTTGATGGAGCTTCGATAGTTTTCAGGTTAATACAGAATTAGAGTGAGCTTATGTTCCGAGTGGCACTTCACCATGATTGAGTAAAAGCAGGACTCATACTCCACACCGGCTCTCGAGCTCAGTGGTCACCCACCCTCCTCCTGGAGATCGGGAGAGTTTAGATCCAGCCTCCGTCTAGCATCCTGTACCTCCCCTTATCTCTAACTGATGCACGGATCCAGCCAAACGAGGACTTCGGAAGAAGTACATAAGCTGGAGCAAGTGGATCAGATTATGGCTGGACCTAGACTCTGCAGGAAGGGAGATCTCCAGGACCAAGGTTGGTGACCACCGCTCCAGTGGTTCTGTTGCACTCTGCTGTCCAGGTACCGAGACACCATGTGGAGAATTGTTTGGTTGCCCCTCCATCCTCACATTTGATGCTTCTATCCATGCTCCGCCCCCAACAGGTTAGATCTTTTAATGGTGCTGTTAAGAGGTTGGACAAGCTTTACAGGGCATTGACTTCAGGGCAGGTTCTGAGCACATGGAGGATCCATTCTATACAAGCTATTAGCGCATGTTCTGCCAGGAAGACTCCGATGCTACGTCCCTCATTCATTCATTACTCTAGCTAGTCGCAGCCTGCCACTTGGCTTTAAACGGACTCAACTTGCATTCCTGTCCTGCTGCTTCCCACCACCAGTTGAGTCCTGGTCCTGATGTCCCGGGAGTATACCACAGTATTAAATGAATGCCCAGTGATGCCCAATATCGGTAGGCTGGTTACGTTTTCTGGTAGTGTCCAGTAATGCTTGTCCAAAGAACACATTCATGGGTGGAGCCTAGATAGGGTCTGGGTCAGTTAGCTAAGACGGGTCGAGCACTTTGGGGCAAGGAGTACTTCAAGGTCCCAGGACAGGAGATCGACTGCTCTAGATAGACCACCCTGACTCACCCAGGATCCTCGGGAGCTGGTACAGTCCCCAAGGTGGGCGCACTGGCTGACATGGGGGGCGCGTGCGCAGCAGGGCAGCGTGGGTGAGGTGGTCAGAGAAGCGGAGCACGCGGGCCGCCACCGCTGGGTCGCAGAGCAGCAGCTGCACGGCCAGTCCCAGCGGCCGCAGAGATGGGGAGTGGCGCTGCCACTGCATGTCATCAAACTGGACGCGCGTGTCATCAAAGTGCGCCTGCCCCACTGACAGGCTCAGCATCTCCAAACCACAGAGGGGGCGTGTCTGGCAGATGGGGGGGAGGAGTTACTGGATAGAAGGCAATACAAGTACTGCACATTTTCTCTATCTATCTATCTATCTATCTATCTATCTATCTATCTATCTATTTATCTATCTGTCTATCTATCTATCTATCTATCTACCTATGTATATATAAAAATTAGCTTGAAATAGCAAAACCAAGATAATTTGGCTTACTAAAAATTAATAAAATTAATAACGAAATAATATGTGTACTTTTAATTGTTATCTTAATCATATTTATATTAATATTTTACATTGTAATTATTACCAGATTATTTCAATTATTTCTATTTTTTTTTTTTTTTTACTTGTTTTAATGTTTTAAGTGATTTTAGTAAACCAGATTATCTTACCTTCATCATTCCAAGCAAATATTAAACAAAAAATTAAGCAATATAATTTCCCATTCTAGTCAGATAATTTGGCTTATTAAAATCACTTAAAACAACACTTAAAATTCTCTAGAAATGAGCCAAATAATTTTATAATAAGCTTATAATAATCTCTTATCTTTAACATTAACATCTGCTTTGGAGCCATTTTCCACACATGGAACGAGACATTCCCTGCACTGTACCACCTCTTCTCCATCTATGGATCCCGTCACTCACACCCCGCAGGTATTTATAGCCTCATCATCCTCATGCAGGCCATTTATGTTCCATATAATAGTGCTTTAAGAACATTTACATTCAATGCTAATGACAGCTAGCTATGCTAACTTGTCTAAGAGCCATAAACGTTTGGTTCTGCTTGACCTTGACCTGTAATCTACCATCTAATAGTCCTTTAATCAGGACACGCCCTGTTGTAGGGGTAGTCAAGCAGGAGCTGTTCATGCGGGTTGGGACTTTGAGATAAACCATAATCTCCACCATTGTAAACAGTGATAGGGCAAGTTCTAACAACACCAAGCCCTGACCAGAGGTTCCTAATGCAGTGACGTAAATACCTGGCCAAGCTCTTTGGAGCTACTGTCGTCTTTCTCTTTCTCCTTTGGTTTCACTCTGTCTGATTCACGGGAAGCAGGTGATCTGCTGAAAAACAGAATCTTCTCTGGGTTCGGACTGGGCCAAGACAGAATGCCCTGCTTATCAACGCAGCAGAGCACCTGAAACATACGCAAACAAACACAGGGCCTAATTGCCATAACTGACAGAGCTATGAAATCTGATCCCTACTTGAGAATCCTGCAGGACAATGTTGGGCAACAAGGTAGACGTTTCTAATAAAGTGGCCACGGAGAGCAGATTAGCATTCTCTTGTTGTCCTGCTGAAATGTACACACCAGTAAAGATGTAATCTTATTCTCCGCAGTGCAGGGGAATACGAGATGGAGCACAGCAGTTGGGAAGCAGTGGTCTAACCATGCCGAGTCAGATAACACCCCAAGCATGCACACACACTCTTACTGTGACAGAGCCCAGGCTGTGCAGTAGACTCGCTGTGTGACAAAGACTCGGGGATCGGCCTCCGAGCACCGCGAAGAACGTCCTGCAGGTGGTCCTCCACGCGTCCTGTTCACCGAAATAAATTTTTGCATTTGTCGGGCTTCAAATGTTCAACAGTCAAATTCAATATTTCACACACATCCTGCATGGTCTCCATGACAACTCACGTACCCACCAGTTCGTTGGCTGCGGGCCCATCTGAAGAAGCACGCGGACCTCCCCGTAAATGCTCACCAGTAACCATAGCGACGGGAAGGTCAAGGGCAGCAGGGGCAGAATGCCGTTCACCTACAGTACAGCAGGGTCACTGAGCCGATTTGATGATGCTAGCACATTGTGCACATATGTGTACCAATCTGTCTCACCGGAAGCTGCAGCAGCGTAACAGGCCAGGGTCCCACTCCTGGAGCCCCCAGGACATAACGCAGCATATTCAGCATCAGCAGCAGCATCTAGTTGCAGTGAAAACAGCAAGGTAGAGCAAGATACAATGAGACACAATAGCGTCATATTAGCATGGCTAACTATAGTTATGAGCTGCCACAGTCGGGCAGTCATCAACAATGTTGACAACAGGGAAAATTTGGCAACATCACAACAAATCAACACATCACTGATTTTAAAACCTCAGCTCCAAACAGCTGTGCATCATTTTGTAGTTGCCGGGCATTCTCATATAAGGTACTGTAGGGTGGACTGCACAAAGACAACATCTTGGCAAGTCTAATTATCTTATTTCTAATTGACAGATCTTACATTTCTACATTTGGGATTGTTTTTGAGCTAATTTTAAGATTACTGAAGATACTTTTCATACATTTTGTTTTAGAGGATTTAGGCCATGTTTTTGTCAATATAGGGAGAAATGTAATCATTAAAATCACTTAAAACAAGTAAAACAAGGATAAGTTTGGGATTGTTTTAAGCTGCTTTTAACTTAAAACATTCTCAAAAAGTGACTTTTAAGATATATTGACCAGATATAAGATAATTTGATTTGCCAGGATAGTGTTTTTTGCAGCAAGCTGTCAATTTAATGTGCATTGTTAGCTTGCATGGAGTGATATTTGTATTTCAACTATGTTGTAATTCAGAGGATCCCGTGACGCTTTGAGAAAAAAGAAAGGAACATTAGACAGAGGGCAAAACTGTGTCCATGGGAGTGTTGCAAAGCACAAACCACAGCTTACCAAAACGAAAATATAGATTTGTCTCATATTTGCCAATAAACACTTTGTGTACACCCCTAGCCTTTTCTCGGATCACGTTCTACAGAGTATTTATCGATGGAAATTTGCATTACCAATATCACCCATATGAAAAAGTAGTTGCCTCCCTAAGCTTAATACCAACTGTTCCACCTTTAGTTGCAACAGTTGCAACCAAACAAACCCAGAACACTGGGGTTTCATTACATCTGGTGCCAAGATAACACAGCATTCAACCAATAAGACCAAAAGTGAAACATGGTGGTGGTAGTGTGATGCTGCTTTGTTGCATCAGGGCCTGGGAGACTTGCCATAACTGACGGAGCTCTGAATTCTGATCGCTATCTGAAAGTTCTGGAGGAGAATATCTGCTATCAATCGGTGATCTGAAGCTCGACTGGGTTGAAAAGCAAAACAATGATCTGAAGCACAAAAGTAAGTCCACCTATTTATGGCTTCAAAGGAACAAGGTTTTGGACCGGATTGCTAAAAGTCCTGAACCTCATTAGGAAGTTATGGCAGGATGCTCAATGGGCGGTTCATGCTCGAAAGCCCACAAAGAAGAGTGGGCCAAAATTCTTCTGCAGTGATGCAAAAAAGACTGATGTCCAGTTATAGGAGGTGTTGTGTTGCAGTTATAGCTGCTCAGAATGGAACAGTCAGTTAGTAAGCATAGGCAAGTACTTACTTTATGGGTAATATAGGTAATATATAGGTAAATAGGTATATAATAAATATTGGTAATGCAAACTTCTGTCAATTTCTGGCATAAACAGCAGAACCTCATGACGGGGCAAGACATGTTCATATATAAAGTAACAATATCATGTATATTGAGCCAATGGTC
>CM067495.1:23223503-23277103 GCA_034552555.1 Semaprochilodus insignis | reverse complement strand
CATACATACATATACACACACACATACACGCACACACTCACAAACACACTCACAAACACACACACACAAACACACATACATACATACATATACACACACACACACACACACACATACTTATACACACACACATACACACACACACACATACATATACACACACTCACATATAAAATACTGTCATCATTGGTGTTCAGTCATCATGAGGATTACTACAAAGGCTGAAATGGGGTTTGGGACAATCCCAAAAGTAACTGATGTGACATGAGGTACATGGACGGAACCTAAACATACACCTGCCATGGCAACATGTTTCTGGATTCAGTGATTAGATGTTCTTATCTGTCAGATTTGGTCAGCTTGCTCTACCAGTATGCTTTAGCCCATCATCATCAAATTTAGGCTTATAAGTTGGCTTTGATGTTCTTCTTTGTCTCTTTGTACAACTCATCTGTCTGATCCCAGTTGTGTTGTCTTCACCGAGGGCTGAAGTACATACTACCCATCAAAAGTTTAGACATGGCTACTCATAGAATCGTTTCTTTAAAAAACTCCAAAATGGAACTTTACAGGAGGATAAAACAGCTTGGTACCACTTTAAAATAAGGGTTCCCTTATAAAGTGTTTATAAAAGGTTTAAGATTAGGTTATTAGTCATAAACACTTTACAAAGTATTAATAAGCAGTTATAACACATTAATAAAAAGGACAAATGTCAGCTCTTCCATATGATGAACGTGAATATGCATTGAAGCTGTCAGGTTTAATGCTGACTGATGTAGAAGGCTAAAAGTAAACAGCAAAATCTGAAATAATACTAATACTGAAATAATAATAATAGGTTCTGTGTTAGGCTAACAACAGGTCACTGTTACTTATTTATGTGTTGTAACTGCTTGCTAATGGTTTTAATAACCATTAATAAACCCATTTTAAGCCATTCATAAACCATTATAAGGGTAGCCTTATTTTAAAGTGGTACCAACACATCAGACGCAAAGAACTTGGCGCGACGCAAGCAGAGCTCAGAGTCAGAGATGCTTTATTGAACAAACCAGTAGCTGTACACAACAACAAAGGACGAGCACGCAGTGCAAAAGGCTAATGGCAGGTCATAAACAGAGGAGACAAGCGGAGGTCGAGAACCAGGGAATCAAACAAACCAGCAGACAGAATCGGGGGGGATAACAAGAAAATAGTCAGGAGGACGGAAGCAGGGTCGAAAACCAGCGAGGCTAATAAACAGGTAACCAATACAAAGGGGAAAATACAAAGAGTCAAGAGAGAAATAAAGAGAATAAAGAGAGAGAGTCGAAACCGAAGGAAAGTCCAGTGTAAGGAAAGAGAAAGACTCGGTAAACGAGAGAAACGCTCGGTAATGCAACCAGGGTTGGCAAAACTTTGCAAAGAGTGTGTGTGTGTCGGGGGGGGTTATAAACAGAAAGTGTGGACAGTGTCAGGTGAAACAAACAAGTATTCGGGCGAGCTAGAATGTGAATGATTGGTTGACTGGGGACATGTGAGTGTGACGTCATCGGATAGTGCATTCTGGGAAATGGAGTCCGGGAGATCGGTAGTGTCAGGGAGACCCGGGGGCATGACACAGCAGCTTTCTTAACTTGCAATGGAGGTTGATATAATATATAATAGATTATATTATTCTGTTGGTCTGTCCATCATCATAGAGTTTTTAATATGTATTAGAGGTGGAGATATGGCAAAAATATAAAACTGTGGTACATCAAGAGTATATGTGGTATATTAGGATATGTACTGTTCAGACATCTTATCACTTGGAGCTGTTAAGTGTAAGCCAGAGTCTTTAAGGTCTTGGGTGTGTAGTATATAGATTTGGATGTGTAGTATATAGATACAGGTACGTATATAGTGTAAACAGTAAAGGAGTGAAGTAGAGTAATTAAGGTAGTTTACTCAGACCAACATCTAATGAAACTGCTTTAGTTGACCTGAGGCAAACATACATGTCCTAAATGTAACATAAATGTAAATGGAGGAAGGTCAATCAAAAACAACCCCAAGTACTAGAGAGTTTTAGAACCTAAAATGACAGCATATGAAAGATGAAGTAAATAGCGAGGATCCAGTAAAACCACAGGATGAGACATTTGACTTTGTTTATGTATGATTGTTTTACACTATGTACTGTAACTATCTGATACCCAGAATAATCACATAATTCCAGTTATTATCTAGAACCCGCTGGGTATTGTAGTGTATTTTAACAGGGCTGCATCTGAACTCTCCATCTTGTTACCCAAAATAATCACCTAGTCTTTTAAAGTACAATAGTTGTTTATCTAGAACTGAAGGGACTGTAAAAGAAAAGGTTGCTAAAAATGAAGGGATGCTTGTTGTTTATTCTTTTCCATGGTTAGTGAGGACTTCCTTGAGATGTGTGTGTGTGTGTGTGTGTGTGTGTGTGTGTGTGCTTGTCTAACTCTATTTGCCGTTTTGTTAACACACGCTCTAATTGGAATGGAGTGTATGGTACTGTTTGGAGCTGGAGGCTTTCAGGCTGTTGTGATGTAATCCTCTCGCTCTCAGCGCTCTGGAACCCAGTTAAACAGCTCTGCGTTCTCTCTTTGGAACTCTGCAAGCCATTCTAGTTCAAGGCATGATATAAATAACACTGTATGTACACTAGGTTACGTAAATAACATTACTATTTAAATTTGACTAGGACTATAACAATAATAATATTAATAATTGTTTAATATTATTATTATTAGTAGTAGTAGTAGTATTTGTAATTATTATAAAATGTATTTAGAAATAATAATTTATTATTATTACTATTATGTGTGTCTGTGTGAGTACATTATAATAATTATAGTCATCTGTCAAATTCCATTTTTGTTGGTGTTCTATGTGAAAATGAGATATTAATCAAGAACAATATGTTTTATCAGTTCACCAAAGCTTTGATGTGTGATTGTCAGTCAGTGTTTGCTTTAACCCCATCCTGCTTTACCTGCCTTCCTCCAGGTGGCCCTTGATGTAGTCCAGGCCTGAAATGGACATTTCCATGGATGCTAAGAATCCATGAATAAGCTTGTTTTGCTCTGACTTGTTAAATTTTACGTGCACATGAGGAATGACAGATTTCGCATAATGTAGTGGAGTTAAAGTCGTCCAATGTGAAAATACTTCAGTAGAGTACAGATACACTAAAAAAACTACTTAAATACAGTAACTAATTACATTTACCTCATTACTGTTCACCACTGGGTGACATACTGTCCTCCACTGGGTGCCATTTCAATGAATGCATTGAATTTAAGTAGACGTAAATTTGGTAGAATGGTCCAGATATGGCAACCCTTCGTCCTATCGCAGCTAAATGACTTGAAGTTTAATTAGTATTCAGTTTATGATGTTTTTTTGATATTTTAAAATAACTTGTTTTGTCTTTTTTGCCTTGCACAAAGAAGAACACATGTACACAACCTCACACACACACTCCGAAACATCTGCCCTGGCCTTAGGTACTGCAGCCTATTATGCAGCACACGGCTAATATTATCTGGCAGAGTTGGTTTGTTTTGTGTGCTGTTGCTCTTCTGCTGAAGAGTGTATCTCTGCTTTCGCCTCCGCCTCCCTCTCCCCGCCTAGGTCGACGTTCCGCCTTAAGAAGATTTGAAGAGACGGTTTCTAAAAATACTCCTGATCGGTACAAAAAGACGGTGTGCGAACGCTGTGCTATTCCCAGTTGAATCTACAGTCACCTCTGAAGATATAAATAACGGAAAAGCCATTATTCCAGCACGTCCCATGAGATCACAGTTTAAAGTAGTGCAGTTGCTCCGCCTCCCTCCCCTCCCCTCCTCCCTCAGTCTCGCTTCTCCTGAGTCACACGTGATCGCTCATCTCCCTTCCTTGTTGATGACCTCAAGCTGGCTTCAGAGCATATTTGCCTCATGATTCAAATTCACAAGGCTTCAAAACATGATATCTTAGGTATATGCAGTATTTCGTCACTGTCAAAGCATTTGTAATGTTTTATAATGCTTGACATAAGCTTTTCCAACTGTAGATACATGTTCATAATCACGCACATGAACTGGTATTGTATAACGTCGCATTATAAGGCTTCGTAGCACAAAGAGATATCATATGTCCCATATGATAAAGCTTAATACATCTATTCGCATAATGCATTAATTCATAGAGCTGATCAACAACAGCACTTAAAGTCTGTTATGAAGGCTTATAAGTGTTCATTAGCAGTTATGTGCACTTCATTTTGAAGACACTGAGGGACATTAGAGAGTGGCCTCACTGTGGAGCCTTATAAAGTGTTATGCAAATGAGCACAACATTACTTATAAAGGTTTATGATACCGGTTTCACTGATAATGTTAATAACAGGAAATATATACACATTATAATGCATTATGTCACTTTACGTGCTATGAAGCCTTATACTGTTGCATTATACCAGTTTATGTGTTTGATTATGAATGTTTATGCACAGTTACAAAGACTTATGTCTAGTATTATAAAGCATTATAAAGACTGTGTAGATCTTTATGAACGCACTTATAATGCATTATAGATACCTGATCATAGAACGTGTTACCGTTATGTTTGCCCTTTAAGTTTCTGAAGATTTCACGAATGGACCGATAGATTAATATACAAAGTTGTGCGACCATCAGTGACCATTAATCCATTCATTTTTTAGCATCAGCCAAAAACTTGTACACTATATAGCCAAAAGTATGTGGACACCAGACCATTGCAGTCCAAATGAGAAACATGTATCTCCAGGTTTTGTCGATTTTTACTTTTATGCATCATTTGAACACAGCAGCCGCTGTTCATACTGTGTAAGAATTTCATGAGGAATGGATGAACAGAAATGACCCAAAATCGCTTGGGAAAACAGTCTGGTTCCATCGACTTCCATTAAATCCAAATGAGGTTTTGGGCTTCTCCTGTGAAGTTGCCTTTTTTGGCAATGTTTGTTTGTCTTTGGACAGCGACGATATGTGAGCTTGTCAGACATCCCATTCCAAGACTGTGGGAGTTAATATGGAACTGGAAGGCTTTCCACTGGATTTCGTGCTTATGCAGTCAAAAGTGCACTTGTGAGGTCAGACACTGATGTTGGACGAGAGGCTCTGGCTCGCAGTCCACGTTCCAGTTCATCCCAAAGGCGTTTAGTGAGGTGGAGGCTGGCCAGGGCTCTGTGAAGGCCACTGGAGGTTCTCCGTACCAAACTCAGTAAACCTTGTCTTTATGGAGCTTGCGTTACTCACAGGGACTTGTTCATGCTGGGGCAGGAAAGGACAGATGAGGGGTGTTAACATAAGGGCAGAGCCAGGGAGGAGTGGGAAAACAACACCAGGAGCACATGGCTAGATGCATGAGGGAAGGTAAATAGACCGAAACAACAGCAAGGTTGTGCCAGTAAGTGCCAGATAGTGAAGCATGACTCCAGAGAGCACGTTTCCACTGCTCCAGAGTCCGGCGGTGGCATGCTCTACGCCAGCTGATGCTTGGCATTGCACCTAGCAATCTTAGGCTTGTTTGCAACAGCCCAGTCATGGAGGTCCTGTTGCATAGTTCTTGTGCTGATGTTGCTTCCAGAGGCAGTTTGAAACTGCAGTCAGTGACGCAATAGAGGACATGCTTCTCCCGCTCCGGTTTGCATGGCCTACAGACTTGTGCAGATGCTCCTTGATGCTTCTATTTAACATTAATACCACTTACAGTTGACTGGGGCAGATCTAGCAGGGCAGGGATTCCCAAGCTTGCATGTTACGGTTGCAGTGCCACATTTAAGTCACCAAGCTTTTCGGCATGACCCATTCTACTGCAACATGTTTTAAGGTGGACTGTAAGTATGAACCAAAAAGCTACAACAATAGCCCCGAGAGATTAGCTTATCAAACTGTAGCAATATTTATAGTGAATCAAGAACAATTTGGTGACCAAGAAGACAAGAATGAAAGGCTTAGGACTTAGGCAAACAGGTGGGGCATAATATGTTCTTAATGCAGCTTACATTTACATTTATGGCATTTAGATTATGCCGTCTTATCCACTTACAACAAGGGTAATTGTTTTACAGGTAGGCCAATGAAGTGTTAGGAGTCCAAGGACTAGCACAGCAGACCCACCCCAGTCTCCCACATGGGGCGGTAGCTCGCTGGCAGGTAGTGGGGTTATTTGTTGTGCCCCAACAACCACCAATTATAATAAAAGCTGACCCTAATTTACTTCGCTAGCACTTGTTCATAGCTTGTTGACTGTCCTGATTATCATTTTTTAAGACAAAAGTTTTCACCAGTTCTCATTTCATCACTACCTAACCAGCTTGGTTCCATCATTGCAGCATATAGGTAATACATAAAAGGAATGAATGGGCTGTGATTTAGACAGGTGGTCGAGCTTGCTAGCTTTTGGCTATGCCGGCTTAGCTTTAGCTGTTCAGTGTGGGCAGGGGTTGGAAGAGACAGCAGCCTTGTGATTGGTTAGGAATTGCTTACAGAAGCGTTAGGACCTCCCAGTTTACATGGAGAGGAGGCACACATGGTGAAATACAGCAGACGTTTATTAGAGATGGGAAGGTATTCATAAGACATACTTTGTAGATGTATATTATGAAATAGTATTCATTTATTAAGAAAGAAAGCACAGATTTAGCTTCACCGTGGCTTTAACTGGGGCCGAATACTGTTTATCGCTATCCGAATTGAAAGGAAAAATGATATTTGGAATATGGAATATTATTATTATTATTGATTGTTGCCAATATACCATTTTTGTTGCAGTGCAGATCTAATATCTGTCGAAATGACCATGATGTTCATTTTTCATAAGACTTCCTTGTTGAGGAGCGCGAGGGAGCAGGGTTTAATATTTTTTATGATGTTATGTCAGACACTAAGTGCTCAGTATGATCCAGCGATTAGTTCTGGGAACAGATTTAAGTGCAAAAATTCATTAACGATTCACACATTAAATGATTGCGCATCTTCAATTTTCATAAGCACAGCAATATTTTAAACACGCTTGCTGCGGGTACTGAACGTGACCTTCAGTTACATAACCAAGTGCCCCGGCAGAGGTTATCTCCTTGTTTGTAATGAACAGCATCGTTTAATACTCTGTGATTCACAAGATTATTTTAATTGGTCCTAATGAAGTTGCAACACTGCAATGAGGCTGATCCCTCAGCTGCATTGAGCTCGTTTGGGTAACAGCCCTTGTCCAGTCACGACATCCAGTAAATACAGTATTGAGGCACGGCCATGCTGTTCCTCGCATCTCCGCAGCCTACTGAGAAATGTACGACTCCTTTTTACATATTTATCCAAATATATTATGGAACTGGAAATGTTTTATGTAAGCAATACATTCATTTACAAGATGCTCATGATAAAATGATTGCTACATGAAATGATTTTCTTCATATCATTTATAAATGTAGCGTACCATTAAACATTGAACTGCTGGGGCATTGCTTAACCCAAATGGAATACCACATTGTGAAAACTCTCCTAGAGAACAGCCAGTTCTTCTGGGCAATCTCAGAATACTAAACGGAATGATGCAATCATCCAGGTTGGTATGGAAAGCATAACAAACATGTAACACAAGGAAAACATAAGAAACACAGCTTATCCAGAGCTCTGCTTAGTGTTCAGTCAAAGTATGTAAAGCTAGTACAAGTAGGTTAGAGTCCAAACTCCCATTGAGCTCAGACGCCGACTGAACAAGGGCCAGTGCTGATACCTAGAAAGAAGAATACAGAGTTCAGTACAGCAGAAGAGCTCTACCTAGCAACCTCAACCCAGGGTTCATATCTAGAGAGAAGTTCAGCATAGGTGCGAAACAAAGCATTTCAATATATACATTGGCAAAGCGATACAGGTGCAAATAATGTCAATGCGTTGACGGCATGACATGAATAAGGACGTTGCTAATGGTGACAGAAGATTTGCAATCTCAGAATTGCCATAGAGAAAAAACACCTTTGGTTTCCTAAAAGATCTTTCAGTGGATGGTTCTTCAGAGAACTACTGCTTTTGCAAGTGACACACATGAAGTTTAAAGAACCTAATGTAAAGGTTATAGGAAGAACTCTTTCCTATCAGTCTAGTGTAGACCTTTTAGATTGTGTTGACGTTCTTTCAAGCTTTAGAAGGTTCTTCACAGCAACATACCTCACACAGATGTCTTTGCCGGGTGTGGTTCTCTAAAGAACCAAAAGTGGTTATTCTGTAGCAGTGGTTCCCATCCTGGTCCCCAGGATCCCCTAGATGGTCAACGTTAGTTGGGTTAAACCAAATGTATGAACCACCTGAAGCGTGCTTTCTGGATTACTTGCCCAAAAAACACTCAAGAACATACAAACCAAGGTGTAGTACAACAAAGATAAGTAGGGATATAATAGAACAAAAGGAGTAGCAAGTGGTCGGAATTCTCCCAATTCCCTCCAGCTGCTAATGGTCAGTTGCAGGAGTCCTCCCCATAGAGTGTGGTATCGTGCTTACCAGTTGATGCTGTTCCTGTGGACTTCAACAAGACATCCTCTACTGGATTTCCAAAAGGTGCTCTTGGAACTAGTAGTGGCACCTTGATATGCTCCAGGAGATTACACAACAGGGAGAGATTACACAACAGAGTCCATAACATGCAGGAACTACAGGAGGCACTGCCAAAATCATAAACACAGGGAAAGTGGAGGCAGAAGGGCCAGGAGCACTGAGACTGAACAGGCTGGATCCTTATCAGGCACGTGATTGGTTGGCTCCATAGAGTCTGAGGGATACCCCAAATACTAAATAACAATGATGATGACAATAATGATATTCATGAAAAGTGCATTATTAATATCATTATTGTCATCTGGAGCTTGTGAAGGCAAGTACACAACAAATATCCGCAAGAAGAGAGCTACAATAGTCCAGGTTGCTGGAGTAGGCACAGAGTCACTGGGCAGAACAAGCAGTGGCACAGGGTTTTGCTATAAAAGAATGGTGCTGGGTCACAGTGGAGACAACTGATGCTTGGTCATCACCATGAGGTACTAGAGAAACTACTGGAGAACTTTAAACCCAGGCAGACAGACAAAAAGAAAAGGACTGGACTAAGTGGAAGTCAGAACAGGAGAAGGCCTCTGAGTCCAGGAGGCTGCAAAAGAGAACCAAGGACCTGAGGGGCTTCAGCTGGAGACATAGTATAGCCATTGACTGGAGAAACCATGGGAGATGTTTTAGTTTAGGAAAACTGTGGAAATGCAGAAAAACAAGAGCCTCAAAATCAGAAAGGCTAGGGGTAAGAACTGGGTACCAGGGGGCTTCTGGCAAGGCACTGGAAGAGAGGGAGCACTGTCATTGGCTTCTGAAACAAGGACTCTACCAAAGCAGAAGATACAAAATCTGGTACCTGGTTTCAAGAAAAGCAGGACAGAGTCACTGCAAGTAGAGAAGCTATAGCGACTGGAAACATGGGGTAGACAACCTGATGTGACAGGATCATGAGTAGAGGGACTAAGGTAGCTGGAGTCACAGCCTGAAGGACTAAATTCATCATGTTGGCAAGGTTTAGGATGACCAGGTAGGATACTTGACTTAATAGTAAGACTTGGGACAGAAGTGAAACAATCATCTTCCAGCAAGACATGCTCTTTCGGGCCAGTTGTTAAAACTCACTGAGGGGGGCACAAAAACCAGTTATAGCAAAGTCAATTAATACCTTGATTAACAGGTTCTAGCTATTAAACGATTAATATCTTTATAAAGGACCACATAATTAGTTGGTGTACCAAAGTAGTAAGTTCAACTATACCCTAAATTTCAATGTAGTGTCAAAGCAGGAATGTAAATCAGACAAGCCTGCATGTACTGGGTAATTATAAGGTGTGAAATGATACAAAGTGCCAAACATTGTGAAAATAATTACTTATTATGTAGAAAGAATCACATATTCTCTAAACACTTAGAAAACAATTATTTATTATTATTATTTAGTATTATTACAACCTAATTTGTCAGAATTTCAAATAGGCTCACAGAAGGATAGAGACAAATGTTCCTCCTCCCTGACAGAAAAAGATTTTCATACAAATAAAAATATGTGACCTAAAAGGGAGGTTTTGGTTCTTAGTAACCGCTGAACTGACTGCTCCTATTAGCGCAAAGTGTTGCTAGATTTTAGGTAATTAGTGGCTTGTTTAATAAATCTGCCATTTTGTCATTTTGACAAGCCACCTCAACTGGGGCCTTTTTGGGACTTTGCTGTGGATAAAGGTTGCGAAAAAAAAAAAAAACAGGCTCGACACAAGGAGTTTTTTTATATCAGTGGCATTAATTTAAGGCTGGATCAGTTGGTCTCAAGTGAGCAATGTTGACTCAATATTGACTGACTATTGTCTGCAGTCTGCTGAGTTTTGCAGTGTGAGCTGGCACTAATGAGTCAGACGCTTATAAATGAGTCAGACAGAGAGAGACAGACAGAGAGAGAGAGAAAGTAAATTTGTGTGTGTGGGTAATAAAGACGGCTACAGGGTTCCTCAGGGGCATCCATGGGATTTCCGGGTTAGAGAACCGGAAAACATCTGCAGTCAAATGTAAATATTGGCGCTGGCTAGAATTTTTAAGCACACGCAGAGCGAAGGGCCAAAACCCTAATTTACACGGTTTCCCACTTACAACTAAAGGCAGTTGATCAGCCGAATTGCATTTAGTGTCTGAAGTCTCAGGTGACTCAGTGACTTGTGACTCGACACGGACATGTGCTTAATTGACCTGTGATTCGGACCCATATCCCATTGACTTGAGACACAATTCAGACTCGCAATCCAGCGACTTAAGACTAAATTTGGACCCCCAACCCCAGTGACTTCAAATACCCTCTGCCAGACTCTTGGACTTGCTTCCTAGAGACTCGAGACTCAACTCAAATTTTCACCCCAGAGACTTGATACAAATCCACACACCAGAGACACGAGACTCAACTTAGACTTGAGACTCAACTCGAACCAGCACCCAACAGACTCATCCCAGAGATGAGGTGCTGTACATGTTGAAGCTGCGGCAGACATCTGTATTAATTTTGCACATCTGGCTGCATCAGCCTTGTGGTTTTTACACATTTTATCGCACCATCCTTTTACTTTTGTTTCTTCATTGCTCATCCGACTACAGATTTTTGCCTCTGAGTCATGTCACCTGACATGAGAAAACAGAGGCTGCTTCTACAAAGTTTTACTCATGCTCCTGTCCTACCCCTCCCAAGAGGAATCGGGGAGAGGAAAGGAGCAGGAGGAATGAAGAAAAGAACCAGATACTGGGGAGAAGGGGCAAGTGGTTCCTTTCACCATCATCCAACTGATGTCACCTACTGATGAAATGACCCAGTCACGATGTTCACCTGAAATCAAACCCTACGCCGCTACACAGAGCCTGCCGATCCACGTTTGTGTGGTTTTCTACTCCATGTTTTTCATTTTGTTTTACACCAACTTCCGACTGATTATATAAAGCCAAAGGAAACATGGAATGTAAAGTACGGCTGGATAACTCTGGGTTTGTCCATTCTCTCTGGACATGACTTCCAGGGTAGCGTACCCTGTGTATCCTCCACTTGAAGGTACTTTGGTGGATGTCTCAAGTGGCTGCTCTCTTCTTTTCCGGTATTCGGAAAGCTGATAAGGTGACGTCATGAAATTGCTTTCTGCTTCACTGAGGAGAAGAGTAGGAAAAACAATAACTTTCAGGGTTCACTGAAATTATATTAGCCCAAAGGTACGTCAGGCTACTGGCGGATATGCCAGATTATCAGTCCGTCAATATGTAACATCAAAGACCATCACACCTAGAACAAGCAATATCTTGGGAACACTGCATGCTAGTTACTTACAATTATTTTGCCCAGAGTGCTGTCAACAAGTTAGGAACACAGCCTCTGATTGTCGACAAGCCAGGAACACATCCTCTCTTTGATTAACAAGTCAGGAACACATCCTCTCTTTGATCAATAAGTCAGGAACACATCCTCTCCTTGATCAACAAGTCGGGAACACATCCTCTCTTTGATCAACAAGTCAGGAACACATCCTCTCTTTGATCAATAAGTCAGGAACACATCCTCTCTTTGATCAATAAGCCCGGAACACATCCTCTCTTTGATCAATAAGTCGGGAACACATCCTCTCTTCGATCAATAAGTCGGGAACACATCCTCTCTTTGATTAACAAGTCAGGAACACATCCTCTTTTTTATCAACAAGTCAGGAACATAGCATCTGATTGGTAGAACGCAGCTTCCGATTGGTCAACAAGTCAGGAACATAGCATCTGATTGGTAGAACGCAGCCTCCGATTGGTCAACAAGTCAGGAACACAGCATCTGATTGGTTAAAAAGTCAGGAACACAGGATCATGGGTCGACCAAAGGTGTTGTAACAGCCGTGCTAACAACAACGATAACACTTTTCAACACAGAGAAAGGAATAAATCATTTCAGAAGACATTCGGTGTTGGATTTATTATCATGGATTCCCAAGAAGTTCAAGACTGGACTACAAAGCTTCTGAAAGGGAAGCAACCACAACAACGCCCTCATTAGAACGGCTACCCTTTGTCACGCTGAGAGGATTAAGTACTCTCAAAAAGACTTGCTTATCTGGTTTCTGACACTGAATGACGATTCAGTATTGCATAGTGTATTTATAGATAATGATTATAATCTTCTGTTATTCGTTAGAAACATCAGCCATGTAGCTCCAGCGTAAAGAAAGAAATCATGTCAGATATCAAACATGGCAGAGTGACTACATCTGGGGTATTACATTTGAGAATTATGCAAATATTTTTTTTCGGCCAAGCCATTGCTTTAGGACTTATGAGTCACCTCATAGCTCCGTGGACATGCTTGGTCATGGACGTGGATGTCAATGAAATCCAGGATGTCAACGAAATCCAGGATGAATGACAAGAAAGCTTCAAAACAAGCTTAGGGTTTGGAATGACTGGAATTTACACTGAGCTATAGAACGAACTGAGGCAGTCCCTATTCACCTTGTCCCGTTTGAATGAATACCTTTAGCCTGTTTTAGCCTACTTAACCCCCTGTGCCCAGTCGCCTTAACGACGAAGGGATTATACGTGGGCTTATATGCGTGCCGACAGTTCGTTTTCATAACTACACAACCTATTGCTTTAGTAGACAAATGACTGAAAAACAAGCCTCGAGATTAATAACTGAATAAATAATAAGCTAAGGCTTCAAGGAATTAGCATCAGGTCCCCTCTAAGAACAAAACACAGCTGTAGTGGCTGTTACAGGAAATTGGAGGAATTTGCGGGGGTGCTTTAGAGATTGAGTCAACTAACAGGAAGTGTTATTTGCTGAGTTGTAGTGCCTGACTCAGGTGCTACTGTCTCTGAGAACTTTACGCCTTGAATCCAGACAATGAAGCCCCAAGGGGTGGAACCATCTGGAGTTTGAGGCTGTGCAGTTGTAATTAGTCAGTATGAAGGCACTAAAACACCTGCATAAATGCACAGATCATAACCTTTAACCTCCTGAGTAAAAATGTGGTAACACTGTACTGTGGGTTCTGTTCATTATGTAGGGTACATGATACCTAAATGAGCCGGTCATGACAAATGACATAACCCCACCTAAGCGTTTATAAAGGCTTATTCCAGTGGCATCGGTCATAAAAGCTACTCTGATTGGTTCAAAATTGGTTCATGTAACCTTTATAACAGATGATGGCTATTGCAGTAAACACACATATAGGGTTATGTCAGTTCTCATGGCAAGCTTATGTAGGTTTCATGCAGCCTTACGAACAGGACCCTACAGTAAACGAACACAGCCTCTGTTTGGACAACAAGTCGGGAACACAGCCTCTGATTTGTTGACAAGTCGGGAACACAGCCTCTGATTTGTTGACAAGTCAGGAACACAGCCTCTGATTTGTTGACAAGTTGGGAACACAGCCTCTTTTTTTGACAAGTTGGGAACACAGCCTCTGATTTGTTGACAAGTGAGGAACACAGCCTCTGATTTGTTGACAAGTGAGGAACACAGCCTCTGATGTGTTGACAAGTCAGGAACACAGCCTCTGATTTGTTGACAAGTCGGGAACACAGCCTCTGATTTGTTGACAAGTCGGGAACACAGCCTCTGACTGGCCAACAAGTCAGGAACACAACTGCTATTTGATCAGCAAGTTGGGAACACATCCTCTGATTGGTCAAGAATACCTACATAAGCTGGTCATGACAAATGACATAACCCCACCTAAGTGTTTATAAATGCTTATTCCAGTAAGTGGCATCGGTTATAAAAGCTCTCTGATTGTAACCTTTATAACAGATGATGGCTATTGCAATAAACACACATATAGGGTTAGGTCAGTTCTCATGGCAAGCTTATGTAGGTGTCATGCAGCCTTACGAACAGGATCCTACAGTAAAGTGTCACCAAAAATGTATTTATTACCAAAAATGCAGTTTATTAAGATGTCAATTTAGTAAGCATCGTACCATACATACAATATTATATTATTTCTCTGTTACAAGGTGATGTCATCTTGTAGCACAGTCCTTACAGCCCGCCTACCTGTGCCATTTTTTTGAGTACCTTTTATGAGGGATGCCACCTATTGACCCGCCTACCGCCAAGTTTGGCAGGCTCTCACTCAACATACAGCAACTACTAGAGGCTGTGTAGAGGTAGAGTGGGTGTGCTGACCAATCAGCGCACGCTGGGCTCAATGATAGGCGGGGCTTAAAGACACAGGAGCTCTAGGGTGAATACAGTTGTACAGTATGATCTAAAAACACTGTGTTTTG
This sequence comes from Semaprochilodus insignis, assembly GCA_034552555.1. NCBI lineage: Eukaryota > Metazoa > Chordata > Actinopteri > Characiformes > Prochilodontidae > Semaprochilodus > Semaprochilodus insignis. Next base: position 23,262,260 of record CM067495.1, on the reverse strand, counting down.
GGGAAACTGAAACATGGAAATCTACATTTTATCAGACCCCAAAACTAAAAATAGGAACATTGAGAACTAGCATTGTAGTTACCAGCATAGCTAAGTGATTAGCATTAGCATAGCATCCCTTTTGGCTTACTGGTACTTTTTGGACGTACAATTACAAGCAAATATGAACAAATAATTCTGATAAATAAGTCTTCTCTTTCTCTCTCTCTCTCTCTCTCTCACTCACTCACTCGCCCCAGAGAAAACCATCCTTTTATGGCAGTTCCTCTTTGTGTCTCAACAAGCAGAATATACCCTATGGCACTGCGTGTATGTGTGTGTACCTGTATTGCTACTGCTGTGAGGATCAAATATAATATAATATAATATAATAATAATGTAAGTGACTTTACGAGTATCTGGACAGCATGGGGTTCATTTTATTGGTCATTTAGCCATGAGCAAACACCGGCCATTTATTAATACTCCAATACTTTATGAAATAACATAACTTGTGCTAATATAATATAATATGTACGTATATGTATGTAAGCCTTTTATTTTATCTGCTGTGATAATGCTAATAGATGTTAGCACCAAGCCATATCAACAGATGCAGAAACTGAAGGGAGGGAACTGTCTAAAACACCTTGATAGAATTACAGCCCTTATTTCTCTGTCATCTTGTCGCACAGTCCATATAGCCCGCCTACCGCCAAGCTTGGCACAACCTCACTCAATATATAGCAAGTACTAGAGGCTGTGTAGAGGCGGGATGGGTGAGCTGACCAATCAGCGTACACTGGGCTCATCAGGATTAAAGACACAGGAGCTCTAACAGTGGGTTTCAGATGGAGGGTGAATACGATAATGAATAGTATGATCTAAACTTACTGCGTTTTGGGGAAACTGAAACATGGAAATCTATATTTTATTAGAGTCCAAAACTAAAAACAGGAACATTGAAAACTAGCACTGTGGTTACTAGCATAGCAAAGTAATTAGCATTAGCATAGCATCCCTTTTGGCTTATTGGTACTTTTTGATACGGACGGACATTTACAAGCAAATATGAACAAATAATTCTGATAAATAAGTCTTCTCTTCCTCTCTCTCTCTCTCTCTCTCTCTCTCTTACTCATTCACTCGCCCCAGAGAAAGCCTTCCTTAAATGGCAGTTCCTCTTTTCCGAACATGCGGAATGTACCCTATGGCACTGCATGTATGCGTGTGTACCTGTATTGCTACTGTTGTGAGGACCAAATGTAACCACGATAGTAGGATAACGTGATAAGCTGCTGGACTTCATAAGAAAGGAGCTGCCATTTGGCTCCTGAGGTTACGGTTAGGTTCATCTATAGGTGTAGGTGTCCTGCTACTCAGCACTATTGAGATGAATGGAAATCAGCGGAAGTCCTCATAAGCCGTCTACAACAAGTCTGTGTGTGTGTGTTTGAAAGAGACTGAGAGAAAGCTGCCTGTCAGGTGTGGCGGGGTGGGGCTGGCAGGTGATGAAAGAGAGCCCGCTGGAAAGGGTGTGTGCATTTGCAGACGTGTGTGCGTGTTGGTGTTTGTGTGTGTTGAAAGGTATGGGGTTGCGTTTCCCAGAGAGAGGGATTAAATCCTATAGAATGGAGTGTGAGTCAGTCATGTGACAAGGTCTTATACACTGACTGGGTTACTTCATTAGGCATGCCTCCTTCTATCTACACTCATTGACCACTGTGTAGTTCCACTGACCACACTGTGTAGTTCCACTGACCACTACAGTTCCAGACTGTACTCCATCTGTTTCTCTGTATACTTTATTACTCTGTTCTTCAATGGTCAGGACCCCCACAGGACCACCACAGAGCAGGTATTACGTGGGTGGTGGATCATTCTCAGCACTGCAGTGACACTGACGTGGTGGTGGTGTGTTAGTGTGTGCTGTGCTGGCGTGAGTGGTAGTGTGCTCAGTGTCACTGCTGGGCTGAGAATCATCCACCAACCAAAACTATCCAGCACAACAGGGTCCTATGGGCAGTGTCCTGGGGGCAGCGTCCTGTGGGCAGCGTCCTGTGGGCAGCGCACTATGGGCAGCAGCGTCCTGTGCAGCAGTGTCCTGACCACTGATGAAGGACTAGAGGATGACCAACACTGCACTGTGCAGCAGCAGATGAGCTATCGTCTCTGACTGTACATCTACAAGGTGGACCAGCAAGGTAGGAGTGTCTAATAGAGTGGACAGTGAGTGGACACAGTGTTTAAACACTCCAGCAGCACTGCTGTGTCTGATCCACTCACACCAGCACAACACACACTAACACACCACCACCATGTCAGTGTCACTGCAGTGCTGAGAATGATCCACCACCCACATAATACCTCCTGCTTTGTGGTGGTCCTGTGGGGGTCCTGACCATTGGAGAACAGGGTAGTGTACTAGGGTACTATGCAGACTATGCATATGTACTGACAAAATTGCCAGATTGCAGAATTTGCATCCAATATGTACTGACGCACTAAAGGAACGGCTGGTTGGGACTTGCTTTCAGATGACTTCTGGTTTGGCTATTTATCCACGGCTTCCAAGCCCTGAACGCTTCTATATAATTTAATGAAAGTCATTATGTGCGAATCCAAAGTACTGGAGGACATGCTGCTGAGAGCCAAGTTGGCAAACTGAGTGCTGAGCCACATAAGATTTGATCACTTTTCACACTTGAAAGACAAACCAAATTGCGTTCTCTGGATAAAACACAGATACAATCAAATAACTGACTGTGCCAAGTTCATCTCATTATTTCTCATAGCGGTAAACACTTACTCTGCTCTCCCTCTCTCTTTCTCTCTCTCCCTCCCTACCCCTCTACTCCTCCATTGCTTTCTATAGTTACGGTGACCACGTGCAGCACTTCAAGGTGCTGAAGGACGGATTAGGCCAGTACTTCATATGGGATGAGGTCTTCAGCTCGCTGAACCAGCTGGTGGACTTCTACAGAATCAACAGCATCGCCAAAGAGAGGACCGTCTTCTTGCGAGAACCCGAGAGATTGCTAGCTGTGAGGGAATGCCCACATGCATAATCTCAGACTGTACTTGTATTACAGCTGTGTTTAATCTTGACCCTAATCTTAATCTCTGTAATGAAACACTTTAGCTAGCTCGCTTCTTTAAATGCGTTTAGTGTACAAACGGCCGGGGTGGGACAATGATGGGAACATGGGAACATGGTTAGCATAATGTTTAATGGTAATCAACAGTGTTCAAAGAAGAGCAAACGTCTCTAAGATGGAGAGGACAAAAAACTTTACTTTCAGTGTAATTACATGCTAAACAGGTTTTATTTCAAGCAATTTTGGAGCATCGGTGTTCATATAGTCATCATGAATTTTTGTGCCCAATATTAAAGAGAGCTACTGGTCTCAAATTATACAGGAAACCTCAAAGAGATGCTTTATGACGAAAGAGATCACCATTAATTTACTTACATTTCAGTCAAAAAGGCCATTAAGTACCAGTTAATACAAGATAAGACTTAAACCTACCTAATAGTGTGTAATACCACCACTAGCTGTGACTGGATTGGGCATGGACTGGACAAGTTTCTGGATGTAGGCCGCATCAAAATGTTCAGACACTCTTGCATCAAAGAATTGCACAGTTGGGCCAGATTTGGTGGATGTCTTCCCTGGCACAATTCCGAGGGCGAATTTCCTGTAGACTGAGATTTTAGCCACTGTCGGTAGACCCATATGACCGTACGCTTCCATACACCTGCAGATTCAGCTACTTCCTTCACACTATGGTCTTTGGCACGCCCAAATGCAGTCACTCCTTTTAGCCAATCATTAACATCTGCTTTGGAGCCATTTTTCACACATGGAATGAGACATTCACTGCACTGTACCACCTCTTCTCAATCTATGGATCCCCCACTCACACCCCACAGGTATTTATAGACCCATCATCCTTATGCAGCGCCATCTGCAGGAGCCTGAAGTTACTACCACCTTAAACACACAAGGTGACTCATTTTATGGCTGGAGAATATCAAGCTCCACTCTTAGTTCAGCTCTGGAAACATCTACAGGTGCTTCAGTCCAACATTCCACATGAAAAAAAAAACTTGTGTCATGACAAACACAAATTGCAGCCAACTTCTAAGACTGAACTTTGGATGTGTGGAAAACTATCCCTCCAGATGTTCTTCAAGAACTGAAAGCAAGGCTTCTGAATAGAATGTAAGCTGCAATACAAGTAAAATGTGGACACATAAAATACTAACATATATTGTTAGATTTTGTTATTGAGGCTCCTTATTTTCCAGCTTAGCTTGCTGTTTTGACTGGAAATTTAAGAAATGAACGGTGGTCTCTGGTCTACTATATGAAGTTTATTCAGTTTTAGTACTTTTTTTTAGTACATTTTATGGTCTGACATATGTTGGTCCATTCATCATGAAATTTTCGATGGTATAGAAAGTGACAGTATAAAAGTACACCATCCTATAAATGTATCTTTTTATCTTTTATCTGTGAGAAATGATAGTCTTGTCATTTTATAAGCATTTATATTATTTTGGATGCTCCTTAGAACCTGGACAATTGGAAAAACCTTCAAATTACCTGAAACACTGTTTGGAAATTGTGCATTCAGGTGGCTGAATTAAATAGACTTTTTGTTTGATTTTTAAAGCCATTTTCAGATTGCAATTACTTTTACTCCAGTGGAAGGTCTAAAGGGAGAACTTCTACTTTTACTAAAAAGTGGCTTAAGTCAAATGTGTTTGTAATTTTTAATGCACAATTACCATTTACTAATACTGGGGCAAAACCCACAAACTCACTACAAGAAGGTGACAAAACACGTCACTTGGGTGTTTAAACCTTTGCATTTGACTGTAGATTCCAGATCAAACATAGCAAAATACACTTTAATAGAAATACTTGGATTAAATAAAAAATTATGTAAAAAAGGCCAGATTCTCTTTTATAATATTGCTCTTGTTTATAATAAGCAGGCTGTAAAATCTTGGTCACTGTTAGATGAACTTTTACTCTGTAATCCCAGGAGAAAAAGAAAGTACACTGAAGTATTAGTGTACTAAGTATGCTAAGTAGCCTTAATGTAGGTACACTTAATGTAGGTATCCTTCATTGCACCCATCATTAATGTACTGAAAGTGTGCCATTTTCATATACAAACTACTACTTAGCATACTAAATATATATCAGTAATGCTGTTTAAAAGATACATAGAGCTAATTGTACCTAACTGTACTATTTTGACACACCATTAAGATTCACTAAATATACTTACTAAAGTACTAAAAGTACATATTTCTTACATAGTTCATATTTCTACATATTTCATTTTACCTGGGAGTGCAAATTAGTATGCTTATATAGTATGAAGAAATACTACTGAGGTAAATGCACTTGTGGCATACATATATATATATATATATATATATATATATATATACACCACAAGAGTTTCAGTATATATATATTACACTTTTGTTTAGCACACAAAACAATAATGTGCTTGAAATTTACCTACTGATATTACATTTCTAGTACATTAAAATTTACTCCATTTTTACATGGAATTAGAAGAGCTACCTAGTTTCTGGGAACTTCATGCTAGTCTAGAGGACTGACTAATAGTTTTTCCTGTGTAATGTGCTTTGCAGAGGCCGCGCCACGCCCATGCCCTCTTTGACTTTACTCCTCATCACGCGAGCCAGTTGCGCTTCCTGCGCGGCGATGTAATCGACCTGCTGGACTGCTCAGACGCTCAGTGCTGGAGGGGACGCTGCCGTGGAAGAGTGGGCGTGTTCCCACCAGAATATGTTCAGCCCATATATCACTAGCATGGCAAAGGTCCAGCTCCAAACTCTTCTCATGTTTTTAATCATACAGGAAATCCTGACCATGCACTGTAGTTCATCTCAAACATCCACTCACCATTGACTTTATTAGAGACTCCTACCAATTTATGAGCTCCTGCTACTTAATGGATACATTGTATGGGGGTTAATTTACAGGCAGGCCCATAAATATTTGGATGTTGCCCAAGTTATTGTTATTTTAGCTGGCTGATATACCACAGCATATTCGAGTTGATGATATTTATGTTTAAATCTGGTGTAGGAATTCCAACCATTTACATATATATATAGCCCCCTCTTTTAGGGGCTCAAAAGTAATTAGACTAACTGTGCAGGTTATGACTGCCCGGCATCTAGAACCTATCTAGACATCACAGACGGGGAATAACAGGAACCAGTTCCATCGGTGGCCGTACACGGCCACACCACAACACTACCTCCTCCATGTTTCACAGATAAGGTGGTATTTTCATGATTCATCATGAACAGTTCCTTCAGTTCCCCATACTATACTCCTCCCACCATTCTGGTGTACATTCATCTTCGTGTCATGTGTCTACGAGAAGTTGTTTCAGAACTTTATGCACTTTTTTTTTTAGATGTTTTTTTTTTGGCAAACTATAATCTGGTCTCTTCTGAAGCTTAGCAATAGTCTACCTCTTGTGGTAAACCCTCTGAAGTCTTGATTGTTGACTTCGACACAGCTACGACAGCCTTCAGGAAGGCATTCTTGATCTGGTCAGCTTTTGGATATGGGAATTGTCATCCACTGTGGTCGTTTTCCATGGTCATGCAGGCCTTCTGGCTGTTCGGAGGTTTTTACAAATGCACCAAATGGTTGATTTGGCCATACCTAATGTTTGTAATGTTGCTTATTTCTCTGATGGGGAGTGTTTTGATTTTCCAGGCTTGCTCCTTGGACTTCATATTGAGAATTAACGACAACAGATTCCAAACTTCAGCCAAACTTATTCAAATCATAATTCAAATCAACCTAACAGCTTTTTATTTTTGTAAGTAATAATGAGGGAATAACAGACAGCCATGGAACAGATGGGCAGGCAATTGTCCAATTATTAAGAATTTTTGAGGGGATATGAATAAAAATGGTTGTACTCAATTAAAGCTGAAAGTTAAACTCTGCAGTCATATGATTTCAATTTAAATCCAATATGTTGTGGTGGACAGCTAAAATGACAACAACAGGCCTACTGTGGACCGGACATTATGAGGCCAATAAACTCAAATCGCCCATCAACAGATTGGAAAACAGTATCTTTCTCCACTCCAGTACTGAATTCTGTAAATTAGAAATTTAGTTATTACGTATTATCAGCAAACCTGTTTCTGAGGACCAAAATATTACTATAGAGTGATGGCAATGCAATTTCTTAAGATATCTGATTAAACATGTTTATACATTTAAATTGCACTAGATATCATTCATGTTTTTACATCTTAAAAACATCCACTGTAAGACCTTAAATCAATAGCTTTGATTCTTTCAATTTGAACGCACTGAAAAAATAGTGCTCTGAATTAACATAATTCTAAATATGTCAGTCAGTCAGTAACACAACTGTTGTCTTTAATTTACTGACTATGACAAGAATTGTGTTGATGCAACATTTTATCCATGCACTGAGTAATACAGTTGTAGTTAAATTCAACAGTAATAATTTGAGCTCTTTTATGGTTATTAAAGTTATTACATTTAGAGTTGTAACATGAAATAACTAAATAAAACTACAAAAAAAAGTAGGAACGTCATTACTAACCTCACTCTTCCATCCCCTGCTTAAATATTAGTCTGTTTTGCTAAGAGCAATTTTACACATAGGCAAAACTGAACTTACAAAATTTGATTTATGAAGTATAGAAACATTCTGTTCAGTGTAAAGATGTATGTCTGGAGCCATTTTAAGTTTTTCGACCGGTCTTTAGTTTGGAAAATTTCTTTTTTTGTGTTTTGTGCTATGAAATATTCTGCTTGTGTACATTTATTTGAAGAAACTTGTGTTATTTATTTATTTATTTATTTATTCATTTGTTCATTTCTTTATTTATATAAAGTATTGTGCACAAAACAGAGATCACTCGTTTCATCATTTTAGTTCCAGTGCAAATTTCTATTAAGATGCTAGCATTAGAAAATTACACAGGAGCCTCAACAGCTACTTGTTCAGTGTTTACTCTGTCTACTACTATTTTACTATTATTATTAACTTCCATTCGTCCAAGAGACTCACCCTCAGATCTACCAAGAAATCTGCAGGGACATTTGTCCCACGCCTACAAAGTTCAGTCTTAGAAGTTGGTTGTAAGTATCCTCAATTATATTTAAACTAATCAGTCCATCAGACTTCTATTGTCTGTGTACAAGCGCAAATTATAGTAACACGTTCCTTCAGAACCATAGCTTGAAATTGTGTTTTGACAGTGACAGAATGGACAGAAGCACCCGTGCATGAATGGAGCTTCATTTTCTCTCGAAGGTAATAGCTTTAAGTGCTAAGGGGCCGAGCCCAAACCCTGAAAAACAGCCCCAGACCATTGTTCTTCTGGAATTTGACAAATCCAGATTCGTCCATCAGATTGCCAGACAGTGAAGCGTGATTCATCACTCCAGAGAACACGTTCCCACGGCTCCAGAGTCCAGTAAGGTCATGCTTTACACTCCTCCAGCCTATGCCTGGCATTGCACATAGTGAGCTTGGGCTTGGGTGCAGCTGCCCCTTCAATCAAGTACGGTTTTCTCTATATTTTTGGGGGACTAGACAGCTGTAACAGGTTTTTGATTTGATTTTTGATGGTTTTAAGATTAGAAGAATAGGAGGGTTTACATAGGTAAAGAGTGGACAAATTAAATACCAATAGAATTAATTTTCTGTGGAAAATCTGCTTTCTTTCTTGCACTTGATGGCCATTTTTACTGAAATTTAAATAAATCAGTGGGTGGTCGTCTATTTTTGCACAGTACTGTATATAGAAAATTTCAGCCTGTGCGGGAAAATGATATGCATTAGGGGAATCGATCATAACTTTACAAAAAGTGATGATAGAATTAAATTTGGCACAACAATGGACCTGGAAGAATTTAATATGAATAAGTGTATAACCACAGTGCTTTGGGTCAAGAAACCACGGTTGTGCCTTAATGTAGGATACTGTTCATAAGGCACCTACCTAAGCTTGCCATGACAATTGGCATAACCCTACTGTTCGTAAACTTCTTCTTAACATAACCCTAAACGTTCATCATTAAGGCTACATTTGTCAAGTTTGATGAAACGTAGCTAAAGTAGCCTTTATGACAGATGACACATATTAAAATTAGCATTCTAAATACATTGTAGGGTTATGTCAGTTGTAAAGAGAAGCTTATGTAGATGTTATGTAGCTGCATTAACAGTACCCTACAGTAAAGAGTTACCAAAACGTGGCATGTAGGTTTCTAGACATACCTGCAACACTGAAAAGGTAGACCCAATAAACATTTTGTCAGTTAACTACAGCTCCACCTATGTAGTAAGATCTGAAGTTCTCTTATCTGGAATGCAGATCTTGGTTCCTACTGAGGTGAGAAGAAGTATGTGGAAAAAAAGTCCAAAAGTGTCATTCAAAAGGCCCCACCTGCGTTACCTGACACATTTTCTTTGTGAGCACTCGACAAAAACACACTCCACCCAGACAAAATGGAGAGGCCGGGATTATGGTTTGCCTAATGATTTTTAATCTGTTGTTTTTTGCTTCATTTACACCACAATTACGCCAAATATAACAACAACAACAACAAAAAGAGTCCTAAAAAATACACCCAATAAATGCTTTCAGTAAAAGAGCTTCCTATTCTGCCTACATTGGTGCTTCCGTTCTGCAATGCTTGAATGCCTCATGCAATTGTCTAGCGATCGTGGTGGAAAAGTCACTACTACTATGTTCATTAAAAAAATCATGTCTTCATTTGTACCTTCATTTGGACTTGTAATCTAGGAAAAGAACAGTGGCTGTGGAAATACGTTATGGACAATCTTAAGACCTTATTGACTAAGCCAGGAGCTCTGCAGGTTCAAAATGGATGTACTCGGAAGCCTTTCAGGCTTTGTTCAGTCTTGCCTAAATGACCTCTTCGTGAGAAGATTCGCTGTTGCAGTAAATTAGTCAGTACCATCACAAAAAAGATGAGCTCCTGGAACTGATATGACTAACAATTTGCTTCAAACGTACCGAGCTGAATATCATCACCGACAGGACAAAAACCAGCTAGACTTTACATTGCAAGGAAACTGGACTATCAATAGCCCAATAGAAATGGTTCAAAATAGTACAAAATGAATTCTCCTGAAAATCTATCATGTTGGAGACCATACTTCAGCTGCCAATGCGTTGCTAAGTACGCTCTGAGTCAGCTTGCCTCATACAGTGTAGTAGAACTAAAGTCTTCTACCTTCTTGTTGCGTTAAGAGATTGAAGTTTTAAGCTAATGCAGCACTCCAGGCTCTTTCGACCTACATCGTTTTAAGGGAGTCATGTAGTGAGTAGTTTAAATGTTGAAATGATTAAAGTTCCCATGAAAACCTATCCAAAGTACCAGATGATTCTTTTGGGTAACATGATGAAACCCTTCAAACAGGCTCACACTAAATTTCAAAGTAATTCCACACATTTTTAGGAGGAATGTGAATCCAAAACCCTTACAAACACTTACATGGCCAAAGGTATGTGGACACGCGACCATTATACCAATGTGAGCTTATTCCAAAACTGTGAGCTTAAATATGGATTTGGCCCAACCGAGATTCAGCCATCAGATGATGAAGCATGATTCATCATTCCAGAGAACACGTGTCCATCACTCCAGTGCCCAGTGGCGGAGCGCCTAAACACTAGACCACACAATAGGGGAGTGCTACAAGCATATGCATGCAGATCTTGTCTGGTTAGAGGGCATGTACATGGGTGGAGAAGGGGGTGGAGTTTGTACAGTTCAAAATCCAGCAGGAAATGAAACGTTTGGACCAGAAACCAAGAAATATGGACCACTGCAAAAACATTTTGGTGAATAGTCATATACTGTAGAACATAGTGTTGCCACTGATTAGCATCTCGTCCATATTGGAGTTTCACCCATCTTCTATTGGTTGATATGCCTCCATGTCAAAATCGGTTGCAGCCAAAGTGGAAGTGGTTTGTCTTTTACCTGCATACAGACGTTTCTATTCCAACAGGACTAGACGTGGCACCCCAACTGAAATACATTGGGGGACTGTGTTTCTGATACAGCATCAGCCTCTAGTGTATAGGCACCCGTATACCTGGGAACCTTAAGGGACTGTAAAAGAAAGCGTTTCCAATTTTCCTCACTGGTTATAGAAAACTGAGCTCAATTTGTGCTTGGCAAAATCTGTTTTATGGATATAAAGCCATGAATAGCTAGAAAAGTGTACTTCCTGAAGGAAACCCCCGAATGGAAACCCACTTCCTGCTAGGTTGTGGTTGCTGTGGGAGGAACGAGGGATGAATAAACGACACATAGAGGAGTGCGGGTCAGTATGGCTGTGGATTAGAGTTTGGGGTTCTGCCCTGAGTGAGTACACGCAGTTTGGTGTCTATAGGTAAAAGGAAATATAGGAATATAGGGTTTGAATGGGAGGATGAAAAAAGAGATGGAAAAAAAGACAAACAGACGAGTGCAGGTCCAACCAACATTGAATTTGTGCTGAGAGTGCATGTAACCTGGTGTCTCTCGGTTGAGCAGAAGTACAGTAGATGGGCGTGCAGTTTTTTACCCCATTCATTCTTAATGGGGAAAAAAATTCCGGAAAAATCCATTGCTACGTGAAAACACAAACACGCCATTCCCTATCAGACCAAACGTTTTGGAGTTGGAACTTTGCCGATATCTCGAAAAATGGGCAACCATAATTATGCAGATATAGGAACAAGTGGACCAAAGCCAACATATCCAAACCCAACACCAACTGCACACTGGGTGAACACAGTATTGCATGAGGATCAGGTGAACAGAAATGGCTTGGAACAGCACAGTTTTGAGGTTTTCCTTGCTAGAACTTGCCCAGTGACTTCAAGTCATCAGCTAATTATCTTATCAGTCAAATTTGGTGTGCAGAATGAATCTGGGAACACAGTTCTAAAGGGCAGCAGCCACGTGATACATGAAGACGACTGTCCAGGAACTGACCGATGAGTACAGGTGGAATGCTGGGTTTTGCTTTGGAAGAGAGTGAATAATGTCAGTGTGTGTTGGGCGTTGGTGCGTTATGCGTAGTAAGCATAAAGGAAGATGTTAACACACATTAGAATAATAGCATTGACACAACAGAACCGGGACCAGAAGGGGTCTTCTCTGGTACTGGGGATTACAGGAGATGGAGTCCCTGGAGCACTGCGGTTTGGCCGAGGACTACAAAACCCGGGAGCACGCACGCACTTCCCCCTGCGCATAGACTCACACCCTGAAAGCAAGAACAGAGAGAGAGAGCGAGAGAGCGAGAGAGTCTTGTGAAAGAAGGAAAACAATTCCAAGTATTGCTTTTTATGGAAGGAAACTAGGGGAGAGAGGAAGAAGGGAGGAATGGCTAATAATTCCAGAATCACAGATTAGCAGACAGTTATATAGCCTTAAACTATCCTGTACAGGGAACGCACGTAGAGATAGAGTACGCATTACTAAATGTGTCATATACACTCATCATCAACAGAACAGTTGCACAAACAGCTGCACCCAGAAGGAATCAACCCACAGGAATGAAGCATCATGGGATATGCATATGATTCAAGTTTCGTGCTCGGCTGCGCATGTGACGTATGCGAGAACAGGCCTTATCCCTGTACCTGACTGACCCAACAGCCACGACTGCGGACATTCAGCGAGCAGTGATGCCCTCCATGAGCCATCCTGTTAGTGCCAGCACCATTGGCAGACGGCTGCACGACACAGGACTACAAGCACGCAGACCGTTACGACGACTGTCCTTAACACCACGTCAACGTCGCCAAAGACTGGAATGGTGACCCCTCTCCAGCTTTTCCAACTCTTGGAATTGCTTTCAAACTCTTCTTCAAGGCTTCAATACTTCACCTGCAAAGGACGCTACCAACACAACAGCACGAGTCAGGATGGAAAGCATGCACAACTCGACGACCTTATATAGGCAGTCAGGTACAACGATAAGGCCCGTCCTTGGATACGTCACATGTGCGGCCGAGCGTGGAACTTGAATCATTCGCATGTCAATGATGTCAAACCTGCCCACCAAGTTTGTGGGTTGATTCCTTCTGGGTGCAGCTATTTGTTCCATCTATTGTTCCAGCTATTTGTGCAACTGTTCCATCAAATGCACAACAAACGGGCAAAATGGCACTGAATTCTCTTTGACATATTGTGTAGTATGCAGTGAGGTATATACTTATATATACGTACCTTCTGTACGGCGAGTGAGTGTAGATATTTTCTGTAGTGGTATATCTCTGTCAGCATTGTTGCTGAGGGTCCACCAGGTGAGATTATGGGTCTAAAAAAACAATAAGACATATGAACATGCTCACTTTCATGCAAACCTCCCAATCCCAAAAATCAGTGGTGGACAAAGTACCTAAACCATGTAGTCGAGTTACAGTTCCCCAAGGTCGCATACTCCTCCAGTGTCAGTAGAAGTTCCTCGCTTTAGACCTCCACTGGAGTAACAGTACTGAAGTATTTAGTATATATCTATATATACTATATCGATATATCTCTCCTTCAAATGTACTTAAGTATGGAGAGTAACAGGAGCATGATTTATTATGGCTCTAATCTCCTAATGTGAAGAGACTCTAGTGTCTCTCAGTCCACCAGTCTTTAATAGAAGCTCATTAATTAGTCACTGATGTCTATTCAAAGGATTATAAGCACAGAACACTGAAGGAGAACAGTTTCCATTAGCTAGAACCAAGCTCTGTCCAACAGGTCAACACAAGCTCAAAACAAAGTGACTGCTGTACCCTGATTGGTGGACTCACTTCACGCTTCTTTTGTTTGTTCATGTTACGTTTATATGCACACATAAGGGAGGACAGATTTGGCCATTTTCAATGACTTTGAAAGTCTAAAGTCAGCCTGGATGTCCCTGGAAAAGACTTTGACTGAATGTCCCTGGAAAAGATGATGTCCCTGAAAAAGACGTCGACTAGGAGGCAGCCTATGTCTATGCATCTTGGCAAGGTACTTATATCATAGGGACTAATACATCCCTATCAACATCATGATAGACCCTGGCTTACACTGCTAACAATCTGGGTGGTCCTTCTTCTTACTTGGCCCAGAGACCGTGACATCCATTATTTCCATAAACTATTTGAAAGGTCGACTTTCCAGACCATAATACACGTATCCACAGTGGATCAGGCCAATTCAGAGAATCGCTCATAGAAGCTTCTGCTAAGCATAGTTCAGTATTCCATAAGATGCCATCATGAAAAGTGTCTATTTACATCGGAGTGTTTCAATACGGTTCCGTCTGAGGCATCGAAGGTTGCAGACATTGAGTTGTGTTTTTCAGCCTTGCCCTTTACGCACACTGATTTCTCCAGATTCTCGGACCGTAGAGGGTGAAACACCTACAACTCTTGCAAACCATATACATAATTACCTGTTCCTCGGTGGGGGGAGGCGTGAGGAGGCTGATCACTACAACGACGATGACCGTGAGGAAACATAGGATGATGGCGAAGTGGAGATAGTGCACGCTCCTCAGGACTGAGGGGGCAGGGTCGAATACACCGCACCGAGGGGGCGGGAAGGCAAACTCCAGGACCATCCGCGTGACCCCAACAGTCAGGCCTACCATCAACCCCCAGAAAGCTCCCTGACAAACACGAGACACACAAAAAAGGTCAGCTAACCAATAAGAGTCTTCACAGCTGTTCTTAAACACAAACTAGCATTTCTAGCATCTCTAGGCCACCTCTTGAGATTTAAGTGTTTATATGCTACGTGGCCAAAAGTATGTGGACAGCTTTCCTTATTACTGAGTTCAAGTATTTCAGCCACTCTCACTGCTGACAGCATGTGCATGCAGTCTCCACAGACATAAACTGTAGAATAGGTCAGTGCTTCTCAACCCTGGTCCTGGAGGCACCCGGCCGTGCACATGTTAGTGCTTCCCCTGCTCTCAACACACCTGATTCAACTTATCAGCTCATTAGCGAGCCCTTTCAGAGCTGTAGGGGGTGTTAAAATAGGGCAGGGCGCCTCCAGGACCAGGGTTGGAATAAGTCATACCGAAGATCTCAGTGGCTTTAGACGTGGCACGTGCTCTGCTGGATCTGCTCCTGGAAGTGCTACTAGTGTGAACTCACTACAGAGTTCCAAACTGCCTTTGGAAGCCACATCTGCACAAGTACTGTGCATCGGGAGCACATGATGTTAATGCTTTAGTGTGTTATTTGTGTGTTGCATCACATTTCCTTTTGCAGCATCTTATAAATGCTTGGGAAGACCCCAGTTGACCTAGATCCTGTGCTAAAATAGGGGGGGGCTTCCATTATCATATTCATATTCTTCATAACAAACCACATGCTTTCAATGGGAATGCTGGAACAAGCATGAATGTCACTGAAAAAGACATCATCTAGAAGGCAGCGTATTTTGTACCTGATGTCCAGCCTTAAGAATGCCTTTACGGATGTTTTGCCCACTAATGCACCCCCCACCCCATACCACATCAGATTCTGGCTTTTAAACCACTCCTCATCTTCTTTGGCCCCAAAAATCAATGTCTATTATTTCCATCTACGATCTGAAGGGACGGCTAATCAAACCACGATACACATTTCCACACCGCATGTATCTCTACCATATCCAGCATGCATTACCCATAAACCATCATAAAGCCATCAAGAATTCCCCCTAGGGATGTGAAAATTAGCCCCCTGGGAGTAAAGTCTAAGAAATATGTCAGCTAGCTTGACCTCACATATCTGCCCCAAAGCGTTTGTAGTTGCTTCCTCTTTGAAGGTTGTCAAAAGGCGGGGGGGTTTCCTAGGCCGTGAACTGGAGAATCTCACTCTATGCCTACAGCAGCTCTACTGCAGGAAGGCCACCAAGCATGTTTACAACCGAGCTAATAATGGTAGCGTTTGGCCAGAGTCTCCCTTTTTAATGAATACCTTCTGTGAACAAATGGCTTCCACCCTGTAATCCAGGCCGCTGTGTTCACCCTTCTCTAACAGCAGGCATGGAAGATATCTCCGAGATAAACATCACACGCTAAGAGGGAGTTTACGTAAGGAGGGCATGTAAACAGAGAAAAGAGAAAGCGGCTATGAGATAGCAATACCACAAGCCACCGTGACTGTGAAATCTGATTCCTTTCTGCTTTAGCCAGCTGTAAAAAAAAAATTTAAATTAAATAAATAAATACAAATAAAATAAATTTAAAAGAAGAATTACATAATTAATTAAATGAATAAAAATAATAAAATAGCCAAATGTAATCATCAAATGTTGAGAAATTTATGGGAACCTTTATGAGTTAAACTTTGTCTTATTTGTCATATTTTTTTTGTTGTACATGGATGAAATGATTAATATTATACTGGAGAAATAGATGGAGTGGTTTATCCGATGCTCCGTTGTGTTTTTTCCCGAGCGTGAGGCATCCATGAGTTGTGCAAACTTGCATAGCTTTCCCACAATGTCTCTAGGTCACCTCTTGAGTGTTTATTTGCTACATGGCCAAAAGTATGAGGACAGCTTTCCTTATTATTACTGAGTTCAAGTGTTTCAGCCACACTCACTGCTAACAGCATATGTGCATGCAGTCTCCATAGACATAAACTGATCCTGGAGGCACCCGGCACCCGTGCACATGTTAGTGCTTCCCCTGCTCTCAACACACCTGATTCAACTTATCAGCTCATTAGCGAGCCCTTTCAGAGCTGCAGGGGGTGTTAAAACAGGGCAGGGTGCCTCCAGGACCAGGGTTGGAATAAGTCATACCGAAGATCTCAGTGGCTTTAGACATGGCACATGCTCTGCTGGATCTGCTGCTGTAAGTGCTACTAGTGTGAACTCACTACAGAGTTCTAAAATGCCTTTGGAAGCCACATCTATACAAGAACTGTGCACCAGGAGCTTCAAGAATGATGTTAATGCTGCAGCCTACAAAGACCTATATACGGCTCAATTATACGCCTCCAACTTGTGACAGCTTGGATGAAGACCCTTTGGACCCTTTCCTGTTCCAGTATGTGCCACTGTACACAAAGCGAGATCTACACAAGACATGGTTTGAGGAGTTTGGTGTGAAGGTTCTCCAGGGGCCTCCAGAGTTTTCACCTCAACCCCAATGGACAGCTTGGAACATGGATAGTGAGGCAGGCCTCACATCAGTCTCTAAATGGGCTCAACCTGACACACTCCTGAATCTCATAGATCGCTTTTACACCCTATGTGGCCAAAAGTATGTGGATACATGGCCACAAAGCCTATGTTTGCTAGTTGGACATCTCATGCAACAAGCTCCATAGATGAGTGGAGGTTGGTTTGATTGCAGTGGGACAAGTCCATATCAGTTCCCAAGGTTTTGAACAGGATGGCCACCAAGCACCCACGCACAGGTGTGACGGTCAGGTGTCCACATACTTTTGGCCACATAGTGTATAGTAGATGTCTATGTACAATTCATGTTAAAGCTGATCATTTAAAGGCTTGATTCTAAATATAGACATTCTTAAAATACTGCGCAATGCTTGGGACACTTTCTCTTCCTCTGTCGGCCACGCTTTCAGCATTGTCACGCACACAGACAGCCAGACTTTTACTTTCACGTCTTATCAAGAATGCAACCCAGGCGGTTTAGACTGCAAAAACAATTAACATGCATGTACAAGTAAGTGTTTCTTGGTAAGAGTCCGGACACGTTAGGACTACAGGTTGACTATTACGGCTTGTGCAATTGAATAGCAATATACCATGTAAGCTATAAAACCCGACTGCACACACTTTAGAAGAGAGCATGAGATAAAAATCACAGCTAAAGGTGCCGGCATCTAATGTAGCTTGAGGTTATTCAGCATTTCATGAAAAGCGAGTTCACGGAAAACACCCCCATCCCCAACCCTGGGCATTCGGGAGGTGCCTCCCATTAGCTGGAATGTTATAACGTTTCTTGTATGTATGTAAAGCAATGGTTTGGCAAGAAATCAGAGCAACAGGCAACATTGCATGTTACAACTTGATGTGGGTTTGAAGAACGCGTGTTATTGATTCAGGAATGAAGTTTGTGCAATGCTAACTGGAGGCTTCATGACTTGGTAGCTACGTTAGCCCTGAGCTCCAGTTCAAAACTGAAGAAGCAAACCTTCAGACACCGAACATGATCGGCCACACTCTAGTTCAATTCTGCCTAACACAAGCAATGCTAGCACACGGCAAGTTTAGACCATCAGTCAAAGCTTCTTTGTCGCATCATTCAATAGTTCCAAAGTGCCTCTGGAAGCAACATCAGCAGAAGGACTGTGCACCAGGCGCTGCAAGAAATGGGCTTCCATGGTCGAGCAGCACTATGTGCAATGCAGACTACTGGCTTAAGTGGTGCAAAGCACACCACCGCTGGACTCTGGAGCAGTGGAAACCGGTTCCTTGGGGTGATGATTCACACTTCACCGTCTAGCAGTCTGATGGACCGATCTGGGTTTGATGTTCCCAAGGTTTGACCTGACTTGAACTGCCCCGAAGCACATCAGACGTGCAGGGCATCACCTGCAAGTGACAAACCGAAGACTTCATATGGCCACGCAGTTTGCGTTAATTAGCAGGTTGAAGCTGACAAGCTAGATGTCAGAGCTTTCTCACAGTGTCTCGTTTCAACTCATGAGCAGATCAGATGCTCTCATGGAATACGAGTATCTGCAGCGACGGTGTTCGTGAGCTGACACCGGTTTCAGTAATCAAGTCTCTCTTACATACATACCACAAGCTGACACGGATACATAGCGTCTTATAGCGTCAGCTCCCTGCTGGAGCGCTTCCTGCTGGTAATCTCCAGACATTCTGGTTAGTCGGCCGGTCAAGCCGTTCCACAAAGAGAGAGGAGAGAGACGGTGACTGATTGAGTGAGCCTATGGGTGAGCGAGTGAGGGAAGGAGGAAGGGAGGAGAGCACACAGATGAATCAGAGGTGAACTGTGCAAACAGATTAGCAAGACCAATTTGGATGGGACCGGACAAAGAAGCTCGACATTCTGGTTACAGGGGAATTCGGCCGTTGCGACGTAAACACAATCATTCCCTGCGGTTTGATATGAAATGTTCCATTCTAGAGTTAACTCTAGTTCAAATATACGGTGGCTGGCAAAGGTTTGGGCACCCTCTCTGGCAAGTATCACAGCTTTGGCAAGTATCACAAAGCTCTTTGTAGCCAGCAGCGTCTTTCAGTTCCTGTTTGGGGGACGTTTGCCCGTTGTTGCTTGCAAAAGGCTTCTAGTTCTGGGTGATTCTTGGCCCGTCTTGCATGCACTACTCTTTTGAGGTCTATCCACAGATTGATGGTTGAAGGTCAATGATGGTAAGTTTGGGGGACTGTGAGGACCATGGCAAAACCCTCAGCTTGCACCTCTTGAGGTAGCCCATAGTGGATTTTGAGGTGTGTTTATTCTAGAGTTAACTTTAGTTCAAATATACGCTGGCTGGCAAAGGTTTGGGCACCCTCTTTGGCAAAGTTTGGGCACCCTCTTTGGCAAGTATCACAGCTTGTAAAAGCTCTTTGTAGCCAGCAGCATCTTTAAGTTCCTTTTTGAGGGACTTTAGCCCATTCTTGCTTGCAAAAGACTTCTAGTTCTGGGTGATTCTTGGCCCGTCTTGCATGCTCTACTCTTTTGAGGTCTATCCACAGATTGATGGTTGAGTTTGGGGGACTGTGAGGACCATGGCAAAACCCTCAGCTTGCACCTCTTGAGGTAGCCCATAGTGGATTTTGAGGTGTGTTTAGGATCATTATCCTGCTGTAGAAGCCATCCTGAATTCATATCCTGCTTTTTCACAGACGGGTGTGATGTGAGCTTCCAGAATTTGCTGGTATTTTGTGGTGAGGACAGGAAAGGTTTTCTTGTGATGATTCTTTGATGAAGATCATATTCCAGAGTCAAACTCTTCCTGAAGGCCAAACAGCTTGTTTCATTCTAGGGCCAAATCATAGGGTGTAAATGGCCATATACCTTCTGTGTAGACGATAGAGAACAATGTAAAATGCTGAATAAAAGCATTCTCAGGCACCTTTAAACTCAGACATCTGGTTTGTGTTACCGCCACTGTGAGAGGTTCTGACTGGGCAAGCTTCTCTAGAGCAATGCAATTCACATCAAACCACTCTGAATTACACTCATTGTTGAAACAAATAGTTGCACCCAGAAGGAATCAACCGACAAGAATGATCCATGTAGAGAGAGAAGACCGCCGGGTTGTCCGACATGCACAGAGTGACGCAACAGCCACGACTGTGGACACTGAGCAAGCAGTGATGTCCTCCATGACTCATGCTGTTAGTGCCAGCACCATTGGTAGATGGCTGCACGATGCAGGACTACATGCACACAGAGAATTACGCCGACTGTCCTTAACACCACGTCAACGTCGCCAAAGACTGCAATGGTGTCATGCCAGACTGTCATGGAGTGACTCAGAATGGCAGCGGGTCATCTTCAGTGACGAGTCCCGCTTTAGTCTTGGTGGAGACGACCAACAAATCCGTGTGTGGAGGCACCGTGGTCAACGCCAAGATGAACGGTGTGTGGCCTGGTGTCACTCCACCTTCACCCCAACCGCACCATCTGCAGGAACTGTGTGAGGATATTCAAGCTGCATGGGATGGTTTATCACAGGACACTATTAGGAACCTCTACAACTCCATGCCGAGATGTCTGGTGTGTTCCATTAGCAAACATGGCGGCCCGACGCCATACTGAGAGACACTACTTCTGTATGTGCAGCTCAATAAATATTGATCATATCAGTCTAAATGTATCATCATTTATTGTTCCTGGTAACCTTTATCTTCCTTCCCAACAGCACTGCAATCCCACACCGCCTTCTGGGTGCAGCTGTTCTTTTGACAATGGCACCTTTAAACTCTCCAGACACCTGGTACCTATCACCACCATTATGAGCGCTTCTGACTTGCCAGGTTTCTCTAGAACTAAGCATTTCACATCAAACCACTCTGAATTCCATTGCTTGCATCTAATATGACATAGCATGGTTAAACCTCAGTGGCCAGCATCTCATTAAGTGATAAGTCGTATCTCATAACCATGCAAAAGAGTAGATTCGCACATGACTTCAAAAACTCTGAACATATGAGGTCATGGCGTCTCTGATGTTCTACCCCCAGGCACAGATCAAACAAGGCTTGACGATGTTTGCCTACCTTACCCGCCCCATTCCTGAGCCTTCCTCTCTGTCTCTCCTTCAAGTGAAAAGTTTGTTTACCGATCATCTTTGGTGACATGTGACACTAAATCAGCTATAAACTTTCTCTTCCCTTCCCTCCCCTCTCACACGAACACTGTTCAAACACACGGTATAGGGTCACAAATACCCACACCCTCCCCTACAGCACGCCCAGAAGAAGAGCCAAAACAAACAGAGGTATTTTGCCTTCAACTGGAACAAGTGGCTTGTGAGTGCATGTGGCATCTGACGTGCCTGCTTGTGCTCCTCACTGTCCACTGTATCAGCTCCACTGACCATACAGGTGCACCTTGTAGTGCTACAGGTACAGACTAGAGGATGACCAACACTGCACTGTGCAGCAGCAGATGAGCTATCGTCTCTGACTATACATCTACAAGGCGGACCAGCAAGGTAGGAGCGTCTAATAGAGTGGACAGTGAGTGGACATAGTGTTTAAACACTCCAGCAGCACTGCTGTGTCTGATCCACTCACACCAGCACAACACACACTAACACACCACCACCACGTCAGTGCCACTGCAGTGCTGAGAATGATCCACCACCCACATAATACCTCCTGCTCTGTGGTGGTCCTGTGGGGGGAGGTCCTGTGTCACTTTTCATACCCTTCCCAAGGAACTGATATGTCCTATACATATGTCCTATAAACTATGGTTTCCTATACAGCAGCTTGTTAATCAAATGTTCGTTCCACCTTAAATGCTGCAGCTTGTACTAACGGCAGACTGTAACTGAGGCAGCATTTAAGGTGGAACGAGCTGGTGAATAGGAAGCCACTTTTAGCAGACACGCATCCGACTATAGTATGGATGGCAGCTACCTAGCTGACGTTTTAGTGAGTTACAGGTCACATAGCTAGCTAGCAAACTTGCTATACAACTTGCTATACAATCTACAGACTAACCAACTGTTTTAACTTTGTTAGCTTCTTTCTTGTTAGCCTCTTTCTTTCAAACACCGCATTTACTTCACGTAGCCCTCAGTTCTAAAAGCTCATTATTGAAAACCGGTCAGGGTTTTTAATAGGGTTCACATTTGTATAGCAGCTAAGACATGACTTGTGAACATCTCTGGTGCCAAAAGATTGTATCCGTACCGCTTCGTTGGTTCTTTTCCAGAATACAGCCATCACGAATATTGCGGTAACAGGAGGCGCCAGGTAGCTGGTCACTGACTGGATGTAAACATAGAGCTGGCCACTGGTAGCACTCTGCAGGATTGGGATCCAAACCACGCTGATCACCACCAGAATAACTGTCACGATCCTGCGGCGAGACACATATAACCACACGTTTCACAACAGTTCTTCTGTTTTCACATTCGGGTTCATTAAAGACTTCATCAGAGTCTTTTGCTGCTAACCTTGGTTAGTTGTATTTCCTTTAAGATACGTCTTAAACATACTTTTCGTCATTAGATGCCTCACTTTTGTTCACAAAAATACATGAAAGTGCTGTAAAGCAATAGTATCCTATGTATCCTAAGTGGTGTACTGCAAGGTTCTACTTTAGGGCCCCTAGCTTTTTTGATATAACAGGGCAACTGAGCACTTTTTGACAGTGTTGCGTGAACTTTATCAGTTTAAATGATCAACCCAAATACATGGAATTGATATACCAATAAATAAATAAAGAAATAATAATAATAATAATAATAACAATAATAATAATAGACTCTAGCATTACAGCATGGCAGTAATACGTAAAGGAAGGACACAAATTCACCAATACCCACACACCTGCCGACTAATAACAGCTCTTTCTCGCTCGCCCCCCTCCGATACTTCTTCCAGATGTCCATGGTGAATAGTGTGCTACTGCTGTTAAATATGGAGGTCAGTGATGACATCAGAGCAGCCATCATCACTGCAATCATTAAGCCTCGCAGGCCTGAAACACACACAAAACACGCAGACGCATTCGCCTTAAAGCCACGAATGGTTTAAACAAGGCATGTTCCTCAGACCTGAGGGCCTGCCCTGACACGCTAATGAAGAGCTGACGCGCTGAATCAGGTGTGTGCGGGGGAAACCCGACGATGAAATCAGCTAAACTATGCAGCGTGTAGCATCAGCAGGACTGGGACTGAAACCACAAGTCTTCACAAACACACGCTAGAAAAGAAAAGACGTCGCACATATGAAGGGATCCTAATTACCACTGGGCATAAGCTCGATGACCAGCTTGGGAAAAGCAATGTTGGAACAGCCGACCTCCGCTCCGCACACCTTCATACACTCCTCGGGATCCACACAGCCCACCGAGTCTGAAAAATACACACCCAAACGTTTTGAGTCGAACGTGTCGAAATGTAAAGACAGACCAGTCCCAAACAGTGAAGCCAAACGAATACACCAAAACCTACAGTGCTGAGCCATTTGTACCTGACACCATTTAATACTAATACTAATAATTTTACATATATTGTTCTTTTTATTTATAATAAAAAGTTCTTTCTTATTGTATATTGTTGTATATTAGCGGTGTTCCGCAGGGGTCTACTTTAGGATCATTAGCTGTTTTCAAATTACTGGGTTTGCCTTGCGATGTCCAGGGTGTTTCCCGCTTTCCATACGATGAGCGCTGGGATAAGCTCCAGCACCACTCCGTGACCCAGTGTCAGAAACAAAGAACTTGGATCGACGTGAGCAGAGCTAAATGGCAAGTTGGTTTTATTAAACAATGAGACAGTCGAATCAAACAGCAACACACAACACAACAGAGTTAGGGGCAGGCAGAGGTCAGAAACCGGAAACACAGTCAACGAGGCAAACATGTTTAGAAGGGTTAGGCAAGAGGAAGGTCTGAGGAACGGAAATGGAGGTCGGAAGCCAGAGACGCAAAGATAAACAAAGCCAGTAAGGGGGAAAGCCAAAGGGGTAGTCGAGGACGAAAAGGAGGTCGAAACCAAAGAGTAGATGCACAGAAAGACGGCTCGGAATTGCTAAACAATTGGGAAAACTTTGCGATGATGTGGTGACAGCGAGGGGTTTATATACTGGAGAGAAAGAGGTTAAACTAGGGACAGCTGGGGTGACCTAGAGCGGATCAGGTTGGACGGCTGGGGACATGTGGGCGTGACGTCATCGGGCGAAGCGGAGTTCGGGGAGAGCGAAGGAGCCGGGAAGACCCAAAAGGATTAGAAGTTGAATGAATGAATGAATGTTCTCTACTGTTCATTAGACTTTGGTTCACAGATGCTATAGAGTATCATTAGTGGTGTACTGCAGGGCTCTACTTTAGGATCATCAGCTGTTTTCCAATAGTTCTGTCTGCCTTGCGGTGGACTGGCGGCCTGTCCAGCGTGTTTCCGGCCTTCTGTCTGATGAGTGCTGGGATAGGCTCCAGCACCCCCCTATCCGTGACCCAGAAGGATAAGTGGCTTAGAAGTTGAATGAATGAATGAATGTCCTCTATTGTTCACTGGTTCACAGAGTTTGGTTCACGGATGCTATATAGTATTATTAGTGGTGTTCTGCAGGGCTCTACTTTAGGATCCCATCAAAAGCATCAAAGCACATTTTGACAGTTTTGCATGAATGTCAGCCCTGTGATGGACCAGCGGCCTGTCCAGGGTGCTTCCTACTTTCCGCATGATGAGGGCTGGGATAGGCTCCAGTACCCCACCCGTGACCCGGAAGGATAAACTGCTTAGAAGTTAAATTGATGAGTTAGTGAATGAATAAATGAATTCATCTTTGAATTAATTATTCAATTGAACACATTAATGAATGTTCTCTATGGTTCAAGGACGCCATATAGTATCATTAGTGGTGTTCTGCAGGGGTCTACTTTAGGATCCCTAGCTGTTTTCCAATCATAGAACGTCAAAGCACATTTCGACAGTTTTGCGTGAATGTTAGCCCTGTGATGGACCAGTGCCCTGTCCAGGGTGTGTCCTGTCTGCCGCCCGATGAACACTGGGATGGTGAATGAATGAATGAATGCGTGAAACATTCATATACAGTTAATGATTAATAAAACATTCTAAATATAGTAGCAACCAACGGCTGCAGCAATTCAACATGGTGGTAACCAAGTATACCAGTACCTACAGCACTATGTAAAAATCAGACACCATTATTCCTTTATTAATTTTTTATTTAATTAAATATCTATTAAAGACATTTTTCATTTTCAGGAGACCGTTTGAATGAAATTAGATTTAAGATAACATAAGGTAAAGCCAAAGAGGGTAAAACAGGGGTTTCCAGAACTGAAGTTTAAAGAGAGCTACAGTGAAACTGGACTACAACCACATGCAAGAGTTGGTAGAACACCAAAACTGCCCCAGGCAGATAAGCAGAGATCAAGCTCCACTCTTGCTTTAGGTCCAGAGTCCAGATCTCATCATAACAGAGTGCGTTTCAGGAGTCCTTGATTGGTCAGACGTACAAAGCGCAATGAGGGCTTATACTTAATACCACGGTATTAGACATTACTCAGCCATGCTGTCAAAGAGCCATGGGGTTTACGGAGTAAAGGAGAAGGGATGGGCAAGAGTCCCTCGGCAGAGAACAATCCAGGCCACAGGGTGAGGCTGAAAGAGTCCCAGCCTGTCCAGCATATCCCGCGCTTGTTCTAGCATGCTCTACAGAGAGTGAATAGCTGTGGGCTGTGAAGGATTGAGCTGGGGGTTTGGAGGACGTCTTCATGAAGAATGTCCCGAAAGCCTCAAGGCCCTTTGTCAGCACTCATTACAAGGTAGCAATAAAGTTCCTACTGCGAGCACACACACACACACACACACACACACACACACAGAGCTGGCTCAGACAGCTGCTTGCCACATGATGTGACTGTAAAGGAGAAGTGGAACTTGCCCCAGTTTCCCTTTTTTTTCTTCCTGACCAATAACCGGACACCCCGCCCAACCCAGACATGCCGCGTCATCGAACCTCATGCGAGGGAGGGAGGGAGGGAGTGGAGGGATGGGATAGGGGGGAAGCAAAAAAACACAAAAAGCGTGTTGTTGTTTTTCCCCACCCGTATTGCGACAAGCCCCGCCATCTCCCTCTACCATTGGCGCGCATTGGTCACTCACTCCGTGCTAGGATTGGCCAGCACTCGCATTCTGGCGTTCTAGAACCGTGATCTGCGGCGCGAGGGCTCACTACCAACCAATCCCACCTCACAGGGGGCGGGGCTTGCCGGAATACTGGCGTGAAAAAAACAGAGCCCCTTTAGGCTTCTTCCTCTTCCCAGATTCCAAGTTCCCGCAGCTCTGGACGAGGCAGCCATGTGGGAAAAGTAGCCAGACTGACTGACTACTGGGATTTAAAAAATAAATAAATAAATAAACTTTTTTTCTGTCACGAAAGAGGGAAAGTTATCTGAAGACCCCCCAACACTGCCGTTATTCGCCTGCGGGGATATTTCCTGTGAGAGTGGGCTTTTTTTATGAGTGAGTGTGCTGGCAGTTCGTTCGTTCGTTCATTCCTCCTCGTCACGTGACCGAGGCGTGCCGGACCGGTGAGGCGCTCGCGCTTTTGTCCTGCTGTACCTGCTTGGTAAGTGAAAGCTGATCTCCGGCTCCCCTCAGAGATCCGACAGCCCTGAACAATACAGGACCAGCTACAGCCTCGGCTGACCAGCAGCCTACAGCCGGGTTCCTGGACTGAGAGGAGCAGGAGGAGGAGGTGGTCACGGGGCATAACAAGAACTATCTGCTAATGGGGTCCGAGCAAGGTCCACCAGGTTCGAGGGGGAGAGGAGCGGGACACTTGTTGATGTGAGGAGCTCAGCATGGCTCCATCTAACCTCTTCCTTCATCTCGCTAAGAACCACACTTGGACGTGAGGAGGAGCAGCACAGTAGCAGCAGCAGCTCCCAGAGCCACGTTGGCTGTGCGGAGAACGCTCGCGGGGGTTTGGTTCTAGCTACTTTTACTGCTTTGGAGTTTTTCCCTGAGTGTTCTTGCCTCGGCCATGGCTCTGTCCCAGATCCAGTGTCTGGACGACAACCACGTCAACTGGCGCCTGAACGAGTCCAAGCCCGAGTTCTTCTACAGCGAGGAGCAGCGGCTCGCGCTCGAGGCGCTTGTCTCGAGCGGCCGCGACGCCTTCCACGCGTACGTCAGCGAGCACGAGCTCCGGCCCTTCCTGTCCGAGCCGGAGCTCGAGCGCCTGTGCCGCTCGGTGGAGGAGTACCGGCCGGGCTCCGAGCACACCAGGCCGGAGGGCGCCGGCGAGGCCGAGGACGGCACCGTGTCGCTGCAGTACTGGCCGGACCGCTCGGACGTCTCCATACCGGACCTGGACCTCGGCTGGCCGGACTGCAACGCGTACCGCGGGGTCACGCGGGTCAACGTGTACACGCAGCCGCCCTTCGACGGCCAGACGCACATCAAGGAGGTGGTGAGGAAGACCATCGCGCAGGCACAGAAGGTAAGAGACCCCTGTGGGGTCCATAAAGTCATTTCTGTCCAATCAGAGACCCGATAAAGTTTTTGTCCAGGTCTAAAGGGCCCCAAATCAGCTCCACTGCCCCCCCCCCCAACAGTCATTACACCACCTGGAAGCATCCTTGATCAGACCTGTAGGCCAAGGATGCTCAGGTGACTCACCACTGATGTCCCATGCATGACTCAGACTCAAAGCTAGTCGCTAGTCTACGAGCTCCACAGTTTCCTTGTTGGGTACCATCAAAGCCGACATTCCAGTGTTCCTCAAGGAACTCCTGATGTTGAGCAGGTACGCCAGTTATCGCTAGCTTGTGAGTTTGATCTTTGCTTGATTTGACCTTTTCCTGGACCTGTGTTCAGAACGGTTCCCTCATTTCGTCCATTACTACAGAACAAATGTTGGTACTTCTTGTTATGGGTCAGAATTGGACAGTGACTTCAGACGATTGGTTCATTTGCCCTTAATGTTATCAGGCCACGTGGGATCATCTATTCACCATGTTTGGCAGTGCAGTGGGCCTTTGATACTGAGCTCCTTGAGAGTAGGTCAAGCGTCGAGAACGGAAGCGGTGCTGACTCACAGTACAGGCCCAGAAGTGCTCAATTATGTGGTCAGTCTGGGACATGCAGTTAAATATCTCGGGCTCTGAAGGAGCTCGGAGTTAGATGTGCCTGAGCTGGTGAAAGGATGTGACCGAATGCGTGGTCGAAGGAAGTTGCTGGTGTGGAAGTTGAGTCAGTCTCACAGAAGACACTCTCAGGAACAGCTGAACATACCTGAGAATAACAGTCACGCAACACACAAAAGACCAAGGCACGGGTCCAATACTGATTCGAGCTGATGTCAGGGGAAAATTGGAGCGAATCCCATAATTCCATGAGTGCTTTTCACACATGAAAGCCGGTGCATAATTCATAACTCTGCCGGTAATGCTTGGGCCTTCCGTCACTCACACCTTTAGCCCTTAAGCAGTATTTTGCTGGGAAGCACGTGTTTCTACCTGCCTCTGAATTCCCCATACATGGGATGTGACGTCAGCCTGAACAGGTCAGTCGCTTCGGAATTCCTCGAATTTTCTTTCTCTCTGAAAACCGGAAGTTCAGCTGTGAAAACGGACAAACCAATTATGCGAAGCATCTCGTCTCATCACCAAAAGAATAGTTGCACAAGGAGTTGCGCCCAGAAGGAATCACCCGACAGGAATGAAACTTGGTGGGTAGGTTTGACATTGTGAGAGATGCGAATGACGGGTCTTATCGCTGTACCGGACTGAACCAACAGCCACGACTGCGGACGCTCAGCAAGCCCTCCATGAGTGGGTGCACCTTTGGCACGACGCAGGACTACATGCACACGGACCGTTACGACGACTGTCTTTAACACCACGTCAGTGTTGCCAAAGACCCCAATGGTGTCGTGCCAGACTGTCATGGAGTGACTCAGAATGGCAGCGGGTCATCTTCAGTGACGAGTCCCGCTTTTGTCTTGGCGGAGACGACCAACGAATCCGTGTGTGGAGGCACCGTGGTCAGCGCCAAGATGAACGGTGTGTGGCCTGGTGTCACTCCACCTCCACCCCTACCGCACCATCTGCAGGAACTGTGTGAAGATATTCAAGCTGCATGGGATGGATTATCACAGGACACCATTAGGAACCTCTACACCTCCATACCGAGACGTCTGGCATGTAGCGTTAGCAAACATGGCGAGACACTACGTATATAGATTAATATTATTAATATCAGTAACTGACCATCACGTTGATTTATCGGTCTGCTCAGACTTTATCAGAGCTGAGATTAATAACAGACCATCACATCGCCCTGAGGGCAGCAATGGGTGATGTTTGTGTATGGTTTACAGATGGGGGCTTAGATCAACAGCTAGGCTAATCAGCCGGTTTAGACTTGTACTTCAAACAGAATTTAACAGCCTTTTGAACTTCAGATTGTCTCATAAAGCTCCGATCGGGATCAGCTGTCGCACAGGAAATGGCCCTCCCCTCCCTGCCTCCGACAGCTCGAAGTATGAAGTGTTGATTCAGCCAAATGCCTTGTGGTCGCTAATGGTAGGATTTGCACCTTTTGATTACTGGCTTATGAGAAGTGCTCACGAGAGACTTGAACTCCGACCAATTACGATCCTAGTCATCGTTTCTCGTACTCACGAGGCGCTGAGCGACTGACTCAAAGGCACGGCGCGTCGAAACACGCTCCCGGTGCCTCGGCCATTAACACGTGCGGACGCTCAACCTTATTCACTGTGCCTGTTCAGAAGCTTTAGTCATTTTGGACCCAGGGCTCTCATTGTGAGAGACGGCTTCCCGCACAGGGGGCCCTTTGACTGAAAACTGGCTGTGTGTATGTGTGTGCGCTTGGCTGGTGGATGCCAGTGTGTGTGTGTGTGTGTCTGTCTGTCTGCGCGCTCAAGTTTTAAGTGTGGGCGGGTTGAATGTAGGTGTGTTTCGGAGCGCTTGGATTAACTTTGCCTGCGTTATTGTGTTACAGGCACTTAGTAAAAGAAGCAGAGCAAACAGGTGAAGAATGGCTAGAGGATAACAGACAAACGATTAAATAATTAGGAGATCATGTCCCTTAAGCACGAGAGATGGTGGTGTGATACTTTTCCTATTCGGAATTAGCTTCGGGATTTGGATCGAGGCCCATCCAGTATTTCTTCTTTTAAATGAGCTGTTTCAGTGAAGCCCTTAAAGAAGGCTCGGTGTGGCCTCGCACAAGGGGAACGTTGTACTGTTGTTGCACAAATAGCTGCACCCATAAGGAACCAACCGACAGGAATGAAACTTGGTGGGTAGGTTTGACGTAGTGAGACATGCTAATGATTCAAATCATTTCACGCTCAGCCGTGCATGTGGCGTAAGCAGGGACGGGCCTTATCACTGTACCTGACTGACCCAACAGCCACGGTTGCAGACATTCAGCGAGCAGTGATGCCCTCCATGAGTCATCCTGTTAGTGCAGCACCATTGGCAGACGGCTGCACCACGCAGGACCACATGCACGCAGACCGTTACGACGACTGTCCTTAACACCACGTCAACGTTGCCAAAGACTGCAATGGTGTCGTGCCAGACTGTCACGAATGGCAGCGGGTCATCTTCATTGACGAGTCCCGCTTTTGTCTTGGTGGAGACGACCAAGGCACCGTGGTTAGCACCAACGTTCAGAAGGCCTGGTGTCACACGTTCAGAAGGCCTGTAGGAGATGTCTGGCATGTTGCGTTGGCCAACTTGGAAGCCCAACGCCATGGACAAAGGGGTCTGGCTTGCAATCATGGGGCCAAGTCTCCTCAAAACTTTGCCATGGGGTTTAGCTCAGGCCACTGGAGTTCCTCCACACCAGACTCATGGTGTCTTTATGGAGTTGGCTTTGTGCACAGGGGGGTCAGTCAGTTACGCTGGAACAGGAAAGGGGTCTTCCCTAAACTGCTGCTTGCCTGTTGGCACTATTCATTCTGGTAGGTGTGTGGTAGGTGATCTCCTGGCATCTGCCAAACCCAGATTCATCCATCAGACAGTGGAGACAGAATAGATCTCTAGTGCTGGTCCAGTGGTGGCATGCCTTACATGAGTCCAGCCATTGCTTGGCATTATGCACATACTGATCTAAGGCTTGCATGCAGATGCTCTGATCAACAGCTAGTGAGTGTGAGTGCTGCAACAGAGGACGGGCGATTCTGATGCTTCTGTGTGGTGTACCACGTCATGGCTGAGATGTTGTTGTTGTTGTTGTTGTTGCTGCTGCTAGACGCTTCCATTTCGCAATAATAGCACTTACAGTTCACCAGGGCAGATCTGACTTGTGGCAAAGCTGGGATCCCGTGATGGTGTCACATTTAAAGACACCATGCTCTTCATTATGACCCATCCTGCTGCTAGCGTTGACAAATCAGGAAGTCAGTATTAGAAATGTGACAAGCGCTTCAAACTGGTTAATGAAAAGGTGTTAACTGGGCCGACCTGTGTGTGTGTGTGTGTGTGGTTTCCAGCTGATTGCAGTGGTGATGGACATCTTTACAGACGTGGACATTTTCAAGGACCTGTTGGACGCCGGTTTCAAGAGGAAGGTGGCTGTTTACATCATCATAGAGCAATCGTCCGTCCAGCATTTCCTCAACATGTGCGAGAGAGCAAGCATGCACAGAGGACATCTGAAGGTGAGTCACGGCCACACGGACAATAGGGCGATATCCAAAAGCAGTAGCTAAAACAGGTAGCGTTAGGAGTCTTGCCCAAGAACTCTTATTGGTGGGGGCTTGCCAAGGCAGGGGACTGTACGGGCACCTTGTAGTCCATCTGTTTCTCTGTATACTTTATTACCCCGTTCTTCAGTGGTCAGGACCCCCACAGGACCACCACAAGGCAGGTATTATGTGGGTGGTGGATCATTCTCAGCACTGCAGTGACACTGACGTGGTGGTGTTGGTGTGAGTGGATCAGACACAGCAGTGCTGCTGGACACCTCAGTGTCACTGCTGGACTGAGAATCAGCCGCCAACCAAAACTGTCCTGTGGGCAGCGTCCTGTGGGCAGCGTCCTGTGACCACTGATGAAGGACTAGTAGATGACCAACACTGCACTGTGCAGCAGCAGATGAGCTATCGTCTCTGACTGTGGACCAGCAAGGTAGGAGTGTCTAATAGAGTGGACAGTGAGTGGACACAGTGTTTAAACACTCCAGCAGCCCTGCTGTGTCACACCAGCTCACACCAGCACAACACACACTAACACACCACCACCACGTCAGTGTCACTGCAGTGCTGAGAATGAGCCACCACCCACATCATACCTCCTTCTCTGTGGTGGTCCTGTGGGGGTCCTGACCATTGGAGAACGGGGTAATACAGTATACAGAGAAACAGATGGACTACAGTCTGTAACTGTGGAACTACAGAGTGCTCCTATATGGTCAGTGGAGCTGATACAGTGGGCATTGAGTGTAGATACGAGGAGGTGCACCTAATGAAGTGGCCGGTGGGTGTCTAATACAGCCTACATACAGTAAAGCTTTACTGCTAATGCTACTACAGTACGAACTGCTACAGGAAAGCATTAAGACTCTATCGGCCGTTAAAAAGCTATTAGTGTCTCTGCTTAGGTGTACACAGTTAAAAGAATGAAAGGCTGATTAGATAAACTAGGTGCTGAATGGTAACTGTAAATATTCGACTTCCTGGAGGAGAGCTTTGAAATCAGGAGAGCTTATCATGACGTATTGCTTATTTATATTTATGGCCCCGATACAAAACTTTACGTTTCGGTTTCATTTACCCTCGATTAGAAATGGCTCACTGTGAGGGGCTCTGCATTAACACACCCACCCAAGAGTTAAGCTATGAGACCTTGGTCTACCGAACAGATTTGCTGCTGCTAATGTGTGAACAGGAACGAGCAGAACCCTCAGAATGTTCTCACAAGGAAAGAACCCTACACACCTACAGGCACAATAGCAGGAAGGAGCTTTATAGAGCCGGTCGCCACTTTCACGCGAGCCGGAGGGAGCCGGGTGTGTGCTTGTCGGAGTGTGGGTGTGCGTCAGGGCTGGGCGTAATCAGATATCGCTGATGATCTGACGTGTAACCCGATGCTTGACAGGCAATAATAGCCCAAAAAGGAGCTGAAAGAATAGCAGACGCAAATATGATATTCATATGGAATGTTTTTGACTGTTCACA
The DNA here is from genome assembly GCA_034552555.1 of Semaprochilodus insignis. Classification (NCBI taxonomy): domain Eukaryota; kingdom Metazoa; phylum Chordata; class Actinopteri; order Characiformes; family Prochilodontidae; genus Semaprochilodus; species Semaprochilodus insignis. The sequence continues at coordinate 23,228,832 of CM067495.1, read as the reverse complement.
GTGAACGCTGTCATTCTTTTATTATAAGTGATATGAGAACATGCTGTAGCATATTGAACATATTGTGTGTGTGTGTGTGTGTGTGTGTGTGTGTGTGTGTGTATATATATATATATGTGTGTGTGTGTGTGTGTGTGTGTGTGTGTGTGTGTGTGCACGCATCTGTTTCTCTGTATACTGTGTTACCCTGTTTTTTAATGGTCAGGACCACCACAGTGCAGGAGGTATTATGTGGGTGGTGGATCATTCTCAGCACTGCAGTGACACTGACGTGGTGCTGGTGTGAGTGGATCAGACACAGCAGTGCTGCTGGAGTGTTTAAACACTGTGTCCACTCACTGTCCACTCTATTAGACACTCCTACCTTGCTGGTCCACCTTGTAGATGGACAGTCAGAGACGATAGCTCATCTGCTGCTGCACAGTGCAGTGTCGGTCATCCTCTAGTCCTTGATCAGTGCCCCCAGGATGTTGCTCACAGGATGCTGCCCCCAGGACGCCGTGGTGCTGGATAGTTTTGGTTGGTGGATGATTCTCAGTCCAGCAGTGACACTGAGGTGTTCAGCAGCACTGCTGTGTCTGATCCACTCACACCAGCACCACACACACTAACACACCACCACCACATCAGTGTCACTGCAGTGCTGAGAGTGATCCACCATCCACACAATACCTGCTCTGTGGTGGTCCTGTGGGGGTCCTGACCATTGGAGAACAGGGTAATACAGTATACAGAGAAACGGATGGACTACAGTCTGGAACTGTAGAACTATAGAGTGCTCCTATATGGTCAGTGGAGCTGATAAGATGGACAGTGAGTTCAGATACAAGGGGGTGTACCTAATAAAGTGTACGGCGGGTGTATATTCTAAGTCATAGTTGTATGCAAAAGATATGTTTTGTTGGTTTGTTGAGTGAAAAGTTACATATGGGATGGTTTTGCAATTTTAATTGTGCAGAATTTCTCTTTTAACACACGGGGGGGAAAAAAGGAAAATATAAAATGTGCCATAACTTTTGCACATGCTGCATTTTATGCGTTTTTGTTTTGTTCCTAATATGTTAAATTCAGCAAATACACAGAAATTGTGCACAATTGTATATCATCACTGTCCAAACAAAAACAAGTATCTCCAAAATGGCAACTTTAAAGGAGAGGCCAAAAACCTCTCCAGTTTAATTCCAATGTAAGTCAGTGGAACCAGGCTTTCTTCTAAAACATTGTGGGCCACTTCTGTGGGTCCGTTCATCATGAAATCCTGTCACAGTGTAAACAGCAGCTGCTCTGTTCAAATGATGCATAAAAGTAAAAATCGACCAAAATTGAGATGCTCATTTTTCATTGGGCAGTTCGCTGTAGAAACTCAATATACAGCCAAACTTGGCATATGACAAACGGCGAAGTATGGCGATACGAGGGTATTCATGCATCCACGTGTGTGTTTACAGTACCTGCGAGTACGCTGCACCGGGGGCTGTGAATTTCATACCCGCTCGGCGAAGAAATTGCAAGGTTCGCTAAATCAGAGGTTCATGTTTGTGGACGGAGACCGCGCAGTGTCTGGATCGTACAGGTATGTTTATGACTGGATATGTCTGTAATTGTGTTTGGGGGGGGGATACTGCTTCCCGTCCTAATTACATGCTTTTGATGTTGCTAAATCTTCTCCCTTTCTTTCAGTCCTTAGGTCTAGACTTAAAACACATCTTTTTACCATGACTTGTTAGTTTAGTTTTAAGTTCTATATGTTTTTGCTTCGTGCAGCACTGTTGTTGACGTCGTCCTGTTAAATGTGCTGTGTAAATAACCCAGATAGCAAGCAGACGTTGGCCACATCTGGCCCTGCTGGCCCACTGTCGGGACTGGCAATTTGCTGTGAGCCAAAGGTGGCCCACATATTTACGACACGCATTTGGCCCACCTGTCCCAAAACGGATCTGGTCCGCTTCTGGCACAAATACAGCAGAGTTGCTACTCATGGCCCTAATGTGGTGCATATGTGGCCCATGTCAACTCTATGCAAGTCTAGCAAGTGAGTCAGATGAAAATAGGAAATGTGGGCCAGAGTTGGGCCAGAACAGTTCTGGGAAAGCTTACTTGCTTACTGACTTACTATATAAGGCAACGTTGGAGATTATAATGCATGTGTGTCCGTATGGGGTTATAATGCAGTCCACACACAGTGTTTAGTATGTGTGGCTTGATGCTATTTTTACTGCATGTGGCTCGCAGTGAAAACCTAGCCTGTCGTGAGCAGTAGGTTATGCGGTTACATCTACTAAACAAACGTCCTTTGTTCCTTCTGTCCTAATTGGAGCACATGTTGATCACATGACCTATTATAGATGGAGATACTGTTTATGAAGAACCGGGACTTTGTGTTCAACAAACAAGTATTGAAGCCGGGTTAGTTTCACCAGGTTTTGTGTCTGCATGCATCAGATAGGCCATGCGTCGTCTAGAGTAGGCTCATATCACCACGCCCCCTTTTTGGGAGGTAAACAAGTTTGAACTATGAATTAACGGTATAAATTAATAACACTATGCTGGACAGCTGCTGTCTGGTTGGTTGTACCAATGACAAATTAAAAACACAGATCTCAGCTGACCCTAACACTGCCGTTTCCTGGTTGGGGCTCAGGCTAGAAGATTGGGCTAACATGGCCAGCTGGGTCAGTTGTCAGACCACAGTGCTAATGCTAGCTAGCGCACTACGTGTAGAACAGGACTGAAACAGTGGAATATTTCACTCATATATGTATATGTGTAACACTTAATATTAAGTCTTGACTAATTAACATGAAGTAATACATTAACAGTGGTCATCTAGTGTTAAGTAAACGTGTTACAGCTGTTACTGTAGTTGTTCCGTGTTTACTTAACATTAGTTAAGCACCGTAACCTTGGTCAATGTATTACTTCAAGTTAGTTAGTCAACACTTAATGTAACACTTAACACTCATTCTAAAATGTTAACTATATTTCCTTTCAGAAGTGGAATATTGTACTGGTAATTTGCCGGGGGACTGAAGGGACACGACTCCAGATGTACTTCCATGTATCGTTTGCGTTCCGTGGCAGGCAGAGCGAACATGTATTCTCCTGATATACCTTAGAAATGACCCAAAGATATTAATTCAGTTCTGCTTTGTACTTCTATTTCATATTACATTGTTGTGTCCCCGTCAAAAAGGGGTGGGGACGTGTTTACATTTGGAGATGTGCCAATCTGATGTATAGTGTTCTACAAAATGTGAAAGAGAGCCTGGACTAACACGCTATACAGCACTCTTGCAAGCACCTACCCAGTCTACTGAATCATTCCCAAGGGTCGTCTAGATTGCTCGCGGTGTTAAAGTAGAGAAGCAAACAGCCCTAGTTGATCGAAGTAGAATGACTTCTATGGGGACATCTTCAGGTTCAGCAATTTACGGAAACGTAGACTATTGTCTATATTGCTGTAATAGGTTCAAACAATAAAGCTTGTTGGTAATAACGTAAATCTCCATGGGTGAAACGAATCTGGCTTAAACAGGGCTTGAGACTGTGTAGGAATCTTACGACGTCTAACACTACTTGCCCTCTGCCTTTCAGTTTTACGTGGACAGCTTCCCGTCTGGACCGAAACCTCATCACAGTTTTGACAGGCCAGGCCGTGGAGACCTTTGACAAACAGTTCCGGGAACTCTACTTGACCTCTCGCGGGGTCAGCTTGTCCAAGGTCCCGCTGGCGGACCTCCCTGACCCTGACCCTGTTCCTGTCCCTGCACCAGCCCCTCTTCCCTCGGCGACCCTTGCCAGAAAACTGATAAACCCCAAATACGCCCTGGTGGATACGGCGAGCCGGACCTCCTCCGATAAAGTCAGCCCCAAAAACAGCAGCTCTCAGAATGCCTTGCCTCAGCCCGTCAAGAAGCAGCGAGAGGTGTTCGAGGAACTGCCCAAACACCCAGGCCTTGTGGGACTACCCAGGGCAGAACTTATTTGCTACTTGCCTACCTGGCCGGAGCCTGACCCACCCAGCGATGTGATTGGGTTCATTAATATCCGGGACACTAGTAAGCCGATGCAGGTGCATTTGATGCGATCGCAGTTGTTTGAAACGTCGCAGGCCATTCGCTTCAAGGACCCTTTTACTGGTCCGCCTGAGAAGCCTTTACCAGAGAAGGCAAGCCCTCGCTCTAAAGCAACAAACACACCCAAAACAAACCCCCCACCAGAGACCAGTGCTCAACCAACGGACCAGCCTGAAATGGCGGTTCTGTCAGAGAACAATGCAGCTTTGGCTGAAAACACATCACCACCTGCTCAGATTTCAACAGAAAACAAAGACGCCAAACCCGACTTTCCAGCAACTCCGCAGCCACAGCCCGCTCCCCAACCCACACAGTCTGTTCTAGAGGAGACCCAGACTGATGGGCCACCTCCAGGCCCACCTCCAGGACCACCTGTGCCCAAGCCACGCACCTTACAGCTGGTGATAAATCCCACGGATGGTCCTGAAGCAGTTGAGGTGAGCCTTGTGCGGAAGGACCAGCCCCAGCAACCTCGAACGTCACCCGATACAGTCAGCCCACCACCGTGCATAGTGCAAGAGACCTCAAGTTCCGACGAGTATGGAGAAGCATCTGAGGACCCCACTTCAGTCCAAACTCTTGCAGTCCCAACCATGGAAAAGTCTAGCAAGGTGACACCTCGGGACAACGATGCAGACAGCACCAAGGTCATGTGTGCACATTCGGCGAAGGACAAGGACGAGAGTTCCACGGCGTCAGACGAGTACTATGAGTGCAGCGATTCGGACAATGCCGGCATGCAAGAGCAGCTCGCCAACGGGAGGACTACTGGTTCAGGACGTTTCGGGGACCATAGCGATGGAACCGATTCATTGAATATGATGGCACGGCTCTCTCAGTCCATGCTGGACCTGAGGCCAGAAAATTGCACAGGCCAGCCGGACCCTGCTGAGAGGAACCTGCTGAACATACAGACCAAGTACACAGGAAAGGTAAGAGGGCCCCTGTTTGTTTTTGTAAGACAGAGGAAACCTGCTAACCTACAAAATAGGCCTGGGTTTGTACAAAGTCCACAGTTCTTTTTTTGTAAAAGTGTAAAGACACAACTAACTCTTTAGGACTAGTTTAAAAAAAAAAAAAGTAACTCTCTAGGTTCAATTTTAGGTTACCTCTAGGTTACGTCCTTTTTTCCTTTCATGATGAAAAGACAACTAGAACTAGGGCTGTATCCGACTCATGTCAGTCGAATCGGATTCGACTATTCGTTCATGTTTTTTCTCCATATACATTATCTAGTAATCAGTAAATCAATT
>CM067495.1:23154536-23213801 GCA_034552555.1 Semaprochilodus insignis | reverse complement strand
TAGTTTCAGTTACTGAACAGTGTTACAGTTTTACTGTAACACAGGGTAGTAACAGTGTCACAGTGATACTATACAGCAAGTTTTACAGTTTTACTGTTACTTTTACAGTTACTGACTAGTAATAATGTTACGGTGTTATTGTTACAGTCTCTGTTACTTTGTAGTAACAGTGTTAAAGCATTATTCTTACAGTCCTTGTCTCAAGGTAGTAAAAATGTTAGTGTTACTGTTACAACTGAACAGTGTTACTGCTTTACTGTTACTGTAACAATGTCATAGTGTTATTGTTACAGTCACCTTTACTGACCACTAGCAATGGTATAGTGTTAATGTTACAGTAACACAGTAGCACACTACAGAATACAGAAACATTATATTTGGGTCAAAATCTCAAGTTGTGTGTTGTGCTTACCTGATCAGTGCACCAGTACCAGGTAGCGATGATGGATAAGCCGAGCGTCATGCCTGGCCAGGGCAGGTCTCCGTCCACAGGATCCCGGAACAGGTGCATAGCGTCAGCCCGCGGTAGGTGACAGGTCGTGTTGGGGATGATCTTGGATGGGACGGCCTGCAGATACACTTGTTCCAAGTTACTGTAGCCACCGATCTTGTTGAATGCTAAAATGAGTGGACACAGAGACGTTGACCATGTGAAAGGAGGCCTTTGTTTGACCCATTTAACCATGTTTTTTTCCAATTTGTTCAATTTAGGATGGTCACGATTCGATATTCTTACAATGTTAGAAACTAAATTCAAACAAAGACATACAATATACAATACAATACTGTATCTTGTTGTGCATAGCACTTGCATTCATTTTCATAACAAGGTAAGGTATATTATAAGGCATATTATCCCTGATGCATGAATTACTAAATAAAATACCACTAAAAAGATGCACGAATCCAGGCTAATATTGATGGCGCTGCAAGGGATGATGGGGCTATAAATCCCTGCGGGGTGTGAGTGACAGGATCCATAGACTGAGAAGAGGAGGTACAGTGCAGTGAATGTCTCGTTCCATGTGTGGAAAATGGCTCCAAAGCAGATGTTAATGTTGATTGGCTATAAGGAGTGACTTCATACTGCACCATAGTGTGAAGGAAGTAGCTGAATCTGCAGGTGTATGGAAGCGTACGGTCATACGGCTCTACCAGCAGTGGATAAAATCCCAGTCTACAGGAAACTCCCCTCAGAATTGTGCCAGGGAAGGTATCCACCAAATCTGGCCCAACTGCACAATTCTTTGATGCAAGAGTGTCTGAACATTGATGTGGCCTACATCCAGGAACTTGTCCGGTCCATGCCAAATCCAATCAGAATGTGCTTTTTCAGGACTTGATTCGTTTGTTTGCTCTTAATCTACCATTTCCTGCTGATACCGGCCCGATACTGATACTGGCTCTCTTTCCCACAGGGTGAATGTCCTACTTGCCAGTGACTACCTAAACCGGCAGTGGCGTGGCAGTTTTCTGATCGCTATGAGTTGATATGGACTGACCACATGCATCACTAGGTAGCTCTGCGTACTGATCTGTCCCACCTCAAGAAACCAGACCCTCTTAAAGAACTTCAGAACACCTGCATAAGGTGTGTGAGATCAAGGAGCTCCTGATAAGTAGCACAGTCGAGTACACCTTTATTGTGGCCTTGAGGGTCTCAGTGGGCTTATATTATAAACCAAAAGCCATTATACGTTACAGACTGCATCATCGCTTCTCACGGCAGATTCTGTAAGGGCGAAAGTTGATGGGAAATGTGTCCTCTTATAAGGTTTCGCTTGAGCAAAATTTGCTGAATGTCTTGTTGTGTATGAGTGAAATGGCTTCCTTTGTCTGGGTTGCCTTCAGGGTCAAATTCCAAGCTTTAATGAGGTTAATGACTCCATTTCTCCAATTATACCACGCAGAGCTGTGTGTGTGTGTGTGTGAGTGAGTGTGTGTGCATGTCCACAGTATTACGTAATAATTTGTTAGGACGTGCATTCGAGTGCGCTGTAGCCGTGCATCTCATCCAGCACTTATTGAGACCGTACAACCTAAATGGACTTCTCCTAAAGGCTGAGGTCAGAAGAGCCAATGATATTTGCTGAGATGGACAAGAATGGTTTTATCGGTACCACCGAGAAATGTTGCTGTTAGTTAGTGACTTTTTTCGGTTGTGGTATTGGACAGTTGTGCCAAGGTGGTGGCGGGAAGAGGGATACCAGCATGAGGCATTCCCCGAATGCAATCAAGAAATCTTGCTGATAACTGTATCGGCCACAATATGTTGAAAAAGATGGTTCTTCAAATGTTCTGTAGCAAAGAAAATGGTTCTGTACAGAACCGTAAACACTTGATGGAAGGGTTCTTTGCATCATTCTGGGTTCCGATTGATACAGAATGTGGTGTAGAGGGTTCTATATAGAACCTTTTTGAAAAAGGCACCATACAGCACCAAAAATGGGTCCTCTATATTGGCAAGCTGACATCAGAACCTTTTAACCTTTTTTTTGGTGCTATATAGAACCATTTTAAAAATGCAGAACCCTCTACATCACATTCTACAACCCCTTTCATGTTGCAAAGAATTTTTTGAGTGTTCATGGCTCTATGTAGAAACATTTTCTTTACTGAAGAACCCTTGAAGAACCATCTTTTTACAACCAGGAGTAAATTTGGATTGGGGCTAGATGGAGGCGCAATGCTGAAGGAGCTCGGAGGCATGTGTTAGAAGATGCTGTGAGGTGGCCACTGGAGGATTTTTACCTGAAGTAGAATTACAGCCCCTGCAGACCGTTGTGGTGGCTACAAGTCTAAATTGTTGTCTTGGGCTTCTTGATTAATCCACTACATTTGATTAAAACGCTGCACCTCAAACGAACAGCAGCAGCGGCAGTTCTAGGACCGCGTAAATGAGCCAGCTACATGGTGGCCAAGGCCTCGAACACAAGACAAGGCCCCCTTTCATTCCTATTTCTTTCAACAAACAGGAACATTGACATTGGAACAATGGCTAACTCACCTGAAGCAAAGAGATCGAGAAGTGAAGCTAGTGACAGTAGGAGACATTACGTCCAGTGTGCCACACTGTATTTGACTTCTTATTGTCTGGTTTCTTATGCAAATTCTCAGTTCCACCTTAAATGGTGTAGCGCTGTCAGCAGTGATGGTGCAACCAAGGTGCAGTTTTTGCAAAATTTTTGGTTTGCTCTGCTGGTGTTGGACTCATTCCAAGCATTCGCATCAACCAGGGACCTGAAAGAAAGTTTGGGGGTGGCACCCAGGATGGCCAATCAAATATCTGGGATGTCTGAGTCAGTACCACCTAGGCCACTCCGCTGGCTTTGAGTCATTGTAAACCGAACTGTAGCACATTGAACACTGACAACCTACAACCTAGAATTACAAGCCAACCAGACAAAAAAGAGTCCCCTGTGACTGAAACGTCCACGAGCACCAATAACAGCTGGGATTGGATTTGCCATGAACTGGACAAGTTTCTGGATGTAGGCCACATCAATGTTCAGCCACTCTTGCATCAGTGAATTGTTCATTTGGGCCAGATTTGGTGGATGCCTTCCAGGTAGCTCCCACAGACTTTCAAGAGGATTCGAATCTGGGGATTTTGTGGGCCAGTCCAGATGTGCTAATGCTCCTGAACGTTCATCATGCCAGGTAGCCACGTTTGCAGGCCTGTGGACTCAACAACTGTCATTTTGGAATACCGGGTTAGGAATGGAATGTGTTACTCAATAAGATGATGAGCAAAATGCAAAACCTGGTTGTCCAGCAGCTCAATGTAGGCACTGTGGTTCAAACTTCCTGTCACGTCAGCCAAAGAACCCATTTCCATGTAACTAAAACACCCCCAGAGTGGAGCTTATTTGTATGCCACCTTTTGGCATCAGCTCGGATCGCTTGGTACATTGATGGAGGTGATACCAAAAACAGTACCAGGAACCGGGCCAGTAGGGTTGGGTCGACTTGACCTGGGACCTAGTGGTTGGAAAGCAGCTTAAGGGCTGTATAAAGTCAGATTGGGACAGACGTCATTTGCAGTATCTATGCAGGTCCGAGTATTTGACAGATTTATCCTAATTAGATTTCGAGCTTCAGGTCTGAAGAAGGCTCTGGAGAAGGAACAGATTTTGTGATCTGTGAAATTAGGCGAGGCTGGTTCGGGAAGTGGTAGGCGACTGTTCCTCTTCTTGCGCTAAGTAGATATATTTTACGTGGATTTCGATTGCATCACAGTCTTCAAGCGTGTGACATTGTTTGCTCATGGCTGAGCTATTTCAGCTCTTATCGGTCCTGGAGTATGAGATTGAGCGCAGCTGAGGCTTTTCCTTTGTATTTGACAGAACTGGTTAAACAGTTAAGTTCATTGCGGTTGGCAGCCATCCACTGTCAATGTTTTTAGAACAAAGAAAGGTGCCTGCCTGTAGCATCCAATGTTATTTCAGAAAATGGCTAACAAATACTCGCCCAGTGTACTCTCAAAACACGTCAACGTCATATCAGAACCTCATAACTGTACACGTATTTTCAGTTTTTCACACAGCTGCTTTCTTGCAAATGATGAGCCATATGAATTCCTTAAAATGAGCTTATTAATGGTTATAAATTAGGTTATTACAGGTTATAAATACTGTATCATCATTAATAAGCAGTTATAACACTTAAATTAAGGTATACAGTGAGCTGTCATAGTTGATCAAGACCAGTATCTGGAGTTCAGCAGTATAGATGCATGTGGGCTCATTATTAGTCACAGTTGCCTGCTTTATTAATATGTTATAACTGCTTATTAATGTATATCAAGGTGTTTATAACCAAAGGAAGAACAATTAACTGTTAAACCCTTTATGAGGGTAGTAAAGTGGTACAAACTCTCTTTACATTATTATAGATTACAGCTGATAATCTGTTTTTGCTGCTCTTGTAAAGTCACCAGTTCAGACATATGAGCTTGCGGTACCATGTAAGGCCTGCTCGAGGGAATACGGTGGAGAGCCGTGTTTTACAGAAGTGGACACAACAGTCTCTTTGTTTTCCTTTCTGCCGTCAAACCACACCCATGTTGGAGATACCTATTAAGATCTGCCCTATTACCCTTTCTCGCGCGTCATTAGGCAAAGCTGTTATTTTTCCCGGTCTTAGGCTGAAATACTGGTCACGACCCCTCGCTAAGGGTTCTTTTCATCTCTAGGTTTGCTTTTTGGTCAGATATCTCACTATCTACACCACTGGCGTAGGGTTCTTGGCATTCTTGGCACGTTCTTAGAACATTTATGTATGGCCAGAGGAAACCCTGCATGAAGATTTCCACTTTTTGGGGTTTAAAAAGCAAGCCAGCCTTTGCTTGTTGGTGGTCTTCTTCAAATTTAATTAATTACAGCAGAATAAAAGCTATTTAAAGCTATAGGAAGCTATTCATTCCTTTGATTTAAATTTGAAGCTGTAGATTTTGAGTTTCAAGGCCATAAAAAAAATTCATCAGGAGAAATTTAATTGCAAATAAACACAAACAGTGAGACAGATTAACCTGAACCAATATCTTAAATTTGCCCTGACGGTTCTCAACAGAGTAGCAAATAAAAAAAAATATATAAATGTACTATAATTATAAATTGTTTTGGTACTACACTGTAAAAAGATCAACCTAAAAAAATACTTCAATTTGTTGCAAGCAATTAAATTAGTTTTACTCAACTCAAAAAATGACTTTGATTGAAAGAACTGTCCCTGTTTTTAGGATGAATAAACCCAATTCATTTGTTTGTTGCAAATTAGAGTATTTTTTTAGGTTGGACCGAAGAAACACTTTTTACAGCATAGTTACGTACATTAATAGAAACATGTACACATGCTCAAGCAAACAAACAAACAAAAAAACTTTGTCTGGTAACAAGCCATTGAAGTTTTGTTCAACTCAAAAATGACTCTGACTGAAAGAATCCTTCATGTAAACTTTAAACATTTTTTAAAGAACTAGCTTTTAAAGTAAAACTAGTTCAATTGCTTGTTACCACATTAAGTAATTTTTTAGGTTGAACCCAAAAATACTTTTTACAGTGTATTTAACCTTTTTAGAACTTTAAAAAAGAAATCATATTCCGCATCGTTTTTAACTATTACTTATTCAAACTACTGCATTAATTTAACAATCCAGGCCATGGTTAGCCTCTTACTAGCACCTCTACAGCTTCAAAACTGTCTGGAGTTTGCTAAGGCTTACTAAGGAGAGCTCCTTTCACAGGATATAGAATCGAAATGAGACTTTGTATGTCGGTGATCTTCACATTTCCTTTATTACAGCAGATTAAAAGCTATCGATAAAAGCTATTGGAAGAAAATGGCATTTCTTGAATTCCCTTTGATTTAAAATTAAAGTTGTAGATTTGGAGCTGCAAAACCACTACAACCTGAATTTAAAACAAAATTAAAGATGTTTGGTTCAGGTTCATCTTCTCGAAACGTGTGTGTGTTTATTTGCAATACGTCTTTTGTTTTTTTAGTGGTCTTGCGACTCTTGATCCACGCTGTTACACCAATGTAACAATCTACTAGCACTTGCTGGCACCTGTACAGCTTCGAAACTATCTGGAGTTTGGTAAGGCCTACTGAGAGGAGCTCCTGTCAGGGATTACGGGAGTTTGCATGCTGGTCAGCTTCACATTTCAATCCTTACAGTGGAATAAAAGTTATTATTAGGAATGTCATTTCTTGAATTCCCTTCATTTCACTTTTTCAGATGAACTGAAAGGAGTAGATTCAAAGTTGCAAGACATTTTCACAAAAAAATAAATAATAATAAAAAAAGTGATAAATTGTCAATAGCCATAAACAATTACCAGAATTAGTACTACACCTCTATTTATAATGCGAGTCTTCAGATTCTATGAGGGTTCTTTTGGTGAAGTGAGTGTAACGAAAAACTGTTCTAGTTTCAACAAGAACATAAAAGGCGACTTTTAGCCTTTTTTAGAACTTCTGAGATGAAAATTGAAAAATGTTGTAACCTTGTAGAACATTGCCTAATCAAACCTTTATACCAATAAAACCGACTTAAGACTGATAATACTATATATTAATGTTTATAATATATCTTATAAGACTGAAATATTGCTTTCTGGATATGTTGCTTTGTACAAATGTGACTGATTGGCATGGAACATTCTGGAGCTTTCACACATCTGGACTGTCCCACAAAACCCCCAGATTTGCATCCTCTGGATTGAATCCAGGACCAACCAGTAAAACGCCAAGGAAGGCATCCACCAAATCTGGCCCAACCGCACAATTCTTTGATGTAAGAGTATCTGAACATTGATATGGGCTACATCCAGAAACTTGTCCAGTCCATGCCCAGTCCAGTCCCAGCTGTTATTGGTGCTGGTGAAGGTATTACATGCTATTAGGTGCGTTTCAGTCACAGGTGACTCATTTCTTCCAGTGAGTTTGGGTGTTGGGTAATAAAGAAGTTATGGCCACTATAATCATGGGAAGCCATCATATCTCAGTACACGTGTTTGTTTGCAAGCGGATCTTGATTGCCTGTAACGCCTCCGACGGAAATCAGCTGACAAGACGGCATCTGTGCATCTCTATGAACCCCTGTTGGTGTCCCCCTTCAGGAACTGCTCTTGAGAACGGTCTCTGTTTGGTGTCCCACCTCCCAAACAGTGAAACGACATATCCGCCCATGCCTGCAGTGAAGCCTGTTTTGATTTATGATATGTTTCACTACCGTGTGATTAGTCTGGTTTTGGGCCGCTGCCTTCTTTTCCATAAGCCACGTGCTACTATGAGGCATGTCGGTGCAGTGGAGGCCATACTTCATGCACTGTCATGTCACTGTCATCACGGTGTTACCATGTTAATGCTTTTTTGCTGTGCCTAAGGGTGCACCGGGTTACCTTCACAGGCACTGGGGATTCCCCAAAATTGTCTATTCTATGATCTGTCATGATTTAACATGAATAACTTTTTATAGGACTCATGTTTTGGTTCTGTATTGTAAGGTCCAGTCGTCTGCATCGAAATTCACCTAAAACCGGTTTGTCCTTTTACAACAATTACAGCCTTTTAAAAACGGCGCATAATTACTCAACAGTCATATGCCAAGGTTTGACCGCCCCCAGTCAAATGACGTTTGTGAACATAAATGAACACATCCATAGAGAACACACTTAGTGCACATTGTCTATGTATTTGCTGCATGTACTATATTGGAAATAATAAAACAAAGTATTAATAAGCCGCTTTTTCATGTTTCAGCAAATAAACGGCAAATGTGGTAAACAGCAACGTTACACTCATCATCAGAAGAGTAGCTGCACCCAGAAGGAATCAACCCCCAGGAATGAAACTTGGTGGGTAGGCTTGACATCGTGAGACATGCAAATGATTCAAGTTTCAAACTCGGCCAGGCATGTGATGTAAGCAAGGATGGGCCTTATCGCTGTACCTGACTGACCCACCAGCCACGATTGCGGACACTCATGCCCTCCATGAGTCATCCTGTTAGTGCCAGCACCATTGGCAGATGGCTGCACCACGCAGGACTACATGCACACAGACCGTTACGACGACTGTCCTTAACACCACGTCAACGTCACCGAAGACTGCAATGGTGTCGTGCCAGACTGTCATGGAGTGACTCAGAATGGCAGCGGGTCATCTTCAGTGACGAGTCCCGCTTTTGTCGTGGTGGAGACGACCAACGAATCAGTGTGTGGAGGCACCGTGGTCAGCACCAAGACGAACAGTTTGTTGTCATGCATCACATGTCCAGAACACCTGGTGTCACTCCACCTCCACCCCTACCGCACCATCTGCATGACACCATTAGGAACCTCTACAACTCCATGCCGAGACGTCAGGGATGTTGGGTTAGCAAACATGGCGGCCCGACTCCATACTGAGACACTACTTCTGTATGTGTAGCTCAATAAATATTGATCATATCAGTCTAAATTTATCATCAATTATTGATCCTGGTGACCTTTATCTTCCTTCCCAACAGCACTGCAATCCCACACCTCCTTCTGGGTGCAGCTGTTCTTTAGATGAAGAGTGTAACTGAAGTTATACCCATTATAATGGCTCTTTCTAAGCCTTTTTAAGTCACTAAATGCCATTTAACTGGCTCGTCTTCACTTCATTAAGCATCGGCTAGGTCGAATGAAGGATTATCCAGAGCACTGTATTTTGCATTATAACATTTGTAGCCCCTTTAATGTCCATTAAACTGCTAAATGGAACTGACTGAGTTACAGTGGTGCTTGAAAGTGTGTGAACCCTTTCCATTTAGAATGGTCTATATTTCTGCCAAAAACTGACCCAAAACCTCATCAGATTTTCACACTAAAGTTCTAAAAGTAGATACGGAGAACCAGGCTAAACAAAGAAGACAAAATATCAGACGTGGTCATTTATTTGATAAGGAAAATCGGATGAAGTTTTAGGTCAAGTTTCTGCAGAAACATCGAAAATTCTAAAGGGCTTCACAAACTTTCAAGCCCCACCGTAAGCATTTTCATAGAGCTTCTAGTCGAGTGTTAAATATCACAGATATTTGCAGTCCAAGAAGTTTAGCTTCTTTAGAACCAGAGCGGCGAGGCTGATGTTGCTAACCAAAACACTAGATCTCAGTAGTCACCCAAATCAGTTTAGGAAAGATGCATCACCGAAAGCTCTTTCAACCTGCTCAAACCGCGTCCAGGTTTTCCGAAAGATTGCACAGACTTGTTCCGGTGGTTTATGAATTACTGTGGACTATAAACACGAACGAGCCTGCGGGCAGCCGTTTTAGACAACAGGTCTGTATTCACAAACCACCTCAGGAGTAGAAGAACTGATCTAGAATCAGCAACTATTAGCATCATACATATGGAGGTGAATGATCCAGGATCAGTCCTGCTTTGCGCATAACAGTCCTGGTGTTGTCTGAAGCGGCTGTTAAGAGTTCACAGTAGGTCAAAGATTAGCATGTCCGTGCAACCTTAATGAAGACCTGTATGTGCCTCTACCTGTATGTATGTTATTCAGTTCTAGTATTTGCTAGCATGTTAGCCTTGTAGCTCCAGTTCTAAAGAACCAAACCGTGGACTCCAAACATGTCCTGGCTGATCTGCTATTTCTGATGTAAGGGTAAATTTGGTAAATCTGAACTTCTCCTAGAACCCTTCCCTTTAGAACGGGTGATTTACTATTAAGGCATTAAAAGGAATCAAGGTAAGTATAATAAGCATTATAGAGCCCGTGCTCAGGTAAGGGGTCGCGCAAAAGGTTCTGATGTATGGTACACCAATAAAAGTGCTATGGTAAATGGGTTCAGTCGTGGGCTGGACGTTAGGGAACCAGCTTTGTAATGTAATGGCTTCCGTCAGTAATGGCAGTAATGGTTGAAGTGCCCTTGAGCAAGGCACCTAATCCCCAGTGGGCAACCCTATCCCATGCACTGCTCCAGGCAAGTGTGCTCACTGCCCTCCTAGTGTCTGTATGTGGCTGTGTGTTTCACTTCACAGATGGGTTAAATGCAGTAGACCAATTCCTCCGTGTGCAAACACAATTGGCAAAAAGTGGTTGTAAATTCTACATTAATTCACCATAATTAATGCTTAATAAAGTATATACAGGTACTTCATAGCCACTGGCTTGATGATGTTCCACTATGCTAGTTCCTAGCTAATTCCTTTTGCTTCAAGTCACATGGTGCTTTTGTACTTCTTCTCAAAGTCGTACAAATGAAAAGTTCTTTTAGCTGAATATGGGTTCGGGCCAGACTATTCATCCAGCTATGAATAAGACTCACTGACCTGTTATGGTGAGGATGACTGCACCAATGATCATGATGAAGGTCTGGAGGGTGTCTGTGTAGATCACAGCAGCTAAACCACCTAGCAAAAGAAGCAAATTCGAAATGTTGTCATTCTATGGTGAGGGGAAGCAATGCAATGTTTTAATGTGTTTCCAGTGTATGCATCTACTTAAGATTCATCCACATAATATGAAGTTTGAAACAAGTTTGACACTGTTCAAGAAACACTTATTTATTTATTTATTTATTTATTTATTTATTTATTTATTTATTTATTTATTTCATATGCCATCCCTACTGCTATGGACGATAAACTGAAAGACAATAAGATCAGAAAAAAAAGAATTGGTGTATATGTGTACCTATGTACTTATTTAAGTATATGTATGTGTATATATAGATATGTATATATAAGAATGTATATATGGGTGTAGACATAAATGTCTATGTAAGAAGTTCTAGTCCCTGGAAGGAGGGGTGGGGGTTGGTGGTGGGGCTAAAGGATAGTGGGCTGGCATTAAAAATAATAATAAAATAAAATAAATAATATTTACACACTATGTTCAATTTTTTTGCAGTTTACAAATTTAAAGTTAAAAAAATTTTAAAAATTTAAACCTGGTGTCAGTATAAAAGGTGCTATTGGTAGGGAAGATCATGTGCAACAAGTACTAATCAGATGAAGGAGCTTTCTAAAGTTCACTCAGATGAAGCCCCAGCAAAGCATCCCAGTTAGTATGGTTGGTTCAATAATGGAAAAAAGTGGAAAGTGGAAAGTTTATGGAACTACAGCTAATTGTCCTCGGACAGGTGCACTGTGGAAGATCTGTCTGAGACTAGGCAGCAATCACCCCCTCCAAAAAAAAAAAAAATTAATGGAAGACTTTAGGATTTCCAGTCCACAAAGACCTGCATACCTGCGATGGTGTAGAGGGCGGTCACCACCAGCATGAGGACAGTGGAGAGGTAGAGGTTCCAGCCCAAGCATACCTGGACAAACAGCGCTCCGGAATACAGGTCTGTCTGCACACACCACACAGAATAATGAAGAGTGAGGTCAGAACTGACCTTTTTTAACCTTGTTAGTTCGTAACATGATATTTTATCATTTAAAAGACCAAATATTTGTTGTGTACTTAACCTCCTGTCAAATATACTGGTATCTTCTCACTTCTGAAGTGTTTTCTAATATTTGATTATGTCACTGTGCATGAAAAAATATATGAACTAATAATATGAATAGAAATTTGTGTCATCTTTGAGCTAATAGGGCTTTGAAAGCGAATGCATGTACAGTATGTAGTAATTCCAGAAAGTTTCTTTGGTGTTGCGATGTTATTCCAGCTTGTTGTTAAAGAAGGTTGATATGCTATCCCGGGTGGTTGCCAAGAGTTTGGTAGGCCAAAGTTATGGTATCCCTGGTGGTTGCTAATGTATACTAATCTATGTAATTGCTAAGGTTTTGTTATGCTGTTGCAATCAGTGGTGGACAAGGTATATAAATCATGTAGTTAAGTTATAGTAGAGTTCCCCTAGGTCACATACTCCTCCAGTGTCAGTAGAAGTTCCTCCCTTTAGACCTCCACTGGAGTAACAGTACTAAAGTATTTACCTTCAAATGTAAGTATGGAGAGTAACAGGAGCATGATTTATTATGGCTCTAACGTCCTATTATCATTTCTGGAACAAGACTCTTAATCAGCTCAGTTTAGGTGAAGAGACTCTAGTGTTTCTCAGTCCACCAGTCTTTAATAGAAGCTCATTAATTAGTCACTGATGTCTATTCAAAGGATCATAATCACAGAACACTGAAGGAGAACAGGATCCATTAGCTAGAACCAAGCTCTGTCCAACAGGTCAAAACAAGCTCTAAACAAAGAGACAACTGTACACTGAATGGTGGGCTACAGATACACCAACACATTTCTTACAGTACACTAACACATTACACTTACTGAGTTACTGTACATCAACACGCTACTTACAGTACACTAACGCATTACACTTACTGAGTTACTGTACACCGACATGCTACTTACAGTACACTAACGCATTACTCCTACTGAGTTACTGTACACCAACACACTACTTACAGTACACTAACGCATTACACTTAATGAGTTACTGTACACCAACACGCTACTTACAGTACACTAACACACTACACTTAATGAGTTACTGTACATCAACACGCTACTTACAGTACACTAACGCATTACACTTAATGAGCTACTGTACACAACACGCTACTTACAGTACACTAACGCATTACACTTAATGAGCTACTGTACACCAACACGCTACTTACAGTACACTAACGCATTATACTTACTGAGTTACTGTGCACCAACACGCTACTTACAGTACACTAACGCATTACACTTACTGAGTCACTGTACACCAACACTTACAGTACACTAGCGCATTACACTTACTGAGTTACTGTACACAACACACTACTTACAGTACACTAACACATTACACTTACTGAGTTACTGTACACCAACACACTACTTACAGTACACTAACGTGTTACTCTTACTGAGTTACTGTACACCAACACACTACTTACAGTACACTAACACACTATACTTAATCAGTTACTGTACACAACACGCTACTTACAGTACACTAACGTGTTACTCTTACTGAGTTACTGTACACAACACACTACTTACAGTACACTAACACACTACACTTAATGAGTTACTGTACACCAACACACTACTTACAGTACACTAACGCATTACACTTACCGAGTTACTGTACACCAACACACTACTTACAGTATACTAACGTGTTACTCTTACTGAGTTACTGTACACAACACACTACTTACAGTACACTAACACATTACACTTACCGAGTTACTGTACACCAACACACTACTTACAGTACACTAACACATTACACTTACTGAGTTACTGTACACCAACACACTACTTACAGTACACTAACACATGATCATTTTATAATCAGTCATATAGTTTGTGTGATAAACTAAATTTGCATTTGATTACATTCTGTTTTGACAGGACTCACCGTCTCTCCACCTGTCAAACAATTTCCCATTAAATGCAGCTCATAATATAATATCTTTAACTTTGACTTCTATTGCTCTGTGTTGACGTAGGTCAATAATATGCTCTGTTACTATTTTTACAGTCCTGCGTTTTTCTCTTTTCGTGGTTTTAAACAGGTCAGGACCAGAAATACAGAGTCCTGCATTGCACAACACTGTCATACTATGCGTCTCCGTGCGAATGTGTGAGTACACTCACTGAGATTTTGGTAAACACGGACAACATCAGGCTCAGAGCTGACAGGTACATGCGAATTCTCTCTCCCCCAAAGCGCCGGCCCAGATACTCCGGCATTGTGACAATCTGAGAGGAACAGAGAGACAGCGAGCGGGAGAAGGAGGAACATTATGACCTAAAAATGAGCTGAATTTTAACATATTCTGCTTATTTAAGTAGTTAGGAGTTAAACAAAGTCATTCAGATTGATGGTGGTGGGAAACAGACATCTGAAGGGCTTAAATTTCAAATTCTTACTTCAAATTCAGTCTTCCACTTGGCTATACCAAGCACGTTTATAGCTAGCAATATTTCATACACCTTTGAAAACTGCCTAAGTCTGCTTATTTAGCATTACCTAACAAGATATCGGATGAATGAGGCTTATAGTTTGGTGGCTATATGCTTCTGACACTGTTTGACATACTGTTATATATGTTAGTTGACAGCTGCTATTATTTTTAGCTATAGAAAGAACTTTTGGCTATTTTTATAGCCATCAATACATCATACAATGTCAAAAAATAGCCAAGTGAGGTTTTTTAGCAGTACCCAACAAGGTGTCTCATGAGTTTAGGCTCATAGTTTGGTGGCTATATTCTTCTGGTAATGTATTACATACTATTATCCATAAAAAAGAACAAAAACACATAAAATTCAGTCTTTTAAACTACTGTTTCAGCTATTAAACATACCTTTTTCAGTTTTATAGATAACAGTACATCATACTCATCAGACATTATAAGTCCACTTGAGATTTGCCAACAAGGTAAGAGGATTTAGCTACTATTAGCTACTACTATTATTATTATACTACTATTTTTAGATTTTAAAAAATATACATTTTTATCCCTACCAATACATCATATAGTGTCAGGTAAGTTTATTTAGCATAACCTAACAAGGTGCTTGATGATTTAGTTCTTGGATTTAGGTTTGGTGACTATACGCTTCTGACACTGTATGACACACCGTTATCCATAAAAAAGTACATCAAATTCAGTCTTACAGATGGCTGTTACTACTATTTCTAGCTATACAAAAGACTTTAGTCCATTTTATAGCTAACAATATATCAAACAGTGTCAAAAATTACCTAAGTTATTTAGCATTAACTAACAATTACATACGGTTATCCATTAAAAAGGAACAGAAACAGAAAAATTCAGTCTTTCAAACTACTGTTTCAGCAATTCAATATACTTCAATTCAATATAACTTTTTTCAGTTTTATAGATAACATACATCATACAGTGTTAGAAACCATATAGACTTTGAGATTACCCAACAAGGTAGTCTGGTGATTTAGCCTTACAGTTTGGTGGCTTTATGCTTCTGACACTATATGACATACTGTTATCCATAAAAAAACATCAAATTCAGTCTTCCAGTTGGTTACTTCTATTATTTCTAGCTAACAATATAGCATACAGTGTCAAAAACTACCTAAGTAAACTTGTTTAGCATTACCTAACAAGGTATCTGATGAATTTATAATTTATGAATTTATAATTTATAGCTTGATGGCCATATGCAGTATTGCATACTGTTATCCATAAAAAGCGCATAAAATTCAGTCTTCTAGTTGACTGCTACTACTTATTTTTAGCTATACAAAAGACTTGTTGGCCAATTTTTATAGCTAACAATATATCATACAGTGTCAAAATCTACCCAAGTAAGCTAATTTAGCATTACCTAACAAGGTATACGATGATTTAGGCCTGTAGTTTGGTGGTTATATGCTTCTGATATTGTACGACTATTGTATCCATTAAATAGTACATTAAATAGTACATAGAATACTACATATTTGGCATTACCTAACAAGATATCTGAGGAATTAGGCTTATAGTTTGGTGGCTATATGCTTCTGGTACTGTTTGACATACTGTTACCACCATACTACCATAAAAACTGACATCAAATTCAGTCTTCCAGTTGGTTGCTATTGCTTATTTTAGTCTTGTACATTTTAACAGCTAACAAAATACCATACAGTGTCAAAAACAACCAACCCACCTAAATATGTTTATTTGACCTTATTTAACAAGGTGTCTTATGATTTAGGCCTATCGTTTGATGGTCATAAGCTTCCATTGCTTGTCAAGTGCATTAGGCTTGTAGATCCAGTGCAACTAAAGAAACAAACTTCAGACACCAAACATGTCTTGGATGACTCTAATAATAATAATAATTCATTGGCCCACAGAATGCCCATCGTTAACTAGTGAAAACTCTTTGAAGGGCTAATATTAGCAGTTTTGCTGTGGGATCACATGGGAGTATTCATGCTGAAGACTTACCCCAGAAGACACATAAACAGGGACAAAGATCCAGGCAAGAGCCAACAAGACATATGTTGCCTAAAAAGAAGATGGAGCATGTTTAAAGGCAGGTCTCCCCCTGCTGTTCAAAACAGATAACTAAAAATACATAAATACATACATTTAAGAATGTACATTGTGCCGAACTTGCACATTCAATAGAATATATTTTATGTAGATTATATAGAGGCAATCAGTTTAAACAAATAACTCAATTAAATAGAGAAATATTTGGCTTGGTTCCACAATAAATGACAAAAAAGTGAAATATTTCTTTCTGAATGAATTTGCAGTATAATGTTAGCACTGCCTGCGGTAAGCTATCAGTTCTATTTATCCCTTATATATTTATATATCGTTGCTGTTGGGATGAAATCACCTCGATTTTTTGTTGTTGTTTTTTTTCTTTTTACATAATTCGCAAATTATTAATTTTGTGTTAATAATTTACAATGAATGGACCAATAGAAATGGTATTTTTGATATTTTGAATGCTAAATTCTATTTTTTACCTAGAACATTCCATTAAACTTAAAATTCACTGACAGATTAAAAAAGCTTTTTTCTTCTGCTGGAGACTGACCATTTTGGATATGTAAGTTTTGCACCAGTGCTATAATAGGAATAGAAGAAATTTGGCAACATGTTATTTTACGGAATATATATTTGGGTATTATAATGTCTTGTTGTTTGTTCAGTAAAGCCCCAGTTTGATACATCTTATTATTTATTATTATTTACTTTATTTATTATGACCTATATTAGTGCATATAGATTTTCATGTTATGATGAAAATGAAACATGGCTTGACCCAAGTTCAATCCATCACTAATACTCCAAGATAAGATCTGTATTCTAAAGTAAAGTTTTAGTCGTAACTAGTCAGAGAACAAAAAATGCTAAACAACTTAAACCACTTAATTCATTTAATTCTAAAAACGACAAAAGCTGGTAATATTTTAAGTTAAATTAAAATTAATTAAATTTAAAATTAAACCCATTTTAACAGCCAAATCCAGGTAAATTAACCTAAAATGACATTGGGAGAGTTTTCGATGTTTTGTTTGTGATGACTAAGTACAGAACGTGTGATGCACTCAGAATGAACTGTAAGATCTCCAGAAATCTGGAAAGACTAGGACAGGTGGCACATGTACGCCACTACACTTTCACAAAGGGGAGGGGAAGATGGGGACTGCCGACACTCACATTCCATTCAAAGCCGGCCACGGCGATGCCCCCTGCTGCCCCAGTTCCAGCCAGACCAATGAACAGTCCTGATCCCTCACTGCTGGCAAACAGTGATGCTCCAATCTACACAACATACATACGGCCCGTATGGTTATTACCCAATATCTCAACTCAGCGTTAGAACAAAATTAAAGACAAACAGCAGGTGATATGGTTATAAATAAGCACCCTTACTTTACTTCAAGATATGTAATAATGTGTCACAATATTTAGATAAAACATAAACATTAATAAACATATTCAATATGGCCAAATGTATGTAGATATCTGACTATTACAGTTATATTTGGTGTGTGTGGGTGTGTGTGTGTGTGTGTGTGTGTAGCCATTCAAAACCATGCATATTAACATGGAGCTGGACCTCCTTTGCAGTCATTGCAGCCTACACTGTTCTGGGAGGGTTTTGTGGTGGAAGTGGAAAGGGTCTTCCCTAAACTTTTGCCCCAAAGCTAGAAGCATATACTGGTCTAACATGCCTTTATACTGTACCAATAACATCAGCCTTCACTGGAACTAAGGAGCCCAAACCCTGAAACACAGCCCCCGATTGTCCTCCCTCTCCCACCATACTTTACTGTTGGAAGGTAGGTTCAGGAAGGTAGCGTTCCACTGACATCTACCAATCCCAGATTAATCCATCAAACTGCCAGATAGTAAAGGGTGATATATCACCCCAGAGTCCACTGCTCCAGAATCCAGTGACGGTGCTTTACACCACTCCAGCCAACACTTGCCATTGCATTGCCATAGTGATGACAGGTGTGTATGGAGCTTCTCGGCCATACACTTACTGAGCCAGTTACCCCCAACCACACTAACATTAAAAAGCAATGGGTTCAATAATATCTATCTATATCTATCTATCTATCTATCTATCTATCTACTTCTCATAACTTTCACATGGTCATCAGAAGGGTTTAGTGTGGTATACATTTGTTCAGAAAGTAAAGACAAATATGGATAAATCAAAATCTAATATCATGAATTGTTGAATTTTTTTGGAGAAAAAAATCCTCCAAAAAAAAAAAACCTACAATGTTGGCACACCTTTTATTTTATATTTTATACAGCAGTACCAATGTTCATTCCATATATACCAAAGTTCATTCCATATACATCAGTGTTCAGTCCATATATATCAAATTTCATTGTATACATATCAGTGTTCATTATATATACAGTGTATATATATATATATATATATATATATATATATATATATATATATGTATATATATATATATATAGCAAAGTTAATTCCATATATATAATAAATTATTGTATATATATAGTATATATATATATCAGTGTTCATCCATACATATCAAAGCTCATTGTATGTGTATGTGGTATATCAGGATATGTACTGGTTCAGACTCTCATCAGTTGCACCTGTTAAGTGTAAGCCTGTAGGGTCTTTAAGATCACCAACAACATCCATTTAGTCTAAACTTTTGTCTGGCAGTGTATTCTAGGTTTATATATTTTATGTTTAATATTACTTCTTCACAATATGTTAGCCTCAGCAAATAAATGGAAATGAGCAGATAAAACTCCATATTTAAATTTGCTGTCTGTAGAAGATGAGTATACATACAAACTTCTATATTAGTAAAAATCGGATGGTATAGGTAGATTTATGTACCCCAAGGTACAAGTGTAAATATTCAATGTTGGTCATAAATAAGAAAAAATCTGATAAAATATAACAATATAACAATTTATAATACTTTGGAGCAATTATGTTCTCCGACTGAAGGTACCGAAGACCTAGAGGGTACCACCACAGTGCCAGCATTGGTACCCTGAACATTCCAGTCCTCTTCTAGGAATATCAAGCTAATTTACTGTAAATCCTTGGCTGCTTTGTTAAAATCTGTTTGTAAATAAGTAGCTCGCTCTTAGTCGCCATTTGTGAACAGAAAACGTCTCGTGTTAGTCGGGAGATTTCTATATGTAGATGTTTAATGACCTGTTCAATCATTCACTGCTCGAGTGCAAATAAAGAAATACCTGATTAAATTTAACTTTCAAATGACAGACCTTTCAGATAATGCCTGTAGCATCTAGCAACACGTATATTCTTATTACTTCCTGAATGTTTCTTTTGTATTCTTCAAACTTTTTATGTTGGCTTCACTTACAGGCCACCATGCCATGTCTCTGCCAGCCAGGAAGTAGCCATTAAGAGTGTTTCTGCTTGCTCTGCAAGAAGACTGACACACACACACACACACACACACACACACACACACACACACACACACATACACACATTAAATGGTAATGTATTTCCCATATTAACACGGCATGTGTGAATTTTTCAGTTTTATGGCCTCATAAACATGCCTTCCCAACAGAAAACTCTGAGTAACTAACAACAGCACCAGATTCACTTATTTTCATGGTAAAACATTGTGTATTCATATTATCAACAATTCATACATTATAGATCTAAAAACAATAACCAGTAATAGGTTCTTATCGATATAGATTTACAACATTCCAGGTATTTTGGCCGTAACAAGTAATTATTGACGGGTAAGTTATATACTGTGTTATGGAATAATCATTTTATTATAGCTTCAATATTTTTATTTATTTTATTTACTTATTACACTATTTACAGCTTCCAGTTTATTATTTTGAGTAACAGAAGTTTGAACGCCACCAACATGGTGCGTTTTGTTGATTACTTGAGCAAACAGAAATGAACACGCTCTGAACAGCACATATACACACATATACATTTACACTAAACATTTTTTTATTTATTCTGTGTATACAGTAATACATTTTTTCCCAATATAAAAACTCATAAATAAATTGCATGCTACAGTTTGAAGAAAAGTTGAAAACTTTTGAACAGGCCACAAAATATACAAATATATATATATTGATATCAAGCTTTTATAAGCTCATGTACATGCATTTAAAATATCATCAATATGACTGCATTAACATATTAATAACCTGAGTTTTAATAAACGCTCCCACAGATAATTCAACTGTGGGGACCTCATTGAGAACCTTAAGGTGTTATTAGCAGTTTATCTTTGCTAATGTTGCGTTAATCAAGACAATAAGTCTCAGTTTCCCAGAGCCAGATTAAGCCTAGGCCTACACTATAAACAGTGTTTCGCCATTCGCCCTGCAGTTGAGTCCAAAACTAAGCCTGGAGTTTTGTTACTGTCTAGTTATCAGTAAAAATGTTCACAAATGGAGAGTTTATCTTACCCATATCCCGACCGCGACATTGAGCAAAAAGTACGCGCCGATCACGATGATGTCGGACACGCTGAAAGACTGTGAAAGAGCGTAGAACTTAGTGGTCGTGTTAGCCGCCATGACCTGTCCCCGCACTGACCACCAAGCTAAGTAAAAGGCAAATGGAGGGACAGCGAGCCTGCCGGACAGCGAGCCTGCCGGGACGGCTGCGTGAGTGAATTGATCATTAAACACATCAGTTTAATGAAGCGACTGTGCACTCACGTAAGAACAGATACAGGAGAGGCCGAGAGAGGGAGAGAGAGAGAGAGAGAGAGAGACACTGCACAGTCATTGTTGCTTTTTGCCACAAACACACACATCCTCCCACACACCAACGCACATCCAGAGCATGCCTAGGGTGTGTTACCCCATCGTCTAATGTGTGTAAGGCAGTCCAAATAACAGCTCGAGACACTCTTAACAAGGTCAATGATTCACTCACACAGTCACCGGTACTCATCCATTAACACACACGTTCACCATTAGCATTAATCTTACACAGAGACACACACACACACACACACCTGTACCAGTCCAGGCAACAGCACGCATGTGCATGTGAACACTTTGACTGTGACTGTACCTAATAGCATGTAATACCAGTAACAGCAATGATTGGATTTGGGATGGACTGGACAAGTTTCTGGATGTAGGCCACATCAATGTTCAGACACTCTTACAGCAAAGAATTGGTCAGTTGGGCCAGATTTGGTGGATGCCTTCCCTGGCCCAATTCCAGTGAGAAATCCTTGTAGACTGGGATTTTAGCCACTGCTGGTAGACCCGTATGACTGTACACTTCCATACACCTGCAGATTCAGCTACTTCCTTCACACTATGGTCTTTGGCACGCCCAAATGCAGTCACTCCTTTTAGCCAATCATTAACATCTGCTTTGGAGCCATTTTCCACACATGGAACGAGACATTCACTGCACTGTAGCACCTCTTCCCAATCTATGGATCCCGTCACTCACACCTCCCAGGTATTTATAGCCCCATCATCCTTGTTCAGTGTGCCGCCCTGACAGGAGATGTCAAAAATAAAATAAATAATAAAATAATGAAAGTAATAAAATAAATAAATAAATAAAAGCAAGTCGATATTTTTTGAAACATTGATAAGATGCTATATTAAAAACACCGTACAGGTACCCTCAGAGGTTTGCCAATGGTTTTAAGGCCTATGTAAAGTAGTGCCAAAATGTGTATTTGTAGCTTTTCTATAATTATGTTCTATACCATTTTTTAATACAATAAACCATAAGACTGGAGTTAAAACAAAGTGTATAGGCTGTAACTTTAAAAACTTTATTTCAATGGAATAGGGTACATTCATGTAGCCTACATATAGGTACTGAAGACGTGTATTATAGAGTGTATATTATACAATTAATGCATTAATAAAGCAATACTATCGAGCCAAAGAAATTTACATACTTCTAATATGTAATAGTAGAAATGGTAATATTTCAAATGGTTCCATTTATTAATGCACACGTAAAGATTACACAACTAACGAACTATTAACAAATTATTATTATTATTATTAATGATAATAAACTAATTGAATTTTATTAATGCTAATTTTGTGAGTTCAGACTGTGCCTTCAACATGCAGTGGTAGTATGAGGGAAGACTGAGAGAGGTCATGAAGTTGGGCCTAAGATGCAACTCCCCACCACCCCTTCATAACTGGGGTAGGACTGATATAGGACTGGGGTTGGTATAGGACTGGGGACTGGAATAACAAGACGCTGTTATGTTGATCATTCTCCCGAGCTGGTCCAAAAGGTCTTTGAGTGACCTAATTATGTTTATATTATGTTATTAAATTAAATTAATGAATTAAAGATTCAATTTTGTCACTATCATAACACTACAGCAGCACTAGTGGTTCGGTAGGGGCCATTTTGGACGGTTGCACTCACATGAAATCGTAATAGCTTTCATTAAACCATGAGAAAAGTTTGCTTCATTGCAGAAAATATGTATTTGGCGTGAAGTTAGAGTCATCACTCCAGAGTTCAGCGGCAGCGTGCTTTACACCACCCCACCTCGACACCCCTGCCCCCATCCCGGACGCTTGGGATTGCACATAGTTTGTGTGCAGCTGCTCAGCCATGGAAACCCATTACATAAGGCTTCTGACAGACAGTTCTAGTGCTCGTGTTGCTTCCAGAGGCAGCTTGGAACTCTGTAGTGAGTGATGCAACAGAGGACAGGTGAGGTTTACACGCTACACACTTCAGCACTCCACGGCTCCACTCTACAAGTCTGCATGGTCTACCGGCTTTGTGGCCGAGCTGTTGTCCTTTCCAGATGTTTCAATTTCACAACAATAGTTGACCGCGGCAGAAAGTCCACAAACTGATGTGTGGTGAAGGTGGCATCTTCTAACAGTACACATTTAGAGTCACTGAGCTCTACGACCCATTCACAGTATGACAGCATGATATTTACTGTATATATGTATATATGTAACTGTATGAGTCACCTTGTGTGTTTAAGGTGGTAGTAACTTCAGGCTCCTGCAGATGGCGCTGCTTGAGGATGATGGGGCTATAAATACCTGCGGGTGTGAGTGATGGGATCCATAGATTGAGAAGAGGTACTACAGTGCAGTGAATGTCTCGTTCCATGTGTGGAAAATGGCTCGAAAGCAGATGTTAATGATGGGCTAAAAGGAGTGACTGCATTTGGGTGTGCCAAAGACCATAGTGTGAAGGAAGTAGCTGAATCTGCAGGTGTATGGAAGCGTATGGTCATACGGGTCTACCAGCAGTGGCTAAAATCCCAGTCTACAGGAAACTCTCCTCGGAACTGTGCCAGGGAAGGCATCCACCAAATCTGGCCCAATTCTTTCATGCAGGAGTGTTTAAACATTGATGTGGCCTACATCCGGAAACTTGTCCAGTCCACGCCCAATCCAAGCCCAAGCTGTTATTGGTGCTTGTGGAAGGTGAGCTTAGAACAAAGTAGACTGTTCTCAATCCAGCAGTGACCCTACCTTGCCACGACCATGTTGGTGTCACTGTCTGGTGATGTCTGGTCAGTAGTGGCCCTATTGATCAAGGAGTGCAGGTGGGCTGATAAACTGCACTACTGCAGACCAGTTCTACAGTCAGTAACTACAAATCTATCACTTATATAATATAAATGTATGCAAATGTTCATCAAATTACATCATGTTGATTTTCAGAGTGAAAACATGCCAACACATTCTCTAAGGCACAGTTAGCAGGTGCTCCTTCAGAAGCCCCCCTGAGATTCATGGATATGCACTGACGAGGCGAACTACACTGAACAACGAGGCTGAAGTTGTTTTTTTTGCCAGCTTCTTGCTTGAATTTCCTATTCCACCTTAAATGGTGCAGCAGTTACATTGCGATGCCTCAGTTTCTTTGAACTTTCCTATTCCACTAGCTGTTACACTGTTACATAAATGGATGCAGCAGTTCCATTGCGGCACCTCAGCTTCTTGCTCACATTTTATCATTCCACCTTAAATGGTGCAGCAGCTGCATTGTGCTGCCTCAGCTTCTTGTTCGTATGTTTTCGTTCCACCTTAAATCTAGCATTCTTGCACCTCAGCTTCTTGTTTGAACTTTCTCGTTCCACCTTAGATGATGTGTCAGTTACATTCTGGCACCTCAGCTTCTTGTTCGAACTTTCTCATTCCACCTTAAATGGTGCAGCAGTTCCGGTGCCTCAGCTTCTTGTTTGTATGTTATTGTTCCACCTTAAATCATACATTCTGGCATCTCAGCTAATTGTATGTATTTTGTCGTTCC
Organism: Semaprochilodus insignis; assembly: GCA_034552555.1. Taxonomy (NCBI): domain Eukaryota; kingdom Metazoa; phylum Chordata; class Actinopteri; order Characiformes; family Prochilodontidae; genus Semaprochilodus; species Semaprochilodus insignis. The sequence goes on along the minus strand of CM067495.1, from coordinate 23,189,051 downwards.
ACCTTAAATCTTACATACCGGTGCCTCAGCTTCTTGTTTGAACTTCCCCATTCCACCTTAAACAGTGTATCAGTTACATTCGGGTGCCTCAGCTTCTTGTTTGAACTTCCCCATTCCACCTTAAACAGTGCATCAGTTACATTCCGGTGCCTCAGCTTCTTGTTTGAACTTCCCCATTCCACCTTAAACAGTGTATCAGTTACATTCCGGTGCCTCAGCTTCTTGTTCTAACATCCCTGACTTACCTCGCCTGTTGAAAACCCCCCAACTCAGGCCAGTTTGTGGTGCCAGCCGGTCTAAGCTGGTCTTTGAAGGTCAAGGTGAGTGAAAAGCTGGACGTCCAGCTGGACTAGACAGTAACATGCTATATGCTGGTCAACCAGCTGGTTCTGACACACCTTAGCTGGCTGACCAACTTGGTAACGCTGGCCATTCTGCTCATCCAGCCAGAGCATCACCTCTATGGATCTACCAGCTTAATCTGCTTAGCCTGCTTCAGCCGGCCACGCTGTGTCTGGGTCCTGCAGAGCTCGAAGACTCCCTAATAATGTCCCGGCCTGTTAGAGCCCAAAGTTTCCCAGTGCACAGGAAGCTCCGAAAGCCCAACATCATTACCAACGAAAGGCAAATCCGTAAAACTCTCCGGCTCCAAGATCCGGGCATGTAGTGTTACAGATTCACCATGGGGAGGAGCCCCTTGTCTTCCAACGCCGCCCAACAGAGGCCACCATTAGTGGTGATTTACACTTAATGAGTGATGGAGGTTAGACCAGAGCCCGAATTAGACATCTGCTCCAGTTCTACTGACACCCTTAGGGAGCGGCGCGTGGCATCACAGCGGTGTTAATGTTAGGAATGTCATGCAAACACCGCCTTAAATGTCAAGGAGAGACACTGAGACAGAGAGAGCAAGCTGGAGATGGACAGAGGCAGGGACGGCCCAGGCCTGTCACATTAATGTGACAAAAAGACTCCAGCTAAAAGACTTTGGCTCGACTTTCATTTACCGCAAAGTCCCTCAATGACTGACTGCAGGAACGAGGCATGCTCAGTAATCACACTGTGGAACTGGCCAGCAGTAACTCTCCAGTAGCCAACACACAGACACACACATACACACACACACACACACACACACACACACACACACACTTATACACACACACACACACACACTTATACACATGCACACACACACACTTATACACACACACATGCACACACACACACACACACTTATACACATACACACACACACGCACACACACTTATACACACACACACGCACACACACTTATACAGATACACACACACACATACACACACACACACACACTTATACAGATACACACACACACATACACACACGCACGCACACACACACACACACTTATACACACACACTCAACACACACACTTATACACATACAAACACAACACACACACTTATATACATACACACACACTCAACACACACACTTATACACATACACACACACACACACTTATACACACACAGACACTTATACACACACAGACACACACATACACACACACTTATACACACACTTAACCCTAACCTTAGCCTAACCCTAACCCTTACCTTGCTTTAAACCTAACTCTAACCTTAACTCTAACATTATTTCTGATCTTACCCTACCACTAAACATAACGCTAACCTCACCTTAACCTTAACTCCAATCCCACCATTAATCTTAAACTTAACACTAACTCTAACCCTAACCACAATCTTAACACCAACTCTAACCCTAACCACAACCTTAATCTTAACCTTAACACCAACTCTAACCCTAACCACCACCTTAATCTTAACCATAACCCTAAATCTAACCTTAACCCAACCTTAATCCTAACCTTAACACTAACTCTAACCTTAAACCCAACCTTAATCTTAACCTTAACACTAACTCTAACCCTAATCTTAACCTTAACTCTAACTCTAACCCTAACCCTGATCTTAACCTAAACACCAACTCTAACCCTAACCACAACCTTAACCTTAACTCTAACCCTAACCCTGATCTTAACCTTAACTCTAACTCTAACCCTAACCACAACCTTAACTCTAACCCTAACCACAATCTTAACCTTAACTCTAACTCTAACCCTAACCCTGATCTTAACCTTAACACCAACTCTAACCCTAACCACAACCTTAACTCTAACCCTAACCACAACCTTAACCTTAACACTAACCCTAACCCTAACCACAATCTTTACCTTAACACTAACTCTAACCCTAACCACAACCATAACTATAACTCTAACCCTAACCACAACCTTAACAACCTTAACCTTAACACTAAGGTCTGAATTTCCCTCTGAGATCAATAAAGTATCTATCTATCTATCTATCTATCTATCTATCTATCTATCTATCTATCTATCTATCTATCCATCTACTATCTATCTACTAACTCTAACCCTAACCACAACCTTAACTCTAACCCTAACCACAACCTTAACCTTAACATTAACTCTAACCCTAACCACAATCTTAACCTTAACTCTAACTCTAACCCTAACCACAACCTTAACCTTAACTCTAACCCTAACCACAACCTTAACCTTAACACCAACTCTAACCCTAACCACAACCTTAACCTTAACTCTAACTCTAACCCTAACCACAACCTTAATTTTAACTCTAACCCTAACCCTGACCTTAATCTTTACCTTAACACTAGCTCTAACCCTAACATTAACCATGTCCTGACTTTAAAATGTAGTGTTTTACATTGTGGTCCCCACAAGGTCGAAAGGTCCCCATAACGTTAGTATAAGAATAGGTTTTTGTCCCCACACTGTGGCATAAACCTGACCCCTCACACACGCGCACACACGCACACACACACACACAACCTCCACCACCACCAATATTAATCTGTCAAGATCATCGGGGAAAGGGGGTATTTGGTCACACCCCCCTGCTGCAGCACCATAAATTTAACTAAGCAATCACACACACACGCACACACACACACACCGCACACACACACACACACACACACGCACACACACACCGCACACTCACACACTCGCACACCGCACAGACACACGCTTACACACACCGCACGCACATACACACCGCACGCACGCGCACAGAGGGCAGCGCTCCACACAGTCACCGCGGATTACAACCTCCAGCGTCCAGCTGCCTGGATGTTTACGTAACGGACCGTCTCCTCAGCACCAGCTCCGGGTCAAACAGCGCACGCTCGGCACCACAGCGCGCGCGTTTTCGCTATTCCCCCTCCCGCTTTGCTAACGCAGAAGAGGCGCGAGGTTTTCTCTTTAACCCAAGGAGCCACCGGACCACCCCGGCACGAGGCCATCTCATCTCCCTGCTTCACGCGACAGAGGAGCGCTTCACATCTCGGTGCTTCACAACCGAGCGCGAGAGCCGGCAGCCGGATGGCGTTTTGAGCGCGTTCGCGCGTTTTTTTTTTTTTTTTACCATGTGCCGCGCGGACGGCAAGCCGCACCGCCGCCCGCCCCTGCTGAGGACCCCGCTCTGGATGTAGAATCGCCGAGAATCGCCGCGCGCGTGTGTGTGCGTGAGTGTGAGCGTGCGTGTGCGCGTGTGAATGGTGTGCTGCGCGAGTGGACGGCATGGGGAAAGATCAGGAACTCTTGCAGGCGGTGAAAACCGAGGACCTGCTGACGGTCCAGCGGCTGCTGCAGAGACCCAGACAGGGCAAATCCAGTGAGTAGGAGATTACACGCGTGCACGCGAGCGCGCGCGCACACGCACACAGGCTACACACCCACCACACAGATGTTTAGGAAACGAGCACTCGTGCAACGCGCTTTGCACACGCGTAGCTATGCACAGACACACACACACACTTGCTGTCCTATTGGCGAGGACATTGTGACATTTGGGCACCTTCAAGCAGAGCTTGACTCTCTTTTACATTCACAGCCTATATAGATATCTCTCTCTCTCTCTCTCTCTATACACAGAACCCCCCCCAACCCTCTCCCTTACACACACGCCCATCTCTACAGGCTACACCTCACATGCTGAGGGTTGTACGTTTTCCATTTGGAATTTTAGAAAAAGGAAAAAAAATGGCCAAAATCCGCTTTGATGTCCAGATCAAAGCGTGCACCTAATGCAGGTGGTCCCAGATCTCGCATCATGATTAAAGAGGTGAATCAATGAAACGTCACCCCTACATAGATCAACGTACTAGGGGTACAATCTCTGGTGATATTGTTGAGTTGTCGTTGTTGTTGTTGGTATCACTACTGTTTTTGTCCTGATGTCATTCCCGGGCATAGCTGTTACGGGACGGGTGTTGGGATGGGGACGGCAGGGGGTGGGGGGGGGGGTGGTATAGAGGGAAGGGGATTATTGGTAAGAGTCGCCAGATGTCCATCGTAATGAAGTGTGTGCGTGTGTCAGAGGGGAGAGAGAGAGAGAGAGAGAAAGGGGGAGATAAAGAGAGAGAGAGAGAGAGAGAGAGAGAGAGAGACGCCGCTCAGCTGTTTGGGCGTGTATCCATGCTGACGTGGGCCGCACAATACGAACCCCCTTTCATTGCCTTGTTTTGACGTCACAGGGGTTTGAGGGTGCGGGCTAATTGGTGGTGCGAGTTGTGGTTTGGTGGTGGGTATACGTTGCGCATACATCCGTGCAGACGCACTGCTGACACTAAGGTTACACCGTCGGGTGAACACGCGTGCACACGTGTGCACACGCGCCTATAATTGAAATACAATTACCACCTCCGGTGCCGGGTAACATCCCAGGTGGTGGCAGAAATCGTTTCACGCCATGGTAGGAGGAGCTGCTAGAAATGGAAACAGGCCACGCTCAGTGTGTGTGTGTCGACGGAGCCGAGCTCTGGCCTTCATTTTTTTTTTTTTGTACTGTGGAAAAATCGGTGTCACCTTGAGCATCTGCAAGAACGGGCATAATTAGTAAATAAAAGAAGTGGGCCCCTCGTAGATGAAAATCTGGGGGCAGCTTGTCCGAAATGAAACCCACCGTCACTGTCAAAGTAGAGCTCGGCCTAGCTAAACCTTTCAGGTCGGAAGTTGGCATGCACGGCACAGTTTGGACGCTAGTTTAATCTAGTTCCGGATAATCAGCCCTCATATTTCCGAGCATCACTGCGCACGTCCTCCTCCTTGTAGCCCAAGAGTTTAACAACAGTCTCTGTGGACCTGCCCTAGTCCTGCACCTCATTTCCTTCCTTGTGCGATTCAAATTCAGCTTAAGACGCATCCAGGCCCAAGGTCGTTTCATTTAACCACTTCTAATTTAATTATTATCCTTCATTTCTGTCCCTATCAGTAGCGTACTTTTGCAGGGTCTCGCCCTCAATCTGCTCTATTACTGTGATCGACCTCCTTGATTCGATCAACCGTGTTCAGACTCATCAGTTCGTTTAAAAGGTAAATGGTCACTGAATGTCCAGAAGATTCCCTTTCTAGTTAGTGGATTCAGCCACTTCAAGGCTCTCTCATTGCTAACACAGACATACACACAGAGTGCCGGTAACATAGGACTCTCCGGAGCCTAAGGCTGCCATGCCCAAGGGGAGCAAGAGGGTGTCAAGCCCCTCTGCATTAGGCTGTGATGCACCTGCATTCAGCATCAGTACCTGACCTCAGTAGTAACATCTAGTACAGTTCTAACATCTAGTACCGTGGTCACTAACCCTCATCCTGGAGATCTACTTTCCTGGAGAATTTGGACCTGACCATGCATGTAAAAGTTGCCTCATCCTTATCTACCTTAGGTCCATTTGATCCAACCAATCCAGGACTTTTGACGAAGTTAATAAGCTGGACCAGCTGCGGAAGACTGTAGTTGGATCTACCACACACAATAGGGTAGGTCTCCAGGACCAGGGTCTTGTGACCACTGATCTAGAATAAATCCTTCCCAGACGAATATAACCAATTACAGCAGCAAAGTGGGGTGAATGAGCATTGCAATGAGTTGGAGTGGTGTTTGTGATGCAGAACTCATTATCCCACATCAGTACCTGACCTCAGTAGCAGCTGAAGTTCTAACATCTAGTACAGTGGTCACCAACCCTCATCGTGGTGATCTACTTCCTGGCGGAATTTCACCTGGCCTGCGTGTAGAAGTTGCCTCATCCTCACCCACCACAAATCCATTTGATCCAACCAATCAAGGACTTCTGACGAAGTCGATAAGCTGAACCAGTGGACGACTACACTGCACAGGAGGGTAGATCTCCAGGACCAGGGTCTGGTGACCACTGATCTAGGGTAAAGCCTTACCAGAAGAATACAGCCTATTACAGCAGTGAAGTGGAGACAAACTCCATCAGATTGGACTGGCGTTTGTGATGCAGAACTACTTACCATCCCCCATCAGTTCCTGACCTCAGTACTAGATAAGGTTTTAACATCTAGTACAGTGGTCACCAACCCTCATCCTGGAGATCTAATTAAAGTTGCTTCACCCTCACCAACCACAAATCCATTTGATCCAATCAATCAAGGACTTCTGGGGACCAGGTGTGTTGGAACAGTGGTTGGAACTACACTACACAGGGAGGTAGATCTCCAGGACCAGGGCTTGGGGACCACTGATCTAGGGTAAAGCCTTGCCAGAAGAACACAACCTATTACAGCAGCAAGATGGGCACAAACTCCAGACTAATGCCCATCATTTCTGAGGAAGCGTCAGATGAGTAGATGCAAACTCTTGAACACTCTTGAAACTCTTTCCTGGTCTGAAAAGGGTTCCATCGTTTCTTCTAGAGGTCTGCTGCTCTAAAGCTGAATCAGCTTGTCAGCATCTTCAAGTATGTCTCACTAAGACCAAGTAATGCTCACTTTATTATCCTTGCAATATTCTTTGACTGTTCTGACCAAGATGTGCTTCCGAAAGACATAACTGACCTTTGAAAGCTTTAATCTTCCTAAGACGTGTAGGCTATCGCCCGTGGGCGCACAGGCACGTGACCGATGGGGAAGGAGAAAGAGTGTAAGCCATTATGAGTTTTGTCGAAGCTTTTCTTTCTGTTGTCACATCTGCGTGCCTTTCTGTAATAACCGAAAGGACGGGAGATTTGTCAGCCAGAGTTTTTTTTTCTTCCTCTTATATGCATCTGCGGCGATGTACCAGTGCAAATTTGCGAGCATGAAATAAGTTCCTAGCTTTAGGACCTTCCGCAAATCCTCCATGAATGGCATAAAGCTTAGAGATGCTTCAAGTGGCAGACCGGAGCAAAATATTCTTTCCAAGGCTTTCAGCGTCAGGACCGGTTTAAAAATGTACGCTCAAGTGACTCAAATGTAGCTTCAGGCCTTCTTTCCAAAATGTATTAACAGCAAATGTGCCTAAAGAACAGGAATACATAGTAGTCATTCCGAAAGGAAAATATTCCAACCTGCATCTAGCATGCTGCCACCTCATCTATCCAGTCAATCAAGGGCTTCTCAAGACGTTAATTAGGTGGGGCAGATTTGGTTCTGATTTGGTACTCTGCTGGAAGGTGGCTCTCCAGGACCAGGGTTGGTGAGCGCTGCTCTGGAGTGAGATTTCCTAATCCGAATACCAGGAAACCATGAACTCACTGGAGAAAAATATTAGTCATCCGCAACTGAAACGTACCTAATAGTGTTTTGGCAAGGGTTCTGGTTGTAGGCCACATCAATGTGCAGCCACTCTTGCATCAAAGACTTGCACAGTTGGGCCTGATTGGCTGGATGTCTTCCCTGGCACAATTCCAAGGAGAATTCTCTGTAGACTGGGATTTTAGCCACTGCTGGTAGACCCGTATGACCGTACGCTTCCATACACCTGCAGGTCCAGCTACTTCCTTCACACTATGGTCTTTGGCACGCTCAAATCCCAAGTCACTCCTTTTAGCCAATCATTAACATCTGCTTTGGAGCCACATATGGAACGAGACATTTGCTGCACTGTAGCACCTCTTCCCAATCCCGTCACTCACACCCCGCAGGTATTTATAGCCCCATCATCCTCGTGCAGCGCCATCTGCAGGAGCCTGAAGTTACTACCACCTTAAACACGCAAGGCGACTCATTTTTTGTCCAGTGAGCTTATAATTAAATATCTCATACTTGGGGCTGTTTGAGCTATTTTTGGTTGCTAGCTCATTAGCTAATGACATGAGTTTAATGCCACATGAAGCCGGATAACTACTGCTAGGAAGCCAAATACATAGATTCTGATCATTTATCCTTTATTATTCACTGATGTGCAGTGATTTCTGGCAGTACAGGTACAGACTAGAGTATACTGCAAAAGAAGTACACCATCCAGTACAGCAAGAAGAGGTAGGAGAGTTTGACTTGGTCATGTTCAAACCCTTGAACATCCTGAGGTTGTAGGAGCAGCAGATGCTCAGCCATATGCAACACTACTGTGTCCTGAAGACGAAAGCATTTGCTGCTATAAATGGGGTCATGCACAGTTATGCTGGATGTGGACAAGCTCAAAGGAAAGGTTTACATGTTAGCTATCTAGCTAGTTTTATACGTGAACTCTTACTCATATATATATATACATATATATATATATATAATATTCAGAATTTTTCTGCAGCATATTTCACATATTTCACATAATTTCCCATAGTTGCCAAATAGTTTTGTACACTGTGTCTTTCTTGTTTTGGGGAGAGGGGATATAACCATTTTAGCTTTTGTCTTTTCATATGTTCACACCTAGTGTGCTGGTTTCTACACAGTAGTGCAGTTTGTAAGCCCTTGGGTTTGTTCTACAGTATATATTTTTGCATGAATATGATTTAAAACATAACCGGAAGTCCTAAAAGTACATAAAGACAGCCCAGTTAAACAGATTGGACAAAAATATTATACTTGGTCATTTATTTGTTGAGGAAAGCGATCCAAAATTACATAACGTGTGAGTGACTAATGTATGTGAATCTCTACAATTGTCGTTATCAGGCCTGAAAGAGTTACCAAACAATCTCTAAAGAATCTACAGGCAAACAGCTAAAAAGTCAAGACCATTGTTCCGGGCCCCAGGAGTGGTCAACCAACAAAGATCACTCCAAGAGCAAGGAATGTAATATTCCATGAGGTCACAAAGGAACCCAAGGTCACTTCTAAGCAGCTAATGGCCTTTCTCACATTGGCTACTGTTAACGTTCATGAGTCTACCATTAGAAGAACAGTGAACAGCAATGGTGTGCATGGCAGGGTTGCAAGGAGAAAGCCGGTTCTTTCCGAAAAGAACACTCGCCTGTCTGCCAAAGATCACAGGGACAAGCTAGAAGGCTATTGGAACAATATTTTGTGGGCGGATGAGACTCAGATAGTTTTTTTTGTTTAAAGGAGAAGTGAAAACAATCCAATCTGTGAAACATAGTGGTGGTAGTAGTATCACGGTTTGGGCCTGTTTTGCTGCATCTAAGCCAGGACGGCTTGCCATCATTGAAGGATATCTGTCCTTTGAACTGGGTCTCTATGGTATGTGGGTCATGGAGCAAGACAACCAAGTCAAAGTCCTGACCTTAATCCAAAACAAATGTGGTGGAAGGACCTGAAGCGAGCAGTTAATGTGAGGAAACCCACCATAATCCCAGAGTTGGAGCGGGTCTGTATGGTAGAATGCGCTAAAATTCCTCCATGCCGATGTACAGGACTGATCAACAGTAGCTGCAGTTACGGTGGGTAACCAGAAATGTGATATTGGATCTTTCCCCCTCAGTAAATAAACAGTATAATAATGAGAGTATAATATGTTTGTCTCATTTGTTTAGCTGCGTTCTCTTGTGTGAAAATTTGATAATGATTAAGGTCATGTGTATTTAGAAAAACGAGTTCACTAACTTTATAGCATCAACGTAGGTGTTCAACAACAGAATTTTGTCCACAGTAAGGGAAAAAAGTCATTTTGTTCCAGAATTGAGGTAAGCTCAATACCACCAATGCTAGCTAGCAATACAGATATCTTCATTAGCCTGTAGACCAGTGGCAAATAGTTGACCATGGTAGGGATTCTCAATGGTTTAATGTATTTGAGACCTACGCTACCAGTCGAAAGTTTAGGCACAGCTACTTATAGACGGTTTTCCTTATTTATTTATTTATTTATTTTTTTAACTTAATCATGAATATTTACAAAATTGAAAGGGTAACTATCGTTTTTGCTCAACTAAATATGTATTAGAGGTGGAGATATGGAGAAATATCATACTGTGGTACATCCAGAGTATATGTGGTATATCAGGATATGTACTGGTTCAGACTCTCATCAGTTGGAGCTGTTAAGTGTAAGACTGTAGTTAGTTGGGTGTGTCTACACATTTGACTGGTAGCGTATAGGATGTGTACTGCAGTCAGAGAACACTGATGGCCAAATACAGAACCATACATTCTGTCAGAATGCTGCGAATATGTAATGCAGAATATTTGGGGTAGCCAAAATGCTCTGAAGGAGTGCAGACGGTCTCCAATAATATATATATATATATATATATATATATTAATGTTGAAAAATTGTCCTGAAAATGTCATCTTATGCTCAGAAATACATATTTATTAGTATTTAGTGTCTGGGTGAAGCCTATGTTATGTTTGTATGGTATTTCTTCTCTTCTACAACCTCATAGAATGTAGAGGGTGATTGTTCCCTGAGAAGGCTGTTGTGCCATGACATAAGGACTTTCTTATGCTAATGCCCAAACTATCCTGCCAGAAATAGCAGTCTAGTAGTGGAACTGGGTAACTTCCATGGTTGTGGAACTGGGTGAAAGGTAACGTTGAGAACCTTCGAATGAGGCCTTGGGGCTCACTGAGACTGAGACTGCAGAAATGCCATTGCAATGTGCAAGAGGAATCCAGATGGGCTCTATAACTGCTGACTGAACTTAACCAGCGTGACTGGGTTTAGATATGTATGCTAAGCATTGTAGGTCTCCTGTATTATGGTTTCGCTCAGTTATGGAATGGATCAGCGATTCTTAAGCATGGTTTGTCTAAATTGCATACAGTTTACACAATGATGGGGAGAAATCTCATAGTGCTTGGGTGCTTCACTTGGCTCCTTGACTTTCGGCCAGCAGGTCTTCTATCTCATCCTTGTTTCCTGGGTTTAGTTTTTAAGTGCGAGGTTATGTGTGTTTACGCAAACACATTGACCTGTTGAGATAACTTTTGTCAATCGAAATTTTCTTCATTATTATTCGGAGTGTTTTTTTTTTCAGTTTATCATCTTTATGTTTAATTTCTCATTTAATTACATCACAGAAATGGATATCTTTATTACCCTTCTAATTGTATGTCTAAGTGTGTGTTACATCATAAACAGTTCTTTGAAATGTGTCAGTACATGCAAAATTAAAAAGTGCAAATTAGAGTTGAATTTGAGTCGGGTCAGTGTTGCATTTGAGACCACTGTGAAAATGCATTTAGATGTGCGTTTCAAAAGTGTCGGTGACATGAAAACTACATACTTTTAAGTTTTCCTCTTTAAACATGCTAAATATATCATTGTATTATGGAACATTTTAAGTAATAACACAATTCAGTTGTAATTAAGCTAAGCCTATACATTAAATAATTTAGTTATGCTTTTGAGTACTTTTTGAACTTAAAACAACTATGTATAAAATATAATAAAGAATGTAGTATAAATATGCTTCTGGAAGTACCGATATGATTCAGTGCTACTGAAGTTATACTGCTACTAAACTAAATTTTAAATACATTCAACAAGTAAAACATGCACTTTCAAAAAACATAATTAAGTATGTATTATTAGGGGTAATCTGAACACAACTTAGATATTCTTAAATTATATTAAAGTAATGTTGAAATACATAGTGTATGCTAAATTGAAACATCAAAATTTACAATTTAGACAACAAGCGAGACAAATTCCGGTACACTTGAAACAGACTTTAACAGTATATTACTAATTTAATAACTACATTGCATTAAAGCATACTTTAAAAGTCACTGCATTTGAAATATACTACTAAATAATACACTTCAGTTGGTGATCCTTGACTGTATTTCTTTACAGCATAATAAGATATGATTTGAAAAGTGTCATTTAAAAAATATAAAAAATTGCAATTTATTTCCATAAATGTTAAGAACTTTAGTATAGCCTATATACTTTAGGTTTACTATTGAAGGCAGTGCAGGAGGTACAAGTCAACAGAATCATTATTAAAATCTATTTATATCAGGTCCGTAAAAAAGGCTTTTGAGAACCATCCATCTTGTATATAACTGTTATACTATAACCCAAGTTCTGAATTGTGTGAAAGCAGTGAAATACCACCAATCTTGAAGGAAAACATCCGAAGGATGAAGGAAATGTACAGTACGATCTGCTCGGTCCTTCTAAACTTCTTCTAAGGGTTCGATGATGTTTTGCTTTAACACACATCAAGTCGTTTCATGATTTGATTAATCTGTCATTCTGGTCAAAGTTGAACTCTTTGAACTGTTATTTGCTTCATGCTGTGGTGAAAACCATCTAATGAAAGTGCTGATACTCAGACGTCTTTTATAGCTGACGCATTAGTAACTTGCATTCAGACCAATATGACTCTCATGCCTTTAGCTGGATTTGTACCTGGGATTTAACTACTTCATATTTAATAATTTCTGTTATCTTCCCCACCTTCTATACTTCAGCTCAATAATACCCTTAATTCGGTGATCCTTGAGTGTATTTCTTTACAGCATAAAGTGTCATTTAAAAAATATACTTTTTAAAAACACAAAGAATTAATACTATTTATTTCCATAAAATGCATGAAGTTAAGAACAATTAATCATTTCTGATATCTTCCCCACCACCTTCTATACTCCAGCTCGGAGGTTCCCGACCTTTTTTGAACTTGTGGCCCACACAACTGACCACAAAAACTTTTGCAGCCCATGATAAGATGTAACCAACCACATCATTCACATTACAAGTAACTATGATATAATACTCTAATTATATGATGGCTAATTGTTCAGCATAATAAACACCAAAAACTAACAGTAAAACTCATTCAAGCTCTTCAAACCCATTTAATGAGATGGCTGATGTTGTTTGGCAGCTACCCACTGCTGGATTGAAGGATGGAAAAAGGAGATTTGGCTCATTTCAATAGGTTTAGATGCATATATGCAGTGTTTAGCTACCAGTTGAAGGTGGAAACGTGGCCACTCACTGCTGTATTTTCTTCATTGGTTGGTCTTGTTGGATTCCCCAGTCTGAAATACTGTGTGGGTTTGGTTTATCAATGGTCCAGCTTTGGGATCTTTCCATTCGAAAGATCCTGCTTGTAACTGTTTATCCATGATGGCCAGATTTGGTGGATGCCTTCCCTGGCCCAATCCTGAGGAGAGTTTCCTGTAGACTGGGATTTCCATACACCTGCAGATTCAGCTACTTCCTTCACACTATGGTCTTTGGCACGCCCAAATGCAGTCACTCCTTTTAGCCAATCATTAACATCTGCTCTGGAGACATTTTCCACACATGGAACGAGACATTCCCTGCACTGTACCACCTCTTCTGAATCTATGGATCCGGTCACTCACACCCCGCAGGTATTTATAGCCCCATCATCCTTGTGCAGCGCCATCTGCAGGAACCTGAAGTTACTACCACTTTAAACACGCAAGGTGACCACTGTTTCAGATCCACCGTTTTTAGATGGTACTGCAAAATACATAACCCTGACTCAACCATATGACTCATTATGTTGCATATCGTTCCATCTCTGAGCTGTAGACGGAATTGTTATGGAGTCCTTATTGCCTGGAGTGATAATTGGTCTGAAATGTGTAGCTATCTGTAATCTGTGAAGGGGGGCTTGAATGAGCCGCTGTAGCCTCGCCACAAACGTGTCTAGACTCACAGATGCGGTCCCAGTTGGTCCTCCCGTTTGGACTCTTTTCCGACAAAGAATTACGAGAAATAAAACGTAGCCAGAATGCAAAACGTTGGCATTTCCTTTCTGACCTTTCCCTGCGTTTCCATGCATCCAGCGTTCCGCTTTCAGGGCGTTATTTATTTGAGAGCCCAGAAAAAACCTTAGGAGGAACCAAAAAAAGGGAGCGACTTTTTAGGACACCCTTTACAATTCTTAATGTGAATTTCCCTCATCAGAGAGGATCCGTTTATCTGTCCCAGTGCATCCTCTCAGGGCCTCTCTTCTGCTTAGCACTGTGTATGTGTATGTGTTTGTGTGTGTGTGCTTTCCCAGTGTGCAGTGTGAGCTGGACATTCCAGAGCCAGCGAAGAGTATACGCCAGAACGCATCAGCTCAACCACCCGTGAACATCAATGCACTCACAGAGAGAGAAAAGCAGAGAGAGAGAGAGACAGAGAGAGAGAGAGAGAGAGATACACACACAGTGATACACAGAGAGAACCACCAGTGAATTCACCCTGAAGGGAAAAGAATGGGACCAGGACATTGTAGACACAAACTGTCTTATAACTTGGCAGGATATCTTCCAAACCAAAGCAGATCACCTGCTGTTTTAAGGAGACACCTACCAAACACTTCATTTCCGAGCACCTCCAGGAATGCTAAACTATAAGCAGCAAACTGTAAAGAATAAGCTCAATAATAATTGCATGTTTAAGGTGGTAGTAACTTCTGCACGAGGACGATGGGGCTATAAATACCTGCGGGGTGCGAGTGACGGGATCCTTAGATTGGGAAGAGGTGCTACAGTGCAGTGAATGTCTTGTTCCATGTGTGGAAAATGGCTCCAAAGCAGATGTTAATGATTGGCTAAAAGGAGTGACTGCATTTGGGCGTGCCAAAGACCATAGTCTGAAGGAAGTAGCTGAATCTGCAGGTGTATGGAAGCGTATGGTCATACGGGTCTACCAGCAGTGGCTAAAATCCCAGTCTACAGAGAATTCTCCTCGGAATTGTGCCAGGGAAGGCAACCACCAAATCTGGACCAACTGCGCAATTCTTTGATGCAAGAGTGTCTGAACATTGATGTGGCCTACATCCAGAAACGTGTCCAGTACATGCCAAATCCAATCACAGCTGTTATTGGTGGTCGAGGTATTACAGGCTATTAGGTACCTTTCAGTCACAGGGGACTCTTATCATTTCAAAAAACTGATATATTTACACATTTGTCGGAGCAACTTAAACACTAAACACATACACTCTTATACACAAACATTTATAACCATGGTTCGTATTTTCCAAACGAAAAAAAAAAATTTGTGTTACTTCAACACCAACTGCTCGAACACGCACTCCCTCAGATTTGAACCATTATCATATAAACTTGGGTTTGTGCTTTAGTTAGCCAGGACAGATGCTTTTGTACTTTCAGATTTTTAGCCCCAGTAAGACCTTGTACTGCTGTGATACTTCGAGACGGTTTGAAGGTGTAAAACAAGTGGATACAACCCTGGCAGTCCCTTATCCAGAGTCACATACAGTCCAATATTATCATATTACAGAGCTAGATGAAAGCACCGTTGGCAGTCTTGCTTAAGGACTTGTACAGTATGTTATGGTTATAAAGCTCTGATCTTGCATTTTGCCATCATTTGCATTGCCAATTGAGCCAAACCAAATCTGTTTACGCTTCTTGCTCGGGTACCGGTTGTGCCTAAACATATAGGTGAAACTGTTATAGGTGCAAACTGCCCATTTGGGGTCAATTGTGACAGAAAGGAATCAGATAGTTATTATTATTAAATTGCCAGAATTGGCATATTTGACTATCCACACAAAACCAGTTGCAAAGTAAAAGGCAAACGCTTCATTGTTGCTACTATTATTTACTATTACCACTTGATTCACCCCACGTGAGAACTCCATCTGCTTTCTGCTATACGTAGTGAAACAGACACAGGTACACGTCCAGGAATCAGACAGTTCTGGGTAAGGAGCTCTAACCGTGCCATCCTTTGTACCTATCCTACCATACCATCCTAATATACCATTATACTGCTTGGGGAACTGTATAAGCAGGTTCTTTATTTAACTCAAAAAGCGCCATTGATAAATGGATATAGCAGTGAATAAACCATCCAATGCGGTTTACACCATGAAAATCCATGCTTTTCAACTCTAGGAATTATTGGCCAAGAGTTGATTCAGATACCCAAATGTGTTGTGGTCAAAGAATCTACTGCCTGGGCCAGCCACAATTATTACATAATCACAAAATCATTTGAGAGGATGGCGACTATGTAAGATGATCTACAGTCATTTTCTACGGATATTACATTGATATTATGCTGGGTTGAGTTAATTAAGGGTGGCACGGTGGTGCAGTGGGTAGGGCTGTCACCTCCCAGCCAGAAGGGCCTGGGTTTGATTCCCATTCGGGGCATCTGGGGTCCTTTCATTGTGGAGTTTGTGTCTGTGGGTGTCCTCCAGGCTCCGGTTTCCTCCCACAGTTCAAAGACATGCAGTCAGGTGAACTGGAGATGCTAAATTGCCCCCCCTAGTTGTGAAAGTGTGTGTCTGCCCTGTGATGGACTGGTGGGCCTGTCCCGGGTGTTTCCTGCCTTCTGCCCTTTGGGATCTGGGATAGGCTCCAGCAAACCCCACGACCCAGTAGGATTAAGCAGGTTAGAAGATGAGTGAAGGTGAGTTCATTGAGACACTATGTAGCTTTGCTTGACTGTGTACTTAATTCATTGTCACTGTAGACATTCATGTGAGCGTGTGCGCCCAACAGTGTAGTGCATCGCCAAGTGTAAGCAAGACAATTAGCTGATTCTGACAACCCTACTACTCCCCATTTCATACCACCCCCGAATATGGTTTGCCTCCAATATGCAAAAATCAGTTTTTGATGTCCAGACCATCAGATATCAATCTGGATATGGCAAAAATCAGGCTGGCAGTATGAACAAGGCCTAAGACGAGTGGTGGGTGGCACCACGTTTTTGAAAGAAGGCTATGCAGTCAAATTTAAACAATGTAATGTTGTATCAAAGCTCAGCAAGAGCACAAATACAATGATGTGCCACATCACCAGGGAATATTCACAATCACTAACCAATGAAAAGACAACTATTTCATCCACAGTTCTCAGGGAGAATGCACAGCATCGACAGCTGCTGAGGCTAGAAACATTGGGCAGGCGCTACTGTGGATACCGGCCAACAGGCTACATAGTAGACTGACTCATATGGATGTGTTGGCCATTTCTCATCCAGAAATGACTTGGATATTTGGCCTAAGGTAGGCTACTGACTCTGTTTTTTAAGTCATGTTGCTTCTGCTCACTAGAGCAGCCTCACAGCCCACCAGGGATGGACTGGCTATTGGGAGAACTGGGACAATTCCCGGTATGGGCTGCTGAGAGCTAAATGTAGTTCCCAGTCCAGCCCTGCAGCCTACAAATGTGTTTGTTACCCTGCAGTTAGCCTGTGCAGCTAATTTTGTCCTATGACATAAAGCTCCAGCGCTAGCTGAAACAACCGAGATAGCAGGGGAACATCTCTAGCCGTACATTTCCACTTGATGCTGGGCATTAACCCTGCATTACCACCCCACAGCCCAGTCACCTGTGACCGAAACGTAGCGTGTAATACCTCCACGAGCACGAATAACAGCTATGATTGGATTTGGCATGTACTGGACAAGTTTCTGGATGTAGGCCACATCATTGTTCAGACACTGTAGCATCAAAGAATTGGGCAGTAGGGCCAGATTTGGTGGATGCCTTCCCTGGCCCTCATTGTTCCAAGTAGTCTCAAAGATTTTTAAGAGGGTTTAAATCTGGGGATTTCGCAGGCCAGTTTGGATGCGTCAACATTCCTGAATGTTCATCAGTCACAGTAAGATGATGAGCAAAAAGGCCAAACCTGGTTGTCCAGTAGCTCAGTGGAGTCACTGTGGTTCAACTTTACTCTCACCTCCACCAAAGAACCCATTTCCACACCCCCCAGAACATCACAGAGGGGACTCATTACTTGTCTGGGAAGCCGAGTTATGCATAAAGTCTCCCCTATCGCATATTGCATAGCACCTTCTTTGGTTTTAGGTTTGCTGGTTAACAGTTATCAATGACTACCAACGGTCAGATGACGGTAAACAGAATTAGCCTAAATTCCCATTCCGACTCCGAATTGAAGTCAGTCTGGGTCAAGCAGAGCTGTCCAGGTTCCTGCAGTGGCAGGTATAGCTTGTTGACTCCTGTCTTGCAGGCTGAATCATATTAGATTTGATTACAGGGCAGGTTTGAGGTCAGCTGACTCATGTGCTGATTCGGCCCTTGTCATTTTATTTGACTGATGAGGTTTTGGACAGACTGCAGAGTGCAGGCCAGACTTGGCCAGGTAACTGTATGTGGTAATGGGATTTTGTTGGTTTACGTCACAATTGTGATATATGATTACGTTATATGATATATGAAACACAATTGTCAACACTTGATGTGACAGTACTGCATTATTTTGACCAAATGTATTTACGTTAACTGCATTACGTGGACACTTTGATTGGTCAACACACCAACAGAAAGCTCGTCACGGCCTATGATTGGTCAGGATGCTCACATCAGACAATAAAGACCTATGATTGGTTGGAGGCTCGTTAGCATATTGCTTAGCCCTACAATATGCATTGTGTTTCATTGCTTTTGAGCTACAAAATGGCAACTTTACAGGAGAGGGCAAAAACCTCGTTCAGTTATAATACAATTCAATGGAACCAAAGTTTTTTCCCAGCAGTTTTGGGCTATTTCTGTTGGTTCCTCATCATGAAATTTTCACACAGTGTAAACGGCAGCTGCTGTGTTCAAATGATGCATGAAAGTAAAAATCGAGATACATGTGTTTCCGTACAGCGATGATTTATGAATATATATAAATAATATATGAAGACTTTTAATTCCAAAAGATGCTAGAAAAGAATAGCTGATGCACTTTCTCGCCTCCTCGTGACTAAAACAGCCTCCACTGAACTTAACTTAACTGCCCGTTAAGTCAATAGAGCACTGAGGTCAGGCACTGATGTCGAACGAGAAGCTCTGGCTTGCAATCGACATTCTAAATCAAACTCATCACACCATGTCTGCATGGACCACGCTACAGGCGCTCAGTCCTGCTGGAACAGGAAAGCGTTCTTCCCTGAACTGCTGCCTCAAAGTTGGAAGCATGCAATTGTTTAGTTTTTTACCTTCACTGGAACTAAGGAGCCTATATCCTGGAAAACAAGCCCAGATCTTGCACCACGCCTTACTGTTCTCCTGGCATTCACTAAACCATCCGTCATCCATCCTTCAGACTGGCAGATATTAAAGCGTCTTCCAGAGAACAGGCTTCCACAGCTCTAGAGCCCAGTGATGGCAAGCTTTACACCATTCCAGCCGACACTTGGCATTGCACATAGTGATCTTAGGCTTGTGTGCAGCTGCTCAACCATGGAGACCCATTTCTTGAAGCTCCTGATGGACAGTTCTTGTGCTGATGTTGCCTACAGAGGCAGTTTGAGTCCATTTCTACATGTGATTCATTACTTGGCACTTAGTTCTGTGAGTTCTACCACTGTGCTAGTCTACCGAGTTATTGTTGTTGTGCCTAGATGCTTCCATTTCACACTAATAGCACTTACAGTTGACTGGTGCAGATCTAGCGGGACGGATATTTCACAAACCGACTGTGGCAAAGGTGGCATTCTAGGGCAGTGCCATGTTTACAGTCATTGAGCTCTTCATTAGGACCCAGTGTTTGTCTATGGAGACATATGCATGGCTATGTGCTTGCTTCTTTTATCTGTTAGCAGTAAGGGTGGTGGAAACACCTGAACCTAGGAGTGTTTGGGAAGGGCAACGCTATCAAACGTGACAGCCATTATAATACACAGTCCTACAGCAGGGAAATGAATCAGTGTAGTGTTGCTAACATTGACCATTTAAATGCTCGGGCTAACTCATTAATCCTGCTTCATGGAAACCTGAATGCACCTGAATGTTAGCGTAGCTGCAGGATTGCATAATGGAGCACACCTGCCTGCTGACTGCTGTCCATGGTCCTGAACAACTGCTAATGTTACCAGTAAGTAATAGAGCACTTATGTTTAGGATTTACGGTTATGCGTCATTAAATTAATAAAGATTTTGGATGATCCCAATTATTAATAGCCCATATTACCATGGCCCATTGTGGTTACTGTTGTAGTGTGGGAAGAGGACCTATTATGCCTGCTATTCTGGTGTATCTCTTTCCTTTAGCACATTATGGAGCTTTTTGTGCAGCTCTGCAAAGTTAGAAAGCCCACAGGACACGCCAGAGGAAGAAACTCTCTCCCACAGAAACCACTCCACTCTGAAACGCCTCCTTGGAATTCCAGCCCTTTTCTCTGTTATGTGGTGATGTCATCTCGTAACACTGTCCTTATTCCCCGCCTACTGGCAAGCTTGGCAAGCCCTCACACAACACACAGAGAGAGCTAAACCAGTGAAAACTGACCCCTCAGAAACGTCCTGCTCCAGTCTAGCTTGCGAAGGTGGATCTATCGGCTTGCTGTACCTGATTCTGAGGATCGGACTCTGGGTCAAACTGATACAGCAGAACCGAAACCATTGTAAGAACAGCCACAGTGGTGTGAGGGCGGAACTTGTAGTAGGATATCACTCTGTTGGTTGACAAGTCAGAACAGAGTGGGCAAGCTGACCAATCAGAGCACGCTGGGCTCATCCGGAGGTGGAGCTTAAAGACAGAGGAGCTCTAACCAAGCATTTCAGACAGAGGGTGAAAACAGATGCTACAGTAGAATCTACAAATACTATGATTTAGGGAACACTGAAGCCTGTAAATCTATTCTAATAGACCCCATCTTTGAGGATAACGGGTCCGCCTTAAATTCCACAGACATTCAGAGTGGTTTGATATATCTGAGTTGCGAGTTGTTCACAGTGGTGGTGAAGATAATAACAGTGATGCTGAATTTGTGTGTGTGGATATGTGTGTCTGCGGTCATGTGACAAGGCTGGATGACATACTGCAGTGTGATTTATCCTCTAAGAACCTGTGGATCATGGGTATGACAGGGTGGATGTGTGCTCTTGTAGGAGGAGGGGTAATCCCAGTGGCACGGCTGAAGTGTCTCTCACTCAGTTGGCATTATAAGATTCACAGCTAGCGAGAGAGCAAGAGCTTTTACTTCTCATCTCACATACGAACATGGTATATGTTGTGCTTGGTTGTGTGCTGCTTTGATTGATTGATATGCTAACCGGATTAAAAGAATGTACAGCTTAATCTCTGCACATTTCACCTCAGTTGTGGCGTTGATAACACAACTCTACAAGGACACATGCTGGTCTTTGTTGTTTTTATCAGCAGGGCTATGAGATTTGGTCACATTGCATGTTTAAGGTGGTAGCAACTTCAGGCTCCTGCAGATGGCGCTGCACGAGGACGATGGGGCTGTAAATACCTGCGGGGTGTGAGTGACGGGATCCATAGATTGAGAAGAGGAGCTACAGTGCAGGGAATGTCTCATTCCATGTGTGGAAAATGGCTCCAAAGCAGATGTTAATGATTGGCTAAAAGGAGTGACTGCATTTTGGCGTGCAAAAGACCATAGTGTGAAGGAAGTAGCTGAATCTGCAGGTGTATGGAAGCATACGGCCATACGAGTCTCAGTGGCTAAAATCCTAGTCTACAGGGAATTCCCCTCGGAATTGTGCCAGGGAAGGCATCCACTAAATCTGGCCCAACTGTGCAATTCTTTGATGCAAGAGTGTCTGAACACTGATGTGGCCTACATCCAGAAACTTGTCCAGTCCATGCCAGTTGTACTCACTGAGGTATTACAGTACTGTTTCGTGAAACTTTGGATGGAAGTTACATTCTTGAAACTCCCAGTGGATAATCAAGAATTGTTATTCTCAATGGGATCTAGGTAGACACAACTAAACAAGCTCTTCTAATAGTTGGGGCTTCAGGAGCTGCAGAGAAGTCCTAATACAGTCAATTAACCACTAACATAATCACCAAGGGACAGAGGAATCAACCAGTCACTTTTTTTTTGTTTGAACTGGTGGAATGAACGTCATGTCCGGACATTCTGGAAGTTCTAAAACAGTAAACTAGTCAGTGGGTTGTTAGAAATGGAAAACAGCTCTATACCAGACATCTATACCGGAAGAGTCATTGTGAAACTGCTACAAAAGGGACAATATATGTAAGTGTGTCTGTCAAAGGCTTCCAGTGAAACTTCAGGCTTCAGATATCTGAGTTTAATCTAGAACTGTCAAATATCAGTGTTAACGAACAAGCTTAATTCCAAAAAAGTTGGGAAGCTGTGCAGAAGCAGTGCAAAATTAAAATGTGCAAATAATTTAAACCTTATATTTTGTACTATTCCATAGGGACATGTTATTGTAATTTTTTAAATATATGCCCAGTTTGAATTGGATTGCAGCAACACAATTCATTCAACAGTTGGGACAGGTTCATGTTTACCACTGTGTTCATCACCTCTTGTATTCATAATTACGGTATGAATATGATTGCAGTTCTATATGTTCTAAAGGTTCTATATATTTCGTTTCATAACGTGACAAATGTTTTCAGCCACTGCAGGCAAGCCACTTTGGCATAAGGATTTACTGAGTCATACTGTTGCAATACATACAAAATATAGATCATCGTCTTGCTGAAATAAGCAAGACCTTCCCTGAAAAAGACGTCATCTGGATGCAGCATATTTTACTGTAATAGCCATTTTCAGGCATTAATAGAGCTTCGCTGATGTGCAGGTCACCTGTGCCATGTGCACTAATGCACCCTCACACCCCATCACGGATGCTGACTTTTGACTGTGTGCTGATAAGAAGACGGTGGTCCCTCTCCTTTTTAGCCCAGAGGATGATGATGATGCGTCCATGATTTCCAAAAAGCGTTTCTAATTTTGATTCAACAGACCACAGCACACTTTTCCACTTTGCCTCAGTCCATGTGAAATTAGCTTGGTGCCCAGAGAAAGCGGCGGCGCATCTGGATCTGTTTATATTTGGCTTCTCCTTTGCACGGTAGACTTTTAACTTAGCATTTGAGGAGGCAACAACGCTTCATCAGTATTCCTGAGCCCATCCCAACGTTTTTGAATCACGTTGCTGTCATCACATTTAAAATGTATATTTTTTAAAAGCAATACATTTTTTTTTAATATGTTGTCTTTGTACTACATTGAATTAAACATAGGGTTTCGATGATTAGCACATGATTGCATTCTGTCTTTATTTACATTTTCCACAGCCTCCCAACTTTGATGAAAACGGGATTGTACCCCCCTTGGGGAAGCCCAAGGGGCACCAGCTAAATTTAGCATCATCATAGAGGTGCTATGTTGACCAGGTTTTGACTATCCCGGCTCAAACCTCTGCTGAATGCTGATTGCAGTATTTGAATACTGACACCTCGAATGGTTAACTGAGTGCTCGAGTACCCGCACACATCCCTGACACATGCGCACTCGTACATGTCCTCAGAGCTCAGCACGAAATTGACAGTCACGTGTGTCACATGTGAGGTCAGAGAAGTGGAAAAAAAAGACCCCCCCCCCCCCTTCTCTCTCTCTCTTTCTTTTACTCTCTCTCTCTCTCCCTTTGTCTCTCTCTTCACACAGTCAGCTTGGTCAAGCTCGAGGCCATTGCTACTTTATCTGGACATTCACTAAAGAGAGAGATGGGGGGTGGAGGGGTCTGTAATGCAGCATGCATGTGTGTAAATATAGCCCAGGCTTTTTCCTGTATGGAAGAGGATTTGCTACATGTAACCTGACGCAAGGATAATGTGGATACAGCGCTGGGCGACTGCTAAGGGTAGATTCCACTGGATTGTTCAGGAATTTCTGAGTCCAGGCCTTGAGATGTAGGGCCTACTGGCCATTGGCCGCTGTAGAGGAACTTACTGGCTGAGATGTCTTCACAGTGGTAGTAATAGTAACCAGGTGTCGCAATGTCTACAGTGTGAATATAGCCATTTTATTTACTGTCCAAAACCCGCAGTGAGCCTCTTCTACTGTTCTATGTGTATGGCTGATGATGGTACAATAGTGTTAGATCTGTGAATATAAATAAAGTGTTCTTTGGGAATCTTATGACCCTGTATGTACCTTTCCTTCATTACAAAGTACATTTTAGGCCTCAAATAAAAAAAAAATTGGCTGCAGAAAGTCCTGGAATGTTTACCATTTCGTGTAATAGCTTTTGAAATGTGGGAGCTGTAACAGGCATTAAACGCTTCAGACGTCTGTGTCCCATCAACAGTTTCAGCGCTACCTAATAATCAGTATAAGCCCTGTGGTTCCCAGGTGCCCCCTTAGCAACTTCTGGGCTGCTACTGTAGCATCATGTTGTCAAAGATGTTTGAGTGAGGGGGGCAAAGCAACTGGTTAATCATTTCTTACACATCTGGAGACATAAAAAGGGCTTTAGCATTTGCTTGGGCAACAAGACGTAGTGGGTCTGGGGTCTGTCCAGTGAAGCGGGGTCCATTTAGGCTTTCACAAACCACAAATACGGCCATGGTTAACACGTTTTACAGCAGTGTTTGACACTCTTCTCTGTTAACACATGTGATTGATAACGCTACGTGACAAGATTTTTGTTCCCGGCTTCTATGTGTCATATTTAAATTGCTTATGAAAAAGTTTAAATTGCTTATGTAAAAAGTCAAGAGAAACAGCTGTATTCATCACAAACTTTGTTTGACAATGAAATTAAGAAATCTGATTAATTCCACCCATCACTTAGTAATGTGTAGGATATCAATACGGTGCAGTAAATATAAATATGTACTGTAATATATGTATATATATATTGCTAGATTTTCTTTTGGTAAATTTCTTAATAACAGCTTTTAAACTTCAATAGATCCTCAAAACAGAATAAAATCCTGCCATCTAAGCAAGCAGCAATCGTCCACCGTACCTTCAAGAGTTCTCCTGCAGTGCTCTCAGGTGCCCACGGTTTGTCTTGATCACTGTCAGGCATGCTGAAGTATGCTTTGTAAGCCTCGCACATCTTAGCAGATGTTTTCACTGAGTACTTTCTCACTCTGGTCTTGATAGATTGGCTACAGACGTAGCAGAACGCGTCTGCCGGATGCTGCAGCCTCTTGATGCCCTTTAAATGACCTGTAGCTCTGTATCCACTATCTACTCACTCAGCTGGAGCATCAACTGAAATGGCTGTTTTAACACACCTGTGTTCATACAGCTATATAGACTGCTGGACAGTACCAGATCATTCTAAACAATTCTCCAAAGTTCTAGAATGTTCTGGACGGTTCTATGAACTTCCTGAGAGTTCTCACAGTTCCATTACATTTACATTTCAGGCATTTAGCTGACGCTCTTATCCAGAGCGACTTACAAGGTTATTTGTTTACAGGTAGGCCAGTGCAGTGTTAGGAGTCTTGCCCAAGGACTCTTATTGGTGCAGCTCAGCATTTGTTACCTAGACTGGGATTCGAACCCCCATCTCCCACATGGGGTGGTAGCTCTCTGGTGGGTAGTGGTGTTAACCACTGAGCGGTGCCAGAAGCTACCTGAAGTCTACTCAGCACTGAATGTGTCGCAGATGTTCTGGACAATAGAGAACCTTTCAGAACATCATTGTCCTGACCACAAAAGGAAAGTTTATGGGGACCAGCAGCTATTTTCCATACAATTTAGGCCTGAGGAATTAAGAAAACACACTTAGCACCCGGGAACAAGAACAAAGTGGAAGTGCAATGTTTATGATAAACAGTCAATCTCATGAAACTAGCTCGGAGAAGATTTGCCAGTTATACATGTATATAACTTAGACAGCGTATATTAGTCACTATTATTAGCCTTCAATTTAACACTATATCAGCTAGCAAGATGGAGGCCATCAAGAATTCCTCTGTAGAGCCCCCGAGAAGGCTAGAGCCACCACTCACTGTGAACAATTCTGGAAATTTTCACCACCCTGAATGACTTTCTTTCCATTTTAGCTGTTTCATTATGTGGGAATTTTGGTGGAACTCCTCTTTAAATTTTGTGCAAATAATGTTCAGGTTGGTGTGCATAAGTCTTAAGACAGCTCTGTCTAACACAGTAAAAGCCCTTTTCCAGATAATCAAGAAACCAAATTTCATTTATATGTTTGGAGCAGAGTGTGCAGGCCTGAGAACAGAGGCAGTTTGTGTGTGTGTGTGTGTGTGTGTGTGTTGTTCAGATTACAGTGCTTGTCCCAGATTATGTTCTAGAGCGGGGAGATTAAAAAACAGGGTGGCATGCTAGACTTCAGGCTTTTATTTTGTCTTTATTTCCCTTAAATGATAAAATTCACAGTACATACAACATACTAACTAGTTGTTAAAAACCACCGCCGTTAAAAATTCAATTTTCACTTTGTTCCCATAATGTTAAATTACATTACTTTAGCTTGTTATCACTGTACATTGCCCATACACAAATGTCACATACACTATATTGCCAAAAGTATTCGCTTCTCTGCTTTCACACGCATGTGAACTTGAGTGACGTCCCATTCTTCATCCATAGGGTTTAATATGATGTCGGCCTCTTTACAGCTATAACAGCTTCAACTCTTCTGGGAAGGCTTTCCACAAGGTTTAGGAATGTGGTTATGGGAATTTCTGACCATTCTTTCAGAAGCGCATTTGTGAGGTCAGACACTGATGTTGGACGAGAAGGCCTGGCTCGCAGTCTCCGCTCTAATTCATCCCAAAGGTGTTCCATCAGGTTGAGGTCAGGACTCCCTAGCAGGCCAGTCAAGTTCTTCCACACCAAACTCACTCATCCATGTCTTTATGGACCTTGCTTTGTGCACTGTCATGTGTACAGTCATGTTGGAACAGGAAGGGACCGTCCCCAAACTGTTCCCACAAAGTTGGGAGCATGAAATCGTCCAGAGTCTCTTGGTCTGCTGAAGCATTAAGAGTTCCTTTCACTGGAACTAAGGAGCTGAGCCCAACTCCTGAAACACAACCCCACACCATAATCCCCCCTCCACCAAACTTTACACTCGGCACAATGCAGTCAGACAAGTACCGTTCTCCTGGCAACCGCCAAACCCAGACTCGTCCATCGGATTGCCAGATGGAGAAGCGTGATTGGTCACGCTCTAGAGTCCAGTGGTGGCGCTTTACACCACTGCATTCAACACTTTGCATTTTGCTTGGTGATGTAAGGCTTGGATGCAGCTGCTCGGCCATAGAAACCCATTCCATGAAGCTCTNAACACGTCTCCACTGCTCTAGAGTCCGGTGGCGGCGCTTTACACCACTGCATTCGACACTTTGCATTTTGCTTGGTGATGTAAGGCTTGGATGCAGCTGCTCAGCCATGGAAACCCATTCCATGAAGCTCTGTACGCACGGTTCTTGAGCTAATCTGAAGGCCACATGAAGTTTGGAAACCCGCTGAACCCGTCCGCTGAACCCGCTCTGTCATTTGACGTGGTCTACCACTTCGTGGTTGAGTTGCTGTCGTTCCCAATCGCTTCCACTTTGTTATAATCCCACTGACAGTTGATTGTGGAATATTTAGTAGTGAGGAAATTTCACCACTGCACAGGTGGCATCCTATCACAGTGCCAGGCTGGAATTCACTGAGCTCCTGAGAGCGACCCATTCTTTCAGTAATGTCTGTAGAATCAGTCTGCAGGTCTAGGAAATTTCACCACTGCACAGGTGGCATCCTATCATGGTACCAGGCTGGAATTCACTGAGCTCCTGAGAGCGACCCATTCTTTCAGTAATGTCTGTAGAATCAGTCTGCAGGTCTAGGAAATTTCACCACTGCACAGGTGGCATCCTATCATGGTACCAGGCTGGAATTCACTGAGCTCCTGAGAGCGACCCATTCTTTCAGTAATGTCTGTAGAACCAGTCTATATATATGTGTGTGTGTGTGTGCGTGTGTGCGTGTGTGTGTATGTGTGTCCACTTGTAAAATGAAAAATTGTAATTAAATTTAACAAATGTATGAAATTCCTCTATGTATTATTTTTATGCATGTGTTTATTATAAAATTAGATGTTCTTGCATATTTACGTTACTTATCCATATAATATTTAAATATAAATATATGTATGAATCATATGTAGTATAACCGATGGATAATAAATTAAATGAAATGAACTATATTTATGTAAGTTTATCACTTATCTATAAAAATCTGCTTTTTTTTCAGTGTCAGCTTTTTATGTATATGTGCATAAATACAGTATACAAGGTTCCTGCGAACGCTGCTGCATACTCCTTTCTCCTTCTTGTAAGTCGTCCGCTACTTGGACTGTTTGATCAATGCTCGCGCTCCTGGGTGTAATCACATGAGTAAGTCTAATCTATTTCTGCTGCGACTGGAATGCTGACTCCGCCGAAAGTTGGACAGTTTCCGGTTCTTTGGTTCACGGACGTGGCACACAGCTGATGTAATTTGGCCCGCACTGGTACTCCTTCGCTGGCTCTTAAAGCTACGCTAATGCTGGCTACGTCTTACTCAGTGCCCTCTGGGGGGCTGAAAGCCCAGTTAGTCATGCTGTGTGCACTGTGTGTCTCTTAGTCCTACACCATCAGTAGGCATGACTGATTGGTGGTGCTTTTGACCTGAGGCAAGTCTTGTGTATCATTTAGAGTGATTATGGCTTGATGACGGTTAAGTGGAGCTGGTGGAGCTGCTCAGATCATTACAGTTGGAGAAGTGTTCAGGATGATGTTAATATGCCATATACAGTCTTGTTTAAATATAAACAAAAATAGCCGCACCTAGAAGGAGGTGTGGGATTGCAGTGCTTTTGGGAAGGAAGATAAAGGTTACCAGGATCAATAAATGATGATAAATTTAGACTGATATGATCAATATTTATTGAGCTACACATACAGAAGTAGTGTCTCTCAGTATGGCGTTGGGCCACCATGTTTGCTAATGGAGTTGTAGAGGTTCCTAATGGTGTCCTGTGATAATCCATCCCATGCAGCTTGAATTTCCTCACACAGTTCCTGCAGATGGTGCAGTAGGGGTGGAGGTGGAGTGACACCAGGTCTTCTGGATGTGTGACAACAAACCGTTCATCTTGGCACTGACCACGGTGCCTCCACACACGGATTCGTTGGTCGTCTCCACCAAGACTAAAGCGGGACTCATCCCTGAAGATGACCCGCTGCCATTCTGAGTCACTCCATGACAGTCTGGCACGACACCATTGCAGTCTTTGGTGAAGTTGACGTGGTGTTAAGGACAGTCGTCGGAACGGTCTGCGTGTGTGTAGTCCTGTGTCGTGCAGTTGTCCGCCAATGGTGCTGCACTAACAGGATAACTCATGAAGGGCATCACTGCTCACTGAATGTCTGGACTCGTCCTTGATTACGTCACATGCGTCACATGTGGGTGACCATGAAACTTGAATCATTTGCATGTCTCAGATTGTCAAACCTCCCCACCAAGTTTCACAGTGCTCTTTCAGCTGCTGATGGATTTTATTTATTTATTTGTTTGTTTGTTTGTTATTGAGAGGGTTAAGATAAAGCATTTGAGAAAATCCTGTGTTTTAACATACGGTCTGGTCAGATCAGATGGGTTTGTGAATAAGTGAGATTAAGGACTACATGCTCACTCACAACACGCAACTAACGGCTGATGCCTGGCTAGTGTAAACGCGTGATCATGTACCACTGGCAGGCTTTGGCATGAACTGGGCCTTCTGTCATATTTAATAACGACATTAAATGAATATATTGTTCTATACAGATGTCACATGTAAAGGAAAACAAAGCTGGCCTCATTAGAGAGAGCCTCGGGGTGAATTAGCCTATTTTTGGGTAACCAGGCAATTTAAGGTTTATTTCGCTCTGTTACTGCTGCTCTTATTCCTGCGAGCACATGAGCGCTGACTACAGCAGGTCTCTAAAGCGTTTCCAGATGTAGAGTGCATGATTACTTTTATGTGATCATATAATATCACAATAATATCACATTATATTTTCCATAAATATAACAGAACTAGATTATATGGGATGGTGCAATTATACTTGTAGTTGGCTCCCTTTGGACTCATTGGTTTTATTTGCACTTGGGAGCAAAGAAACACTATGCTAGTTCCTCTCATTGCTAGCTTTATTAGGAACACTACGCTAACGCTGGGTAGGACCTCCCTTTGCTCACTTTACTAGGAGCACTACGCTAACACTGGGTAGGGCCTCCCTTTGCTCACTTTACTAGGAGCACTACGCTAACGCTGGGTAGGGCCTCCCTTTGCTCACTTTACTAGGAGCACTACGCTAACGCTGGGTAGGACCTCCCTTTGCTCACTTTATTAGGAACACTGTGCTAACGCTGGGTATGGCCTCCCTTTGCTCACTTTACTAGGAACACTGTGCTAACGCTGGGTAGGTCCTCCCTTTGCTCACTTTATTAGGA
Source organism: Semaprochilodus insignis (assembly GCA_034552555.1). NCBI lineage: Eukaryota > Metazoa > Chordata > Actinopteri > Characiformes > Prochilodontidae > Semaprochilodus > Semaprochilodus insignis. Next base: position 23,158,662 of record CM067495.1, on the reverse strand, counting down.
ACACTGTGCTAATACTGGGTAGGACCTCCCTTTGCTCACTTTACTAGGAACACTATGTTAACACTGGGTAGGACCTCCCTTTGCTCACTTTACTAGGAACACTATGTTAACACTGGGTAGGTCCTCCCTTTGCTCACTTTACTAGGAACACTATGTTAACACTGGGTAGGTCCTCCCTTTGCTCACTTTATTAGGAACACTGCGCTAACGCTGGGTAGGACCTCCCTTTGCTCACTTTATTAGGAGCACTGCGCTAACACTGGGTAGGTCCTCCCTTTGCTCACTGTACTAGGAACACTGTGCTAACACTGGGTAGGTCCTCCCTTTGCTCACTTTACTAGGAGCACTACGCTAACACTGGGTAGGTCCTCCCTTTGCTCACTTTACTAGGAGCACTATGCTAACACTGGGTAGGTCCTCCCTTTGCTCCTCAGATTTCCAGAGGACCAGCATAAGGTCCAAAGTTTGGGCAGTCAAGTGTGCATAAGGAATACCACTTCAAATGCACCTCACCCAAAGCTATCTCTCCTATTAATACAGATCTATAATCAGAGCTTGTGAAGGATATTCAATGCTTGATGGTAGAAAACATGCATGCCTCAAAACGGTATCAGAAACTCGTCTTCCCCATGAACCAAGCAAGGTCTGCAGAGAAGAGATGATAGTTTGTTCTGTCTTTGGTCTGTATTGCTTTTGTATTTTAATTGAACTACACTCTTGCAGCAAACCAAGACGGACCTGTTCAGGGTAGTCTTGGTCCACCTGTCTAGTGTACACCATATTTTGGCTCACACTTGCTCTAACAAAGCACACTGAACAGAGCAATCGCACCAGGGGTCCTTTCGATCGAACCAAACCTGCTGAGTCTGAATGCACCATTAGTGAACTATTAATAAAGTTTTTGCTAGTTTTATTGGACTGTTCTGAGCTTTTCTATATATAGTTACTTCAAAAAGAGCCTCACAAAGTGTAGTAAATACTAAACTGGCACAAACTACGCTTCCAGAAAGGAAAGTTTAATTGAAGTAATTTAGGTGAGGCCAATCATTCTCTGAGTAGAGAGTATTTAGAGCAATTTTTTGGCATTTGTGTTTACACGCAGAGGAGTTTGTCTTCTGCATTTAACCCATCTGTGAAGTTAAACACCAACATACACACACCCACCCACACACGCGGGGGCAGTGAGCACACTTGCCCAAAGTGCTGGGCAGCCCTTATCCACGGCACTCAGGGAGCAGTTGGGGGTTCGGTGCCTAGCACTTTAGTCACCTTGTTGAGACCGTAAACAGCACCAACGTTGTAAGGGTGACACTTTACATGAAGTGTTGACTAACTAACATAAAGGTAACATGGAGTAATACATTAACAACAGTTACAATGCTTAACTAATGTTAGGTAAACATCCCAGAACATACACCGACGCGATGGCTTGGTAAGGTTGGCCCCTCCCTGACTGCTTGCCACTGCTCGTCCACCCTGGACCACCCGGAAAAAAATATTTTTTAATCTCTTCTTACAGATTTGTGTACAAACTATGGGTGGAAAATGATGAACAATGGCATTTTGTCTAACACTTAGCTTAGCCACCAGGGGGCTCTTCAAACAACAGTACTGAGGAAAACATGCTTTGCCGTTAGTGGGCCAACAGTGATCCTCTGTCTTCTTGCTATCAAAGAAGGTAACAACGACATCATTGTATTACATCATGTTAACTAATGACCCTCATAGCAAGAGCATGACAAACCATCGTTGCCCACTAACAGCAAAGTTGACAGACCACTAGTGTTTTGGTTTTAAGTAGCATATTAGACAAACTACCACTTTTCATCACTTGTTTTCCACTCACAGTTCATTTTACCTATTTTCCCCTCTTTCTTATGTTCATTATTCTTTATGAATATGTTTAGTGAATCGTTTTTAGCATCAGCAACATTTCCAACTAAGTAATTTTATATCAGGCCTCGCCCTGGAGGCGTTGGTAGTATTTGTCCTAGTTTATTTTCCAAAATTAAATTTCGAATTAGTTTGAGGAGGTTATAAACGAGTTAGATCTTGTGCGTAGGACAGTTATCGGGGTGGTCTGAGCATGGACCAACAGTGGCAAACAGCTAACGGGTTGCCAACCTGATCAAGCCAGCTGGCCGCTATATGCTTGCTATCTGGGGCATCACGTCATGGTGGCTAGGCAGCACTTAGTGTTACCACTGTAAGGAAGCCCAGACAGCAAGAATATATCTGGCCACTTTTATTTTGGAAAATAAACATTTGTTTTGAACAAACATTACAAACACCTTACAGAGGCCTTTATGTAGTTGCAAATGTTGCTGAGACTGAAAATGGTTTACCAAGCAAGTTTATAAAGGATGGCGGACATCAGAAAGAATGGAAAATAGGTAGATATACTAGATCCTCTTGCTATGAGGGAGTGAACAACATCAACTCAATTCAAATAAATAGGATAAATAGAAACAAGATACACATATTAGTGTGTTCTCTGTAGAGGAAGTGCTAACTTATTGCATCCCTCTGGCTCAGGACTGAGCCTAGCCCCTGGGGACTCCATTTCCCAGGATGCCCTGGGTGAGCATGTGACCTCCAGTATGCAGCCGGCAACCTATCCCAGATCGGCTTCATGTGATTACTGATTGTTTACTGGTCTATTTAAGTAGTTTGCTTTGGTTCACTTATTGCAAAGTAGCGTATCGGTTTCTCAGTGCACTCCAAGCCTTTCTCGACTCTCTGTACTCTTTGGTTTTTGACTTTCGGCCTTCTTTTCGACTGGGTTTTTGGATGTCCCTTTTACCGTATCGATCTTTCGCTCGTTTCTGACTTCGCCCCTGGATTGTGATTTCGAAATAAACCCTTTTAGCCTTATTTGCATGCCTCATACTTTGGCCCGAACCTTACAAATATCAGCAGCATCTGCAATCTGACAGGCTGTGTTCAACTTCTACACATGACTGTGTCTGTAATATCCACATCTATCAAAACGGCTAAAATCGATAACTGAAATCCACATTGTGCCAATATCATAACTCACATGTAGAGTGCTCAGAGTTAAAACCCCAAATGTCAACACATAGAAAGTGTATCATCTGAAGCCTGAGCTGACACCGGGCAGCTGATCATTATCATCGTGATTAAGGTCAGGGTTTCCATGGAAACAATCTCCTATGAGTTTGCGGCGATAATGATATGAATAATTTATCGCACTGAACGGATTACCATTCTGCTCCCAAACACCACATGCTGAGTGTGTATGTGCGGACGCATATGGGTGATCATGCCTATGTGTTAGAGCGTGTGTGTGTTTCTGACTAGGACTTCCTCTTTCTCTGTATACGACTGACACCACATTCCCAAAGTTACCATAGAGATTTGGTTTCATAGCAACTCCAGGTGAGGCATTTGATGATGCCATTTCTGTCAGGTTCTGTTGTTCACATCAGGTTGACATTGAGTTGCCGGGACAATGCTCGTTTTGAGCAGTTGACGTAGCTGCACTCATGAGTCTACACAGCACTTACAATGAGGTCCAGGTAGTACTCAGGGAAAGTGGGCAAAACCAGTCCTTTTTATAGAAACCATAAACCACCCGTTTTTAAATAAACCATAGCAATAATGTTTCAAATGTTCCTCAAGAACACATGGGGAGTCATGTTTATATTGCTCCTAGTCTCCAGGGTCCATTTCCTGTTTCTCTGGGGCATAAATATGAGGTTACACACATGTACAAGCCCTTTGTCCATCCATCAATATGTGTAAAACCTCAAATGAGACAGAAGTTTGTGGACTTGTACATAGCAGAAAATATAGTCAGTTGAAATTAAGCTACACTATGTAGGTTTTGGGGATTTGGGGACCCCTGTGGTGCAAATGTGTAATTGCATGTGGAAGAACATTTTGTACCATGGGTTGTGCTTTGGATGCCACCCCCCCGCCACCCACACTCTCTGAGCACTTGAAAGACAATTCAAAGAGAACTCAGTAAAAACTTGGTGAAGGACGCATCTTGTGAGGATGTGAATGAATGGTCTACTATTGTCATCATACAGTATCTTATACGCAGTCGACAGCGACAGTGAGTCTCTCATGAAGGACGTCACATTTTCATGCCATTCTCTAG